>JAQQAC010012408.1:10973341-11026587 GCA_029783875.1 Phataginus tricuspis
CCTAGAATAAACTGTGTGTGTGTGTGTGTGTGTGTGTGTGTGTGTGTTTCAGTTTTGGTCAGCTACACTGACAGAGCTAGGCCAAGATATTTTCCGGCTTGTTAATCAAGGCCATGCAGACAGAGCTTGAGGAAGGATGACCCCTGCCTCAGGAAGTTTTGAATCAGTTGCTATTTATAAGCGGTATATGGTAGAACTTGGAATTGAGTCTTTACTCAGTTGATAGGAAAAGTTTTCTGCCAAATTTTACATTTGTGGAAACAGTTTATGGACCTAAATGACTAAACCCTCTATATAAAAGGAAGGAATGTGACAGTGACTGTAAGTATTTTTGCTGATTTGGGTCAAGGGTGTGGTGGCAGAGATGTGAGAAGTTCAGTCAGTGACAAAATAGGTTATTACATTTTAAAGCTACTGATAGTTAATGGCACTTTGGACTGTCTTTAGCACTGTATTTATGGAATCCACTGTGTATATGCTACTAAGAGTGAAGTTGAGATAAGGGAATATGATGGGCTAACATTATCTCTCAACATAGGACAGGAGGAGAAAATTAGCAAAGATGTGTTTCCAGACTAACTGACTCTTTCTCTGAATATATCTTTTGATTACTTGAGGTGTATTTCTGTATATATATGCTTTTTATAATATTTTGTTGGTCTGTCTTTCATTAAGAGAAGTTTCCATGAAATTCAGATGGCCAACAGGCACATGAAAAGATGCTCCACATCGCTAATCATCACAGAAATGCAAATTAAAAGCACAATGAGATATCACCTCTCACCTGTAAGGATAGCCACCACCCAAAAGAGGAACAATAACAAATGCTCGTGAGGATGTGGAGAAAAGGGCACTCTCCTACGCTGCTGGTGGGAATGTAAATTAGTTCAACCATTGTGGAAAGCAGTATGGAGGTTCCTCAAAAAACTCAAAATAGAAATACCATTTGACCCAGGAATCCCACTCCTATTAATTTACCCTAAGAATGCAGGAGCCCAGTTTCAAAGACATCTGCTCCCCTATGTTTATTGCAGCACTATTTACAATAGCCAAGAAATGGAAGCAACCTAAGTGTCCATCAGTAGATGAATGGATAAAGAAGAAGTGGTACATATACACAATGGAATATTATTCAGCCATAAGAAGAAAACAAATCCTACCATTTGCAACAACATGGATGGTGCTAGAGTGTATTATGCTCAGTTAAAAAGCCAGGTGGAAAAAGACAAGTATCATATGATTTCATTCGTATGTGGAGTATAAGAACAAATAAAAAAACTGAAGGAACAAAACAGCAGCAGACTCACAGAACCCAAGAATGGACCAGCAGTTACCAAAGGGAAAGGGACTGGGGAGGATGGGTGGGAAGGGAGGGAGAAGGGGAATAAGGGGCATTACGATTAGCACACATAATGCAGTGTGGGGGGTGCCACCAGGAAGGCAGTATTTATAGAGAAGACAAGTAATGATTCTATAGCATCTTACTACACTGATGGACAGTGACTGTAGTGGGGTATGTGGGGGGGATCTAGTAACCATAATGTTCAAGTGACTGTACATTGATGATACCAAAATAAAAAAAAAATAAAGAAAAAGAGAAGTCTTCATGAAAAATTGATCTATTACAAAATAATATTGTATACTACTACATGTAATCTCTTATAAAACCTCATTCTACCTAACTTTAGGAAACTAAATATGGCAAAAAATGAAAGCTGACAATTTGAGACACACCATAAGTATTATTTTCTCTGTATTGGATCACCATCTTAGGAATGTCTTCATGGAGTTGAATTACTTAATGGATGATAGGTACGTTTTTACACATTCAATGTAAGTGAATTATTTAGGGATAAATAGGCAGTCTTTTAGTGGAGTTTAAATTAGGAAATTTTAAAACTGTGTTAACATATTCTTGTCTTATTTTAATAGGACTATTCAAGATAAAGTTGTAGACATTTTCAACGTGGATCAAGGGTCAAAGTTTTCCTTTTTAAAAAAAGAAATTTCCAAGTTAAAGATAAAGGGAAAATATTGGAATTGTTTGGATCGTAACTGACAGGATAAAGAATATAGTAATTCACAGTTACTTATAATGGAAACTTAGTAAAATTAATCATTTGTCATGCACCCAACGGGGAACATGGATGTTGGTTTTTCTCGTTCTGCTGTTCAGACACTTTCAAGAAGCCACTGCAAAAATATCAAACAAAAAATTTCTCTGTGGGAAGGAAGAACTAATGGTACATCTAATCCAGATAAGTGGCATCCAGAGGACTCTGGAGTGAGATACAGTAACTGTCATCAAGAAATCCTTCTTAAGAAAAATCCTGTTGCTGAGGGAAAGAGCAAAAAGTTGAATGCAAACAACTCTCAAAATGTTGGTCTAGATATTAATGAAGATCCCGAACGTCAAGATCAAAGTGAGGATGAAAGTGAGAAACATGAATATGATGGTACACGCTTCTTTAAAAATGAATCTGAATCCAACTGGGTATGTTCTCAGGTCAAACAAACTGAAAGCTGGAAAGAAGTTGTTTTGGATCCAGAGACTTCATTACCTCCAGGAAATTTCTATACCTCACAAATATTGTGGAAGAAAATAGAAGCACTTCCCCCAGATAAAATCTTAAATTTGGCTTTAGGACATTGCGACTCTTCAGAAAAAGAACTGAATTTCAGAGTTCTAGATAGAGCAGATGGAATAACCAAGAGCTTAGAAAATATTTACTCTGAGCCTGAGGGACAAGATTGTGGACCTTCTGTAAATCCTTTGCCAAAACCTCGTAGGACATTCAGATATTTATCTGAATCTGGTGTTGTGCCATATAAAGAAAGAAACTGTGACAGAAAATACTGTGAAAATAATTCTTGTGCAGAGTCTTTGGCCTCGTCTCAGGAATCTGAACCAAAGAAATATGGTAGACAAATCAGAGGAAGATCTAAAAGGTATGTTTTCATTTGATAAGCAATGATCTGTAAGTATTTTCCATACAGAACTATTGAGCTTCTTTTTCCTTTCCAAACCAATTTCCATTTCCCTCCATGGGTTACAGCCCTCGCTGCATTGTACAAATGTTGATTAACGGGAAGGGGAGATATGTTCAAGAGGAAATAGTAGAAGTAGACAATCTATCGACATTAAAGCATCAGGAAAACTTTCATTTTATATCTTTAAGGATGTGTAGGGAAGCAAGTGTTTTCTGCTTCATTTCAGGCATGCTGGCCTTAGCCTCAGTATTCATTAGAGAGTGAATTTTAATTTAATAAAGGTACCTCATGAAGAAGATTAGTGTAATAGACTAAAAGCCCAGTTTTCTCATGGTACATATAGGGTACCAGTCTAGTTTATTGTTCTTATGTATATGATAAAGCACCTTTTACTTCTGCACACAAGTCCTTTACTTACTGATTTCTATCATACCAATTTAAAGAGAATTAGAGTTTTAAAAGGTACAATTTTAAAATATGTCTCCTTTCTTAAGGAAATCCTTTGAATTTGAGGATATTCAGCACTTTCGAAATCGGAACTCTCAGAATATTCGTGAAGAACTTAGGAGAAAATCTGGCTCAGCACTTTATTACACACAATCTGAGGACAATATCTATGAGGATATCATATGTAAGTGTCCACAAACTTTGCAATTAAATTTAATGAGTATGTATTTCATAGAGCCCTTAACTATAGGATGATATTTTCTCTTACAATCAAGCATATCTTGTTCTAGATTTTTCTAAGATGGAAACCTTTATTGTATAAGTTCTTTTATTCTTTTTTTTTTTTTACAATTTATTTTGTTTTAGTATCATTAACCTATAATTACATGAGCAATATTGTGATGATTAAACTACCCCCTTCATCAGGTCCCCCCCCACCAACCCTATTACAGTCACTGTCCATCAGTGTAGTGAGATGAGAATCACTACTTGTCTTCTCTGAGCTGTACCAAGTTCTTTTATTCTTTAGTGGATTTGACAACTAGTTGAGTGGACTGCTTGTTTCAGAAGGACTGCTCGTTTCAGAAGTAGATGTTGATAATGTTGTATCTTGAGAACCCGTTTAGCTTGGTTAGATACCTGAGTGGTTTATAAGTTTCAAGTGCATTGATTTTGAGGCCTACATCCCTACAGCAATGTAAGTCATTTTGTTTCCATTTAATTATGTTCCTCTAAACTTACTTTTTCAAGATCCTACCAAAGAAAACCCATATGAAGATATCCCAGTGCAGCCTTTACCCTTGTGGAGATCCCCTTCAGCATGGAAGCTGCCACCCCCTAAAAGTGCTTTCAGAGTACCCAAGGTATGACCAGAGAATTCATCGAAGAAAACATTAGAACCTTGTTTATGACCCCTACAAAAGGTTAAAATGGTTTAACTAGGGCCAAAACTAAGAGGCATTGAAATGTGGGTTTTGTTGGTTGGACAACATACAGCTTTTTGTTTTCTTTGGTTTGGGGGTTTTCTTGTTTCTTTATTTGTTTTTAGCACTTCAAAAAAATTTGAATATGTACACTTTTAGATCAGCCATGAACTGTCAGTTCACTACAGTTACCACGGCTCCCTGTTAGTTCACATCAACCTGTGGCCTAAATTATCTGTTTGATCCCTGAAAGCATTCACCAGCCCTGGATGCATAGGCTGCCTTGAGTTAATGAGGACTCTGAGCCACTGTTTTCTGGAATCTTTATTACACTGTAGTAGAAGAATTTGGGGTTAAAAACCTGAGAAACTTCTTACAAATAGTGAAAAAGAAATTATGGTATCCTCACTTGGGATAATTTTAAGGGAAAGAAATATTTTTCTGAGATAGCTTTGACTTTAAGAACACAGGCATTAACTAGATGATCCTTACCAGTATGTTTTCTGGTTTAGCTTCCTCACAAACCTCAATTCCTTCACCGGAAGACTATGGAACTGAAGAGCTCACAAGCTTATGTACGGTCAAAGTTCACAAAGGACACCACTTTGCCTGTCACTTTAACTGAATGGAAACTTTTCCGAGCTGGAGAAGTTGTAAACAGGAAAAGGAAAAATCTTCCAAGGGTAAGGACTCTGGTACTTTCATCTTTGATTCTTCACCATTTCCATAAATGAGAATGAATAAACTTTAGACTGCAATGAATAATAGGTTAGAACTGATCTACTGGAATCAGAGTATTTGGAAATCAGCCTTAAGTTTAAGTTTTTGCTCATGCAAGAAAAATGCATAAATGGCTTTTTCCAAGGGTTCTTTATGGACTTGGAAAATTGATTTTAGATGGAGAGCTTCACTTCAGTTACCTTAGTTCCCATTAGAATCAGCTGCCTGTTTCAAACTAGAATCTCATATAAAAGGCCATTCTAGTAACTGGCTTCAGTGTTGTTATTCTCACTCATTTATGTGATTGCCAGAGTGAATTCAGTTTTGTTCCTGAGTTTACAGATTTTCAGTAATGACACAGTATATGCCATTACTTTGGGACAAAATTTCCCATTTAAAGGAAGAAAAAAAATCTTGACTATTACTTAGGAATTGAAATTATCAACAATTATACTAAATACCTGACTTCTTTCTCAAGGGGGAAAAAGCCATAAGTCTGTTAACTATCTCAGCTAAAGCCATTGAAACCAAAATGAGAAACTGGGACTATTTGTAGACAGATTTTTTTTTTTTAAGAGAAACACTTGGGAAATTATATAAAATATTTTAAAACTCTTTATGTTACTTTGTTCTTCGTAATTCAGAATATTTTCAGGATTACTATGAAGAAATGAAGAAGTCAGATCATTTAAATAGAATTGCTTTGCTTGCCTTAATCCCACCTGAATTAGCTGTATGTATTCACTGAGCACACAATTTTTGTACCCGACTTTAACATTAAACAAAAGTCACAGCTGTTTCTTGGTTTAGTAACTGCTGATTGGTTCCTTGGGAAATATTCTGTTCCACAAACACTCTTAATTCTGATCTATTTCCTGCCCCTCCCTCTTTAATATGTGAAGAGTAAAGACACACAGTTTTTAAAAAGCACTATACTGATCTCTTTCAGTGGAAAAAAAATAGCTGTTTATTCTCTTGTGTATAGTGAGGAATATTTGAAAATCAGAGATTTAAAGAATTGCTAGGTATCCTGCAGTAGTTCTCTCCTTTGATAGATCTTTGCTAGCACAACAATTTAGCCTCCCATAAGGCCCAGAAACAAGAAGTCATGTGTTTGCAAGGGCAGGAACACAAACACTTAAGGGATTGCATTTAAGGTGTGGCTCTTCGCATGGCTTTAACACATATTTAGGAATTAAGGATGGAAGAGTTTGAGACCTGAGGAGGTGTGCAGTACTTTGGTTTCATGCCTCAGTATTTTATGTACCAAAGATCCCGAGTACTCGAAGCCTGTTCCCTTTCTGACTGTAGGTGACACAATCCAACTTTCCCTTTTCTAATGTTTTCCCAAAGGTTTTTTTGAGGCACTGTGAGGTGCAAAAATGGTGAAACTCTTGATTGTCACGCAGGAACAGACTGTTAGCTTTTCTACCTGTGATCGTCCTTGGATTAAATCCTTTTAGGATGCCCCATTTACTAAGTTTGGCTTTGGAGTTCCTTCAGGAACAACATTCCATGAGGAAAGCAGTTTTCATTTATTTCCCCTTTGATGATTAGAGCTATCCTTGGAAGGGAAACTGGTTTCATACTTTGAAAATCACTGACCGAGTCCATATGCCTCATCCCCACCCTTGCTTTCTTTTCCTGCTGTAGAAGCCCGTGTGGGATTGTTTGCTAGAGTAGATTTTCTGGTGTTTTATATTGTTCATGTCAAGTGTGTACAGCAGTATGGTTTCTATCATTTCTTAGGAAGTATATTCTACCGTATTTCCTGCAACTAGAAAGTAAATGTAGGCTCCTCTCCCTAGCTCATAAATAAAATCTAAGTGTTATTACTTTATCTCATATGTCTAGAACAGATAGTTGCCTTTCCTTAAAATATTTGAATATACTTTGAGTATACTTTTCAAATGCACATTAATAAATGAACTACTTTAACCATGATGTCCCCAAAATACATGTTTACTCATACATCTTTCCTATAGCCCCTAACAATGCCCTTTTATGTTGGATTCTATTATTTGTTTTTTTATAGTGGTGATATTTAAGAACATTGGTAACTTTTCACTTGAATGTCAACTACAAAAATCATTAAAAGAACAGATTCATCCAAAAATGTGGGAATAATCTGCATATTGGAAGCACATGTTTCTCACATGTTATTTTTCTTGCTCTGGACTGATTCACTGCCTATGGATTGCCAGAATTGCTAGAGAAACAAGAACAAAACAAAAAACAACATCTTTCTCAAGCAACTTTGTTGGTTATCCTCTTATATGATGTTCCTAACAATTGCAATTCTGGGCATTAAGTATGTTAAATAAGGATTAATAATTAAGAAACACCTTGGAATCTTAAGAAAAAAGAAAAATATATATGGAAAACTAATGAAGTCCTTTTAAAAGTGGCTATTGATCAGCTTTGGTTCTTTCCTCTTTTTTAACGTGTGTGTGTGTGTGTGTGTGTGTGTGTGTGTGTGTGTGTGTGTGTTTTTCACACACACCTTCCAGCAGCAAAGAAATAATTCTAATGAGTAATGCTTATTAAGTGGTGCACAGTTTTTGTGTTTGAGCATATTTGAGAGTCTCCTATTTTTACTTTTCTATAATAAATTATAACATCAATGCTCCCAGTAGCAGAGAACTTGCTTTGACAAAACTTTCTAAGCATGATTCTCTCTTTGCAAAGAATTTCTGGGAGCAAAAATAACTGAGCCTCGCCCTGTGCCCCAAATGAGTAAGTATTCCACTTCCTGCTCTGGGCAAGTGAAAACTTGAATCCAGTAGTAAAGGCTTGGTCACTATAAGGAGTGCAGCTAATAGCCACGTCTCCCGCATGTTGGGATGTGGCGTGACTAGGGATCTCTCAAGGAGCCTGTGCTGGGTTCTTTGGGAAGGGGGTACCTTTCCCATTTCTCTTATCCACTGTTAACATGGGCTTTGTATTAAGACAACATATCATCCAACTAAAGTTCCTTTTATATTCAAAACTGAAAAATGAAGATTTTTATTTGTAAAATGGATCTTTATGAGACTCACTAATTAATATCATGAAGCTGCAAAGCTTGTTGGTGTTGGTTTCAGCTTGTATTTGTCTGGTCTTTTTTCAGCTTGTATTGAAAATAGATGACATATTTGAATCTAAGAGAGGGAAGAAGAGGGTAAAGTTACACCCTTATGCTGGAAAAGATGTGCCTCCCTCAAAAGGTAAGAATTGTTCCAGCTGTCCATGGCTATCAGCATAAGAGGAAAGAATCATTATATAACTTAATATTTGGCATGAATTATAATTTTTAGATTACTTTTCTGTCTATCCCATTTAAATACAGATTTCTTTAACATAAGGGGCTATTTTTTATTCTTCCTCAAATCCCTTTTATGTAGTTCTGTTCCAAGTAATAACTACTGGATGTATACGTAAATAAATTAAAATATAATTTTATGCCAATGAGACTAATTGTCATACGCAGATTGCATTATTATTTTGTAGTCCTACTTTGACAGGTAGTCATTTATCAGTATGGACACTTGCAGTGGAAAAATGAAAACTGAAGGTATGTGGTACTCACCATGTAGTCATCTAACAAGTTTGGTAGTTTTATCATTCAGATACTTAGAGACAACTTACATTGTACCAGTTAAACCTTCAACATCCATAGTGAATTATTAGTGTTTTCTTTAAAACTAATCCAAGATTCTTAACTTAGTTGTCTGGCAAAGAATATGCAGAATTTAGTAGTTTTTGTCTATGAGATGCATAAATGAGAAACAACAGCCAAGTCATGCAAGAGAAGAATGTTTTATGTTTTTGCAGATTTCCAAAGATAGAAATTTCTTAATTTCTCTTGAAAATCTATTCTACATTCTTAGAATTACTTTCAAATAAAATCCTCCCTGTTACAATTTAAGACTCTTTCTTCTGTGATGTTTAAAATCAACTGGTTATCATTTTAACATGTAAATTTTCATATTTTCAAAAGTGTTTAAACATGTTTCAGTCTTCTGCAGAAGAAATATGTGTGGTTATTGTTACTAATAACTACCATTTATTGAATGAAGTAATAGTTTATTTACATCTTTTTCTCGTGTATAACATATGACACTAGGAGGTAAGGACTACCCTAATTTTACAGAGGAAGAAGATGAATCAGAGGCAGAAGCATGGATTTGAATCAATGAGCATGGCACCACAGTCTGCCCCTTTTCTATCACCAACAGTTACTCTCAATTTTTCTCATAAACCTTGATTTTTAGCAGTTTAATCTCTTCTCCATGTGTTTCCTTATCTTCAAAAAGGATATTGTCAAAGGCTTTTTTTTGTATAAATCAGAAGTAGTTACAGAAGATGAAAACTGATACTATATAAGTATGCTGTGTCTTTTCAGATGCATTTTCATTAATTTGTTAACAAGCATATATGGCAGATATTAGTGCCACTATTTTATAGTAAGGCAATAATTCATAAATTGCAAATTACACAAAATATCAAGACACTGGAGTCAAGACAAATTCTTACAAAGCATTATCCTTCTCTCATAATAACAGCAGGCTATTGATAACTATTCTCCAGACATGCCACTCTAAGTAGGTCATTCCTGATCTCTTATTTTATTTGTATGCCTTATGCTTTGTGGGTTAGGAACATTTAAGTAAATTTGGCTGTAAGACAAATTTTTGAAGAGCTAAATCCTTTTTTCACTCATCATTATTGAAAAAAAAAAAGCGGAGCAGTCCCTAAATTGTAACCTTTTCCTACAAGTTAGTTTTTCTTCTGCATGGCTCAAAGAAGATATGCATTTACCCAGTCGCTGTCACCAACTCCTCAAGTGGACCACAACAGTTTCTCTCCTGCCTGAGGATCTCCTGGCTCCACAGTCACAATTCTCAGATTTTTGTTTTCCTTATTAAGCTTTTGTCTGTGTATCAACAATAACTAGTAGAGCCAGATAATTACATTTACCTACTCTGTCAGTATATGCTAGGTTTTACTGAATCTATTCCAACCTAAATATTTCTTAACTTTCAGTTATCAGGTGTTAGAAAATGATTTACAGCCTTTCCTCAATTCTGTTATAATTTTGTATTGAAGCCACATAAAAAAGGAACAGCCTAGTACTTTTTTGATCCTTACAGATTCTCAGTAGATTTCCCTATTGGCTTTTAAACCCCTTAAACTTCATTCAGTGTCTTGGAATGCAGATAATCAAAACCCACAGATGTGAATATATTAAAGCCACTTAAATGATCTTTTACAAGGTCTTTTCCAGTTGTATTACTTTCCCTACTTTTTCCCTTTCTTTTTCTTTCTTTCCAGACACCTCAGAGGTTCCTAAGAGGTGCCTGATGCTAAGGATACAGATAGTTCTCAGGAACTCAAAATGTTTATTTCTTCATACAGCAGTATTTGTAGCCCCAGTATACTTTTTGTCAAGGTAATTAATTTGAAGTTATAAAACCTATATTGTACACAATATTAAAATAGCTACTTTTTTTGTAATATCTCTTATGTACCTTTCCCACTTATGAAAAGGCAGCATTTTCTTAATGTTGTTAGCCCTTATAAAATTTAAATGAGCAAAGCAAAAAATTATAATAATAAAGAATAATATTAAATGAAAGTTCAGTTTCCCAAACATCCTCCCACCAATCCCAGACAGTTGCACATGCAAATATTTTTTCTACCCAAATAGTTTTATACCAGACTTTGTATGTCTTGCTTTTTTCAAGTAGACGTAATTAATATATTTCAGAACTTTTTCAGTGTTGGCACACAGATCCACATAACTGTACTGTGTTTCATTGTATAAATGTAAAAGAATTTTATTTAGATGGTAGACATTTTGGTTGTTTCTAACATTCAACTTGTGAATATTTAAACAATGCTGCTATATACATCTTTTTGTTTATATTTTTGTATATTGGTAAGAATACATTTTGTATATTGATGTAGAAAAAGTTCCTAGCAGGGAATTTAATCAAAGAACATATACATTTAAAATTTTTATAGCTGCTGCCACATTGCCCACAAACAGATTATATAACAGCTTATGTTTCTATGTGTAGCATTTGAAAGTGACTTTTTCTCATAATTTTCACTAACACTGTTTTTATTCTTTTTGCCAATGTCATGTTCAAAATTTATCTTATTTATTGTTTTGACTTACATTTCTTTAATTATGAATTTGGACAATTATGATTATCAACAGTTATAAATCTATCTATGGATTGCCTTTTCCTACCCTTTGTTTTTCTGTTGTGCCATATTTTTTCTTACTCATTTGTAACAGCTATTCGAGTATTAAGAAATTTAGCCTCTGTCTATAATGTGTATTACAAATATTTTCCAGTTTATTGTTCACCTTTTGAATTTACTAATGATTTTTTGGTTAGATAAAAATGTTTACATTTTTATAAAATCAAGCTTACATACATTTTTCATTTATGACTCCTAGGCCTTGTTTTCCTGGTGCATACAAAGATTTTCTCTTCTTTACATTTTTTTTTTTTTTGGCAAATTGCCTTTGTGCCTAGCATTGTGGTATAAAACACTCCTGTAAAAGGATAGCCTTTATCCGCAAGATACTTAAATCTGATTGGAGAAAATAAGAGCAGTTCAAAGCAGTCTGATTACTGTAAGAATTCAGAATACTGGAAAGTCCAGTGTGGTCTAGAGTTAGCTTAGAAGCATCATAAAAGGGGCCAAATGTTACCTTATAAACTTATTTGTCAATCTCTCTTAGCCCTATATTTTTCTATTATTCTAAATTAATAGTTTATTCCATGTTGAGATTTTTGTGTAGCCAGGTTGGTGTTCTGGATTAGAAAGGCAAGGATATGAATGTAGAGGTGGCATCTACTCTGGAGTAGATGTCTTAAAACTAGTCTGAAATGCTGTTAATTTCTAGAATTCGGGAATGTGAGAGGAGCTGAGGAGGGAGGGGCGCAGGGTGTGGGAAGAAGATGGAATAGAGCCGTTTCCCGCTTGATATAACTCAGTGGTTTGGAGATGCAACTAAGGCTTAACATCCGTATTATTTCTTACTCCAAGTCCCCAGGTCCATGGAAGTTTTACATTGTTCTTATCCTCATGGACTTCTTAACTGTTGGACATTACAAATGGAAACCCTTTCTTTTCAGGCGAAACCAGTGGGAACGAAAGTGATGCCGAGTATCTGCCAAAGAGTGAGTGAGTCAAATGGGCTGCTCCCTTTCTCGTGACGATCATGGTAATAGGTGGAGCGACACCTACCTTTGCGATTGAGCATGTTTTTCCCACACGAGGTTTCATCTTGTGGGTGATTTCTTCATTACAAGAACCGGTCGAGATTTGGGGCGCTAATCAGTACACTGTCAGATGTTTGACAGCTTTAAAAATCTCCCAGGTGGAGCGAGCTAAACCAGTATGGCTCTTAAGATGGAATGTTCTCAGGGGAGTGGCAGGGCTGCATGTGCAGACATATGTGCTGCAGTTTCCAAGCAGCCAAAACAGTGTGTGACTCATCCTCTCATCCTCTGACACAGATTCTTAGCATTAAATATCTGATCTTTCGTAGTCACCCAAGTGTAATTATTTAAGTAACTTTGATATATCTGTTATTGAGACAGGAAACATTGATCTGTTCCTAATTCATAGGCATTTATTTATATTCCAAATTACTGAACCATTTATTTTCTGTTAATATATAGAATATGCCCTGAATTTTTGACTGTGTTTGTTTGAACCCTTCATGGTGCTCCATGTCCTTCATCTAATGGATTTTCACAGCAAGTTGTTTGGTTCCTGTTTAATTGGCTGATATACTGAGGCATGGGAAGAAAACTTGGAGAAATGAATTATCAAAGCTGAGGACAGGGCAATTCTAAGTCTGATCCTCTGAACTTATGATTAATGGTCATGTGCTCCACTGGCTTGAATTGCTTTGGATGTTTGATTCTATATCCTGACTGAAGGTGAAACCTAAGTCATTGTCACCTTCAGCCCAGATGTGTAAAGATGACTAATTAGTTCTGCTGCTACTGAGAAACAGGACTTAAAATTTTCTTGACTTGAACTGAGCCATTCAGGGTAAGGAAAGCTTTGCTTAGAGCACTGAATGTACTGGATAATTCTGGGGAACCACTCCAAGATGTATTTTTTAAGTGTTCTTAATATTTTGATCCATAGTATTATTTCTTTGGGAGCAGAATGCATCATATCTCAAAAGAAAAGCAAACAGTTAGTCAGAGGATGAGTCTTTCAATCGTTGACTCAGAATGACACAGCAAATCCCTGGGACACTTAGACTTTCTTTTGCAAGTACTGTGCTTCCCATTAATAGTTCAGAATTTGGAGATAAATGAGAATAAAGGGTAAATGCTATCCAGTTTGAGTGGTATTGTTCACACTGTTCAAATAGTATGTGTCATTAATTTCATTCTTTTGAGAAATAGTCTGTTAATAGATGTCTTCTCCTACTTCATTTTATATCACTTTGCATTTAGCACCATTTGTTGATAAAAGCTCATGTCCATTATTCTGTCCGTGGCAGAAGGGCAAAAGACAGTTTCTTTAATATGAGGATAGTTTTTGTTTTAATTTTATCAGACTTGTCCCTTTATGTACTTACCCTCTGTCAGACTCGGTTCTTTCATCAGATCTTCCACCCCCACCTATGATTCCAATATCTGCTGTCAGGCGAGAACTTTTACTTGACATTTTCCATGTATGCTGGTGTTATGCCATAAAATACAGGATACCATAGGGTATCAGTTGGGGCACTGAATGTCGGTCCCACCACAGGGCCCCAGGGCCCTTGTGAGAACCTGCACTTGTCCGCCAAGTGTGTCAGAGCCCTAACCGGTATGTGTGTGTGGCACACACTGGTCAGTCAACATTCGTTCAGCAGTGACTGAGTGAAGAGTGGTCCCGTACGGCTCATGACCTCCGGGTGCCAGAGGGAAGACAGGTCGCAAAGGAAAAACAGCGCTCCTTGATCTCATTGCAGATCGCCACAAGCGCTTAGCACAGCTGCAGCAGTCCTCCAAGAGGAATCCGCACTACCAGACCCTAGAGCGAGATCTTATTGAATTACAGGAGCAGCAGCTCTTTGAACTCCTCGTAGTGGTGTCTCTACAGAAGAAGCCATTAGAAATAAGCTACGTTCCCCAGATCATACAACAGTTCCCTAGCAAGGTAGGTGCAGGGAGGCCAGGAGGCATTCAGGAATGGTCCTGCCTGTGTCTCTGTGTGTATTTTATTTCCTTCCTTCTTCTTTATGGTTATCTCCGTCAGCTTTTACTAATGCACTTACTTCTTGGAGGATCTGGTAAGTGACTCTGATGACATCTTATGTCAGGCATGAGCTGCAGCCAAGGGCATAAACAAAATCCATTATCTGAGTTGGCTTTTTGCTGTTTGCTTTGCTGTTTACTAAGTGCCCTTTAGCAAGTTACAAAGCCTCAATTTTCTCATCCTTAAGGAGGGCAGTAATAAATGTGGCAGAACAGGCAGAATAATAAATGTTTATTATTTATTACCTGTCACATGGTAAGCAGTTGATAAATGGTAGCTATGATTAGCAATGTTGTTTGATTTGCTCTACCTTTTCAAAAAATTATTAATTCATTGATTTAATCAAATATTTCTTAAATACCTATTTAAATTTGCTGAGATACAACTAAAACAGATTTTCTTGGTCCATGCCCTCACAGGGTTTACAACATAGACTGACCTCATGTGCATGTGACCAATGCAGACAGACAAGGGTTCAGTGCTCTGTAGTGATCATTACAGTTCTTAGTAATTTTATCTTTGAACTTGTGTTTTGTAAGTGAGGTCTGATGGGATAATGGGGCATGTGCCAAGGTCTTAATGCCTTGATTCATGCATGGTTCACTTCCGGCCGCCTCTCCAAGATGGATTCTCTAGTTGTCTTCTGTTCCTGGCAGGAGCTAGAGTATGAAGAAGGTCAGGATCTGGCAAGCACTGCCCTGCAGGGTCTCCAGGTAGCGCATAGGGAGGCCCTCCCTGCCCTGGTCTGCCAGTGCTGCTTGTGTTAAGTGGGTGGCTTGGTGGGGAAGCCTGTCCACCCTCCCCTGTCCAAGTACCAAGCACATCCCTGCGTGGAGGCTACAACCCCTTAATGGTTGCCCAGCTTCTGTGGGTTATAGCAGTGGGTCCATGGGAAGGGGAGATGCCAGGCTCAACTTCCCCACCCCCCATCATGACACACAGATACTTTCAGTCCTGTGGCTGCCCAGAGGGGAAACCCCACAGCTGGTGGGCTGCTTGTGCACCAGATTTGGGGCCAAGGTCCCTGGGCATCTGTGAGGGTCTGCACTTGTCCCTCAGGATCCCTGTGCCTGATGGAGCATAAGTCCTCAACAACAACAACACTCCTGTAAATAAATCAATGTTTAATTTCTTATAGAATTCCTCAGGGTGCCCTGAGAGTACAGATCAGTTACTAGCTGCAGTACTGGTCTGTAACACAGTGCCACAAAGAGTCTAAAATAACATAATCAAGAACGGTCTTGAGGAATCAAATTTCCCATGAAGAGGAACTTAAATTTTTTTCCTACATTTGATCAATCTTACATTTGAAGAGAGAAATCTCAAGGTTGAACCTGTTGTCAACACAGCCTGAATTAATGGGTTCAGAACCAGATGAGGAGCCATGTGGCTCTGGCGGTGATGAAGGAGTGTCCCTAAGGAAGCCACTTAGCATCTTTGTTATGTTAGGCACCTATGTGTCAGGGAGGGGAAGAGCTGACCAAGGCCCTCTTTTCTGTTGTGGAAAACTGTAAATGAAGATGTGAATCATCTAACAATATAAAAATAATAGGCTATTGATACAACTAAAATTTCACTAGATACGCTGATGGACAGTGACTGCAATGGGGTATGTGGTGGGGACTTGATAATAGGGGGAGTCTAGTAACCATAATGTTGCTCAGGTAATTGTATATTAATAATACCAAAATTAAAAAAAAATTTCTCTAGAATGCTTTTCCATTTCTTAAGAGCTTAATACCCTATGCTCACGTGAAATAAGCCAGACAGACAAAGACAAATGCCATATGGTTTCACTTATTTGTAGAATATAAAAACAAAGCAAAAAAGAATGAGCAAAACAGTAGACACATAGACGTTGAGAAGTGACTAGTGGTTACCAAGGGGGGGTGGTATAAAGGGGCACAATAATTTGGAATCACAATGTAAGTTGTTCGTGGGGATGGTAGTACAGTGTGGAGAATATAGCCAATGCTTCTATAACATCTTTTTATGTTGACAGATAGTAACCGCACTAGTGGAGGTGTAGATTTAATAATATGGGTACCTGTTAAACCACTGTGTTTTATATTTGAAACAAATATAAGATTGTGTATCAATGATACTTCAATTAAAAAAAGAGCTTAATACCCAAGTGACCCAGAATGACTGCATGTTTTGTTTAAGAAGTTAAAGGATAGATCATTCAAATTAGTTACATGAAAACAATCATTACATTTATTATCTGCTTGTTTTTATACTAATTTTTAAATTAGTATATAAACTGACTTAAACTTTTGCTTTAACTAAATTTAGACTGTTGTTTAAAGTACAGTACCAGGTTTGTACAAAAAGATCTTCCATTCTAAAATTTTACAGGAAGTTGCAAACCAGTAGTTAGGTAGCAAAGATTATATGCTAAGGGAAATGATTATATAGGGGGTGGATTTAAAAAACAGTATCTTTTCTAAATAGCATTCATTTGTCTTTTCAAAACATCTTTGATTATTGATTAGAGAGTGTTTCAGCCTCACTAGGTTTTTGTTATCAGTATATTGCAGAATAGATTTTTATTTTATGCCCCTTGATTCATAAAAATACTGAGTTCCCACTAGGATGTGAATCCTGAATTAAGATTTTACCTCTAGAAAAGAAACTATTTTCAGTCATCTCTCTTATATCAGATTATAGGATCTCCATTAAGTGCCATTTCTATGTAAAAATAGAATTCTTTATTCTTAGTAACTCTGTTCTCAGTGTATCATCAGTGGTGACCAGTCTTAGTTTCCCTGTTTTGTTAAACAGCACAAAACCATGCTGAGATGCCTACTCAGGCGTATCAGAGACCTCATTTCCCAAGACCAGGCAGAGTTTTTAAATATCTGTTCTCCATTTACAGAGAATATTAATCAACTATAGTGCTGTCTTTTCAGGGTGACCATGGCTTTAAGCAATCCAAAGACACTGAAGAGAGGCTCAAAGTTATCCCCAAATTTTGTTTTCCTGATTCAAAGGACTGGGTGCCAACCTCAGACCTCAAGAGGTAAATGGGCTACTTTATCTGATTTCTATTTGTTGGAACTGCAAAAGTGAATTAGAATATTTCAGAAAGGGGTACGGCCAACAGTGAAGCCATGTTAACACTGTGGCAGGTCAGGGATGCCGTGGAAGGGAAGGAAGAAACAGAATTACAAAATTTCCTATGTGGACTCAAAAAAGAAAAGCACCAAGTAACTTCAGCACCAAAGGTAAAACAAGTTGGAGAATCTCTTCAGTTTGCCAATTCTGCAGAAAAAAGGGTTCCACTTTACATGCAGTCAGGAATGCCACCAAGTGGGCAGAAGAGGAGAAAGGACTTGAACCTAGGGACTACTTAGAAACAGAGATAAAACAGAGAAATGTCTGCATCTTTTTTCTCCTTCAAGTTGATAGAAGAAGCCCAGCCCAGATTATATGTTCCCCTGTGGATAAAGGGGAGGTTTTGTTCAAAGGGAGGTTCCGTTTGGCAGGTGTGAGTGTACTGAGAAGGGAAGTACAAAGAATTGCTTCCTGGTATCTAGAGGAAATTAACCATGGTCAGTTCATAAAGCATCATTATCTGTGAATCCTGCTTTATATAGATAACTGCTTTGTTCCAAGCTGTAAACATTGATCATGCTATGGAGGCCGAAAAACATGATTATACACATTGTGTCACATGCCAGTGACCTGTTGGAAGGCAGCTGCAGGTACCTAAGTAGTTTTTCTGCCATTCCAGCTCATGTTGCCACCAGACTAAGCTGCTGTCTCTCATGTCCAGCTAAGTCCGATCACCACTCTCCTCTCTGAGCTGTCCGTCCTAACCACACAGGCAGCTTCTTCCGTACTGGCCTGGCTGCTCCATAGCTGGCTTCCCCCCAACAAGTTATGTGTGCTTTTTATAGAATATATAGAAAACACAGAGTAGTAAATAAAAAACAGAAATTAGAAATTACTGGCATGCTGGTTACTCAGAGATAATCACTGTAAATATTTTGGCATATTCCCTTCCAGTCTTTATTTCTGGCCATATACAGACATATGTATTCATTGTTTGGATTTGGATTGCTTTGATTTATTAATAATTTCTTTATTGGGCATCTTTAGGTCTTCTTTTTGTAAATAATCTAAGCATGTCTTTAGCCTGTCTTTCTAATGAGTTGAGAACTTTCCTATTAATTTTTATGTTTAAGGATATGATCCTTTGCCTATCCCTATTCCATGTGACCTCTCAAAACTAAATAGAAGAATTCAGAAGGGAAAAACAGCCTGTCAAAATCCCTTATAGTTTACCTGTATGTTTGACTAAGTTGGACATTCAGCAGAAGAAAAATAGACTTAATTAATAGCTAGCTTGGATAAATAAAAAAGTAAAAGGAGGCCATGACATTAACAGCTCATCCTGTATCTATTCTTCTCTCTAGTACAAGGCACCATATTCTCAAGGCCTTTCTCTCAGGAGGACTGTGACTTACAGTAAATGTAGTATTAATGCATCCTCTTACATCACAAAATGACTGCTGTTAAACTCTAGTTTTCAGTTGTTTGTTCAATGAGGAATATCATAGCAGTTGTTTGGATCTCAAACTATTGACTGTTTTTTCAGTGAGACGTTCTCCTTTGTCTTAACTGGTGAAGATGGGAGCCGGTGGTTTGGTTACTGTAAGAAGCTCTTGGTAAGTACCAGACTTGTGCTACAGGCAGGGTTGGTCAACAACAGTAGAGTCAAACTAGGAACTTTAGAAACACTGTCTCTAAATGAGTTTGATGGCCACTTGATGATTTGTGTTGTATTTACTAAAGAAGCTATGTTAGCTTTAAACAGTAAGAGCAAGGCCGGGGTTCCTCAGAGTGTTCCAGAATAAAAAGGTATGGATTTATTTTGTTTGTTTCTTTATAATAGATGAAGGAACCACTGACATAGTGGCTAAATATCAGTCTGGGTATATCAAGGAATGGAGTACAGTGAGCCAAGGAAGATCAGAATTTCTTTCTTCTGAGTGGACTTATTCTGCTAAACCTGGAATAAATCATGCTATCATTTTTCAGCATTTTCCCATCTTTCTGTGTCCACTGGGGATGAGAGCCTTGGTTCCTACTCTGTACTAAAGAGTATTAATAGTCCAAATTAGTAAAGACTTGTGCTGATTAATTTTTGCTTGTTGTTTTCTTCTTCCAGCCAGAAGGCAAAGGAAAGAGACTCCCTGAGGTGTACTGCATGGTCAGTCGCCTAGGCTGCTTCAACCTTTTTTCAAAGGTGAGTAGAGAATGGGCCCTGTGGAAAGTAGTGTTCTTTCCAGGCTCTGAGTTTGTGGTTCTGATGACTTCACTGGACAATATTAAGTGGCATAGGCTTTAACATACTACTTTAGAAAGGATTCCCCATAAATAGATTAGAACCACAGGTTTAAAGGCTTAAACTTAGATCTCTAATCCAGGTGCAGTTCCATGTCATCCTCATTTTGGTTTTCTAGACCTCCCAACTCAAAGGAGAACATTGCCTGAAGCTGATCTTGTTTCATGTCTTTCCCGGACACCAAACTGCAGGATGTCATTCTCCATGCCATCCTCTTTGCCTCTACCTTAGTGAAAAAAAGGGTCTCCTCTTCTAAAAATAAACTGATTTATTTTAATAACTTTTCTTGGGGATGAAAAGATATCCCCAAGAGATATGATGCCTTTAGTGAACTTTTATTCATTGCAAAAGCTTCTTTCTCTTAAAACTGTTGGTGTTATTTTCAGGTTTCTGCACCGAGTTTGGCAGTTCTTTAATAGGATCCTTTTGTTTTTGAACTGAATCCCTAATAACATATTTTATGTGTGTAGATTCTGGATGAAGTGGAGAAGAGAAGAGAAATGTCTCCAGCCCTGGTTTACCCTTTCATGCGAAGTGTCATGGAAGCTCCTTTCCCAGCTCCTGGACGCACAATCACAGTTAAGAGCTACCTCCCTGGGGCTGGAGATGGGGTAAGTTGCTCATTATGAAAAAGGTTGATAGTTGCCAAAAAGCAGGCTTTATACCAATAGAGCTTCCAGAAGCCTCAAGGTATAGTTTTCCCTTTTCCATAAACTGTGCAGAATATGTTTTAGTCCCAAAAGGCACTGGAGAAGTAGGCCAGTTAATATATGAGATGGCTGAACCAGAGGTTTTCTACCATTCCTAGATTGAGCCTCTTCTTAATGACAATTTCAGTATGATAAATGAAGAAGATACCTACTATTGTCAGGTTGCATAATGGATTGTACCAGAAATTTATGACACAAAAATAAGGTGTTAGGTTTTGAGATTAGCATAGACAACTTCACAAACTGTTCTCAGCAGACCCTTTTTTTTTGAATTTTACGTGTAAAAAAATGACAAGATCCATGATGGTGTCATTAGGGATTGTTTTCCAACCCCAGGTCCCCTGATTTATCTTTGTATTTCAGTCAATTGAACTCTGCCGACCACTAGATTCCCGATTGGAACATGTTGACTTTGAATGTCTCTTTAAGTGCCTGAGTGTGTGTCATCTCATCCGGGTCTGTGCCTCTCTCCTTTTGGAACGGAGGGTAATATTTGTTGCCAACAGCCTAAGGTGAGAGATAAGTAAAATATGTCACTTCATACTAACTTTTTACTTGTTCTTACTGTTTTAAAATTGAGGCATATTAAAAAACTGTAGGATCTCAAATACCTAATGCTATAGTGACATGGATAATACCAACTGGTAAATAATCCAAAAACTGTTTGCATTAGGCTATAGCAGTGACTTTCTGGGGTTTTTATTAATTTACCTTACTAAATGTGTTTTGCATAAACTTATTAAAGATTGGTATTGCTTTTCTAACTATACACCAATTTTGAGCAATATAAATTGTAGAAAAGAACTGGATTGAGATCAAAGATTTTCAGTGTTGGGTTAGAATTTCAAGTAAAATGTTAAAAATTAATGATTAATCACAGAATTTTCATCTGTGATCACTAACCAGCACCAGTTTGTAATTCTGTAACATAATGTCTGAAACACCTCCGCATATCGCTCTGTACGTGACACTATTTGCTTTCTTTGGCTAGCACCCTGTCAAAATGTGGCCATGCTGTGGTTGCCACCCTGTATCCGTTCACCTGGCAGCATACCTATATCCCAGTCCTGCCAGCATCTATGATCGACATTGTGTGCTCACCTACTCCATTCCTTATTGGAATCCTATCTTGCTCTTTACCACAGCTCCAGGACCTACCCATTGAAGAGGTAAGGTGGAAGAAATAGTACCTACTGGAGCACTGACAAATGAAAACAAGTGATCTTTAAGAGTGATGGAGGTGTTATTAGTTAATATTAACATATTATTATTATTATGTTATCATTTTTTGTATCTTTTTATTAAAGTGAGAAAAATTCTATAGTATACTTGAATCCAAAGTTGTATCTTATTTATAATAGTGAACCATGGGCTCATTCTTGTGTTATTCTGAAAGGAAGGTCTTTTTTTTTTAACACAAAAATTACTTGGGTTAACTTAAAAAATGATTTCATATACTTGAAACCAAAATAAAATTGTATACCAACTATATTTCAATAAAAAAATTGTTTCAAATACAGTATACGTATAGACAAGTACCCAAAGCAAAATGTATAGCTCAGTGACTTATCACAAAGTAAATGCTTATGTAACCAATACTGAGATAGAATGGAAACATTATAGCAATGGAAACAGTGTCTGGCACCTAAGTCCCTGTCACCTCTCCTTCTAATCACTGTTCCCTTCCCTGCCCCCTTCAAAAGTAACTACTGTCTTAACTTTTATTTGTTTTTTTTTTAGTTCATTTATTTGTTTTTCTTTGTAGTTTTACACACTAGGCATGTATCCGTAAACAATATAATTCAGCTTTGCCTGGTTTTTAAGCTTGTTATAAATGGATTCAAACAGTATATATATGTGCGTGTATATATATATATATATATATATACACGCACATATATTTTTTCTTTAATCTGGCCTCTTGATCAACATTATGTCTGTGAAATTCATCCACATTGCGTTTAACAGTAGTCTATCATCCTAATTGGTATAGTATTCCTTTACGTGACTATATCACAAATTCATTATCCATTCTACAGTTTATGGACATTTGAGTTGTTTCCAGTTTGGGGTTATTATGAGTAATGCTGCTATAAATTTATTGTACATGACACTTGGTACATATATGCACGCAGTTCTGTGGTTCTATAGTTGGAAATGAAAATGCTGAGTCATAGGGAGCATATCTTCAACTTTAGTAATAAATTCAAACTGTTTTCAAAGCAGTTGTGACGTGTCAACACTTGTTATCATCGGTTTGTGTAATTTAGCCTATCTGGTGGGTGTGTAGTGGTATTCTTGTGGTTTAATCTGCATTCCTTGACTACAGTTGGGGGTAAGCATCTCTCTACATATTTATTGGTCATTGAATATCATCTTTTATAAAATTCATTGTCTATCTTTCTGGATGGTTTACCTTCATTGATTTGTAAGAAGCCTTTTTATATTCTTGATATCAGCCCCTTTGTGGCTGGCCTTGTCATTCTCCAAAATGGTGTTTTTTAATGCAGAGTTCTTAATTTTAATGTGATCAAAATTATCAGTTTTTTCCTTTATGGTTAATCTGGTTTTTTTTGTGAGCTGCTTAAGTTTTTCTTTATATTCACTTGGTGGAGATATCTTCCAACATTATCTTCTAGAAGTTTTGGAAGTTTTAGTATTAGGCCTTTAATTTTTATTTCTGAATGGTGGTATTTTATTTTTTTGTATGTGATAGGAGGTAGGGAGCATTTTTTTTTAATGTGTCTAGCCAACTACCCCAGTACTATTTTATTGAAAAGACTGTTCTCCATTACTCTATGGATTAACCTTCCCCCCCCCCCCAGTTTTTTTGAGACATAATTGACATATTATACTGTATTAGTTTAGGATGTATAACATAATGATTTGATATATGTATATATTGCAAAATACATACCACAATAAGTTTAACATCCATCCTCTCACATAGAAAATTTTTTTTCTTATGGTGAGAGCTTTTAAGACCTACTCTCTTAGCAACTTTCAAATACACAATACAGTACTGTTAACTGTAGTCACCTGTACATCACATCCCCAGGACTTATTTATCTTGTAACTAGAAATTTGTACATTTTGACCACCATCACCCATTTCTCCCATTCTCCACCCTCCACTTCTGGCAACCACCAACTGTTCTCTGTATCTATGAGTTCAGTTTTTCTGGATTCCACATAGAAGTAAGGTCAGACAATATTTGGCTTTCTCTGCCTGACTTATTTCACTGGGCATAATGCTCCATGGTCCATCCATGGTGTTGCAAATGGCAGGATTTCTTTGTTTTTTATGGCTCAGTAATATTCCTGTGTGTGTATATGTGTATACACACCATATCTTCTCTGTTCATCCATTGATGGACACTTAGGTTGCTTCCATATCTTGGCTATTGCAAAAAATGCTGCAGTGAATATTGGGGTGCAGATATCTTTTTGGATAATAATGTTTTTTCCTTTGGATATAATCCAGAAGTGAGATTGCTAGATCATATGGTAGTTCTATTTTCAATTTTTTGAAGAACCTCCATACTGTTCCCCACAGTAGCACCAATTTACATTCTTACCAGCGATCCACAAGGATTCCTTTTTTCCTCATCCTCACCAACACTTATTATTTCTTGTCTTTTTGATGATTACCATTCTAACAGGTGTGAGGTGATATCTCATTATGGTTTTGATTTGCATTTCCCTGATGACCAGTGATGTTGAACAGTTTCATGTGCTTATTGGCCGTTTGCATGTCATCTTTGGAAAAGTGTCTATTCAGGTCCACTGTCTATCCATTTTTCTACTGGATTGCTTGTTTCTTTGCTATTGAATTGTATGATATTAAACCCTTATCCGATATATCATTTGCAAATATTTTCTCCCATTCTGTAGGTTTCCTTTTCATTTTGTTGATGGGGTCCTTTGCCATGCAGAAGCTTTTTAGTTTGATGTAGTCCCACTTGTTTGTGTGTGTGTGTGTGTGTGTGCTTGTTGCCTTTGCTTTTGGTATCAAGTTCAAAAATCATTGCCAAGACCAGTGTCAAGATACTTATACCCTATGTTTTCTTCTAGGAGTTTATGGTTTCAAGTTTATATTCAAGCCTTTAATTCACTTTTAGTTGACTCTTGTGTATGGTATAAGATAAGGTCCGGTTTCTTTTTGCTTTTATGCATCCAGTTTTACCAACACATTTACTGAAGAGACTGCCTTCCCCATTACATAGTCTTGTCTCCTTTCTCGTAAATGAATCAACTATGTGTGGGTTTATTTTTGCACTCTCTATTCTATTCCGTTGATCTAGATGTCTGTTTTTATTCCAATACCATACTGTTTTGATTACTATAGCTTTCAGATTACTGTATATTTCTACTATAGAAATCAGTAAGTGTGACACCTCCAGTTTTGTTCTTCTTTCTCAGAATTTCTTGGCTATTCAGGGTCTTTCATAGTTCCGCAGAAGTTTTAGGATTGTTTGTTCTATTTCTAAAAATATGCCATTGGATCTGTAGATTGCTTTGGGTATTATGAGCATTTTAACAATATTCTTCCAATCCATGAGCACAGAGTATCTTTCCATTTATTTGTGACTTCAGTTTATTTCTTCATTATCTTAGAGCTTTCATTATACAAATTTTTCACCCACTTTGTTAAATTTATTCCTAGGTATTTCATTGTTTTTGATGCAGTTGAAAATGGGGTTGTTTTCTTAATTTCTTTTTAGATAGCTCATATTTAGTGTATAGAAATGATTTTTGTATTAACTTCTTATTAAATATTTTATTATGGAATTTTGAATATATATAAAAGTAAACAAAAAAGTAAATCCACAACTGGTGGCAAAGATGTTTGCCTCATACACTGCTGGTGGGAATGCAAATTAGTTCAACCATTGTGGAAAGCAATATGGAGGTTCCTCAAAAAACTAAAAATAGAAATACTATTTGACCCAGTAATTCCACTCCTAGGAATTTCAAAAAGATGTATGCACCACTATGTTTATCACCACACTATTTGCAATAGCCAAGATATGGAAGCAATATAAGTGTCCATCAGTAGCTGAATGGATAAAGAAGATGTTGTACATATATGCAATGGAATATTATTCAGCCATAAAAAGAAAAGAAATCCTCCCAATTTCCACAAAATGGATGGATCTAGAGGGCATTATGCTGAGTGAAATCAGCTAAGTGGAGAAAGACAAATACCAAATTTCACTTATTTGTGGAGTATAGAAACAAAGCAAAACAGAAGGAACAAACCAGCAGTAGACTCATAGACACAGAAGTGACTAGTGGTTACCAAGGGGTTGGGGTTTAGGCGGGTTGAGAGGCAGGGTGAAGGGGAAAAAGGGGCACAATAATTCACAGTCACAATGCAAGTTGGTCACAGAGAGAATACAGTTAATGATTCTATAACATCTTACTATGTTAACAGATTGTGAATGCACTAGATGGGTTGAGGATTTAATAATATGGGTAACTGTTGAACCACTGTGTTGTATATTTGAAACCAACGTAAGATTGTGTACCAGTGATACTTTAATAAAAAGAGAGTAAATAATCACCCTACTTTTCAATATTTACCAAGTTATAGCCAGTCTTTACCGCTACCCATTCCTCTCTCCCATATTTTGAAGCTCGTTTACTTGAATCAGATTCCAAATAAAGTCTACCCATGGCATTTGATTAGTCTCTCTTAATATATAGCTGTGTCTACCATCATTTTTTTTTACTTGAAATTTATTTGTTGATGTGTTGATGAGTTAACTTTTAAATGGACTACAGCTTTAAGTTAATTTTGTTTAAAACTGTTCCCATTACTTGAAAGAATCAAACCAGTCTTCCTGATCTAGGAGTGCCTCATATGAATGGCTACTGGTTTACCTTACCTGGCTCCTTTATCCCGTAGGTGCTGATAGTTGACCTCTGTGCAGACAAGTTCTTGCAGGAGGTGAGTGACAAAGTAGGTGATTACATAATGTTTGGGGATACTTGGAGAGAAGATATGTGAAAGTACTTAGAGACGATGATTCGGGCAAGACTTTTAGTTCCTACACATACTTGACTTGACACCATGGTTGGTCATACAAGACTGACTTGAAAAGTTTGGCTTGGGTTTATGGCTGTTTGTCCCAAAGAAGGAAGAAGGAAACAGAATAAATGTCATTCTCAAAAGAGGTAAGCCTCCCTTCAAGTGCAGATAGGTTGACATATAAGCCTCTAGCTTAAATAAATTTAACAAGCATTCAGTGCTGGTTATTTCTAGATTTTCTGTTAGTCAGAATCTAAAGGTGAGTGAGACAAGTTTGAGGCCTCAAGTATCATAGTCTAGTGGTGGGGACAGAAGCAGACATATCCATAAAGTTTTAGAAATGGTCTAATAAAAATTTGTAGGGGGAAAAAAGAAGTAATTTATTCTGGATTTTGAAGTGGAATGGAGAGTTAGTAAAGCCTTCCTAAAGCAGTCCTCCTGCATGTAACCTCAGTATGGGTTTGTGAGCACTGAACACAGAATGAAAGAATGTTTGCCAAGACTTTGTCTTTTTTCAAAATCAATTGGCTCGTCACATTTGAAAGACCAT
This sequence comes from Phataginus tricuspis, assembly GCA_029783875.1. Classification (NCBI taxonomy): domain Eukaryota; kingdom Metazoa; phylum Chordata; class Mammalia; order Pholidota; family Manidae; genus Phataginus; species Phataginus tricuspis. The sequence continues at coordinate 11,000,339 of JAQQAC010012408.1, forward strand.
TTATTTGGCAGTGATCTTTGTAATACAGCATAAGACTCATGGATTAGAGATATTTGGTGGAAAAGTAACAGAAAATGTTATGAAGTATATTTTTAAATATAATTAAGATTCACCATAAACATCATGGATTCTGCCCAAGATAAGGAAAGAAGCTTCAGACTGACTGTTCAGCCAAAATATATACCAAGTCATCTGTAGAATTTTGGGGATTCTAACTAGTGCATTTTTGCGACTTTCTCAAAGTTCATGAAAAATCTCAATTTCTTCTCTTAAGGTATCTGACGAGGATGAAATTCTACCACCTAAACTCCAAGCTGCCCTGATGCAGATTTTGGAAGAACGAAATGAAATCTTGGCTCAGGAGCAAAATTTTTCACAAGGTATAAGACAAATGGTCTGAGAACTTAAGGTGAAGGCGGTAAATATTTACTAAATTTATTTAACCCTATTCACAGATATATAAAAGTAGTATGAGATTGCCTGGGCTTTGAAAAGCTTATAATTAGCTCCCTTGCTTACTTACTAGGTATACAGGTCCCCTTCTAGTTCAGGACTTTTGCAGTTGCTCAGTTCCATTTATGGAATGTTGTTCCCCCACATGTCCACACGGCTCCTGCTCTTTCTTCTTGCAGGTCCATGCACAAATGTCACTTTCTCAGTGAGGCCTTCCCTGTCATGTTTAAAAATTGTACCTGTTCCCTTAGCACTCTCTATGCTCCTCTTTAACCTTATTTTTCTCCGTGGCTTTTCTCACCATCTGATATGCTAGACTATAATTCCTCAAGAGTAGGGACTTCTGTTTTGTGTTCTATCTCCAATACTTTAAACAGTATTCAGTAAATAGGTTACTCAACAAGTATTTGCTGAATAAATGGGTGAACAATATTTATTGGGTGACTTACTCTGAACCAGGCATTGTGCTCAGCACTTAGCTTACATCTTATTTTATCCTTGTAATACTCTTATGAAGCAGGTATCATTGTCTAATTCCCATTTGACAGATGAGAAAACTATTTGCTGATGGAGAACATTAGGGAAGGAGCAGCTTAGAGGAGTAATTATAAAAGCTCAGTTTAGAATATTACATTTAAGATACATATTAGGCATACAATATCCAGCAGACATCCAACTGCATGTATCAGGTAGGCATTTATATACATGAATTTGAGATTCAAAAGAAAGATTTAAACTAGAGACATACATTTAGAAGTTGCTATTTTAAAGCTGTGGGACCAGAGATGAGATAGAGTGAATATAAATAGAAAATAACAAAGATTTAAGAATTGAGCTCCAGGTTGGTTGTGAATAGTGTGGTTAGATTTCTAGCATTTGGCAGTTGGGAAAAGAAGAAGGATCTACTCAAGGAAACTCAATGGTGCCCCTAATAAAGGAGGAGAAAAACCAGGAGAATGTGTGAAAAAAAACAGGAATGCAATATTGTAGAAGCTGAGTGAAGACGGTATTTCATGAAGGAAACAGTAAACAGTTATGTGTAAGGCTGCGAAGAGGACAAGTAAGATGACAACTAAGGACTGACCTGTGGATTTGACAGTGGGAAGGTCTTGGAGACCTTTGTTACAGCAGATTCAGTGAAATGGTGGGGAGAAAGCAAGATGGGGAAACATCCAAGAGAGAATTGGAATGACATTCAGCTCTTGGTAAAAATTTAGTGAGCGTACAAAGGGCCAGATATAGCTAATAAACTCACGAAAAAGAATAAGATGATGGCCTTGCCCTAAAAAACATCAAGATTAATCATCAGTAATAGATCATTTGGTTTGGGTACAGAAATAAACAATTTGAGCAATGGAAAGGATAGACAGTGCACATGCATAAGAAACTTGATTTGTGTCAACACCAACATCATGCAGATCAGTGGGAAAAGAATGAACCATTCAGTAAACAATAGGAGGACAATTAGTTCTCCATTTGAAAAGAAATGAATATGGATCCATACCTCACATTATTTTTTTTGTATAATTTATTTTGGTATCATTAATCTACAATTACATGTGCAATATTATGGTGATTAAACGACCCCCTTCATCAGGTCCCCCCACCAACCCCATTACAGTCACTGTCCATCAGTGTAGTGAGATGCTATAGAATCACTACTTGTCTTCTCTGAGTTGTACAGCCCTCCCCGTGCCCCCCCAACATCACATCTGCTAATCGTAATGCCTCTTTTTCCCCCTTGTCCCTCCCTTCCCACCCATCCTCCCCAGTCCCTTTCCCTTTGGTAACTATTAGTCCATTCTTGGGTTCTGTGAGTATGCTGCTGTTTTGTTCCTTCAGTTTTTTTCTTTGTTCTTATACTCTACATATGAGTGAAATCATTTGATACTTGTCTTTTTCTGCTTGGCTTATTTCACTGAGCATAATACCCTCTAGCTACATCCATGTTGTTGCAAATGGTAGGATTTGTTTTCTTCTTATGGCTGAATAATATTCCATTGTGTATATGTACCACTTCTTCTTTATCCATTCATCTACTGATGGACACTTAGGTTGCTTCCATTTCTTGGCTATTGTAAATACTGCTGCGATAAACATAGGGGTGCATCTGTCTTTTTGAAACTGGGCTGCTGCATTCTTAGGGTAAATTCCTAGGAGTGGGATTCCTGGGTCAAATGGTATTTCTATTTTAAGGTTTTTGAGGAACCTCCATACTGCTTTCCACAATGGTTGAACTAATTTACATTCCCACCAGCAGTGTAGGAGGGTTCCCTTTTCTCCACATCCTCGCCAACATTTGTTGTTGTTTGTGTTTTGGATGTTGGCTATCCTCACTGGTGTGAGGTGATAGCTCATTGTGGTTTTAATCTGCATTTCTCTGATGATTAGCGATGTGGAGTGTCTTTTCATGTGCCTGTTGGCCATCTGAATTTCTTCTTTGGAGAAGTGTCTATTCATGTTCTCTGCCCATTTTTTAATTGGACTATGTGCTTTTTGTTTGTTGAGTTGCGTGAGTTCTTTATATATTTTGGATGTCAACCCCTTATCAGATATGTCATTTATAAATATATTCTCCCATACTGTAGGATGTGTTTTTGTTCTACTGATGGTGTCCTTTGCTGTACCGAAGCTTTTCAGCTTGATATAGTCCCACTTGTTCATTTTTGCTTTTGTTTCCCTTGCCCGGGGAGATATGTTCATGAAGAAGTCACTCATGTTTATGTCCAAGAGATTTTTGCCTGTTTTTTTCTAAGAGTTTTATGGTTTCATGACTTACATTCAGGTCTTTGATCCATTTTGAGTTGACTTTTGTGTATGGGGTTAGACAGTAGTCCAGTTTGATTCTCTTACATGTAGCTGTCCAGTTTTTCCAACACCAGCTGCTGAAGAGGCTGTCATCTCCCCAGTGTATATCCAAGGCTCCTTTATCAAATATTAATTGACTGTATATGTTTGGGTTAATGTTTGGATTTTCTATTCTGTTCCACTGGTCTGTGGGTCTGTTTTTGTGCCAATACCAAATTGTCTTGATTACTGTGGCTTTGTAGTAGAGGTTGAAGTCTGGGAGCATAATTCCCCCTGTTTTATTCTTCCTTCTCAGGATTGCTTTGGCTATTTGGGGTCTTTTGTGGTTCCATATGAATTTTAGAATTATTTGTTCAAGTTCATTGAAGAAAGCTGTTGGTATTTTGATAGGGATTGTATTGAATCTGTAGATTGCTTTAGGTAGTATAGCCATTTTGACAATATTTATTCTACCTAGCCAAGAGCATGGGATGAATTTCTATTTGTTAGTGTCCTCTTTAATTTCTCTTAGGAGTGTCTTGTAGTTTTCAGAGTATAGGTCTTTCACTTCCTTCATTAGCTTTATTCCTAGGTATTTTATTATTTTTGATGCAATTGTGAATGGAATTGTTTTTCTGATTTCTCTTTCTGTTAGTTCATCATTAGTGTATAGGAAAGCAACAGATTTCTGTGTGTTAATTTTATATCCTGCAACTTTGCTGAATTCAGGTGTTCTAGTAGTTTTGGAGTGGAGTCTTTAGGGTTTTTTATGTACAATATCATGTCCTCTGTAAATAGTGACAATTTAACTTCTTCTTTACCAATCTGGATTCCTTGTATTTCTTTGTTTTGTCTGATTGCCGTGGCTAGGACCTCCAGTACTATGTTAAAAAGCAGTGGAGAGAGTGGGCATCCCTGTCTTGTTCCCAATCTTAGATGAAAAGCTTTCAGCTTCTCGCTGTTAAGTACGATGTTAGCTGTGGGTTTGTCATATATGGCCTTTATGATGTTGAGGTACTTGCCGTCTATACCCATTTTGTTGAGAGTTTTAATCATGAATGGATGCTGAATTTTGTCAAATGCTTTTTCAGCATCTATGGAGATGATCATGTGGTTTTTGTTCTTCTTTTTGTTGATGTGGTGGATGATGTTGATGGATATTCTAATGTTGTATCATCCTTGTATCCCTGGGATGAATCCCACTTGATCATGGTGTATGATCCTCTTGATGTATTTTTTAATTCGGTTTGCTAATATTTTGTTGAGTATTTTTGCATCTACGTTCATCTTTTTTGGTGAGGTCTTTGCCCGGTTTTGCGCACCTAATATTATATACAAAATTAATTCCAATGAATTAAAGACTTACACATTAAAAGTAAAACATTAAAAAAATATTTAGAAAAGAACAGAAAAAATATTGTATGTTTTGGGACAGTACTAGATTTCTTAAATGTGGCACAAAGAGAACAAACTACAAAGGAAAACACTTATTAATTGACGAAGTTACATTTTTTAAATGTCTGTTCATCAAAGGGTACCATGGAAAAGAAATAAAAAACAAATTACAAACAAGGAAAAGATGTTTCCAACAAATAAAACTAACAGAGGAATAATATCTAGAATTTATTTTTTAGATGTCTACATTTCAGTAATAAAAAGATGAACAATGCAAAAAAAGCATGGAAAAAGATATGAATGATCATTTCGTAGAAGAGGAAATATTGAAAGACCAAGACATATCAGTAGAAATATACAACCTCATCAAAATTCTTAGAGCAAAATGTAAACTAAAACCATGGTGAGATACCATTTTATCCCACTGTTTGGCAAAAATTTAAATATGATATCGAGTGTTTATGAGAATGTGTAAATTAGGTCACCCATTTGGAAAAAACAATTTGACATCATGTAGTAAAGTTAAAGGTATACATATCTGAACAGAGAGAGGATTAAAGATGGTGGCATGAGAGGTGAGACAGAGGCCTCCTCCCAAAACCACATATAATACAAAAATATAATTAATACAACTAATCCTGAAAGAGCAACGGGAAAGAATGCTGCGCCAGACTGCATATACCTAGGGAAAAAAACAGACCTCATGGAACGGGGTAACGTACCAAAGCCGTGATGCAGCTGAACCCAAGCCCTTCACCCATCCCAACTCCCTGGCAGGAGGATGAGAAATGTAGTGGGAGGAAGTGGAGGCCTGGGGTTGCTGAACACCTAGTCCTGGAGTTCTCCTCTGAGAGCACGAACCTACATTACATTGTACTCTGGTGATTAGGGCGGTTGGAAAACTAAGACAGGTGGAATACCTGGAGAGACTGAGATTCCAGCCGCTTGTGGAAAACAGGGATCCATATCCAGCTGCTCTAGGACAAAAGAAAGGTGGGAAGTCTGAGAGAATTCTGAACAGCAAGAGGACTGGTAAAGGGGCAGGGATTGCGCAGAGCTCACAGCTCAGGAAAAGTACAGGTACACAAAATAGCCAAGCACACTCTGCCCAGCAGGTTGGGATCTTTCAGGAGCTTCAGGTGCTCCACCCCCCTGGCTGGCTATGCAGCTCCAAGGCCCCCACTGTGATATGCAGCCTGCTGTGCCTTCCTCCTGGACAGCCCACACCTGGCTTGCAAACTGGCAGTCCCTGCCCTGGCATCAGGCCAGCCAGAGGGAAGCCACAACTACAGCAGCTACAAACGCAAAGCATAGAGGCTTACACCTGTGTGTTCGACCCACTGGTTCAGGCTGTGGAGAGAGGCATAGCAGTCAGGAAGCAGGAAGCAGCTCTTTCTTCCTGTCAGTCACCAGCACCACTCCCCTGTGACCCCTGACATCGCTCCAGGGGCTGAGCAGCTACAGAGAGTAGAGCTTCTGGGCACTAGAGGGCGCCACATACAAATATGAAACGTCAAAGGAACCTGAATCAAACCAAAATCCCACCAACACCAGAAAAAGTGTCAAGTGAAACTGAACTCATCAATCTTCCTGAAAGAAATTTCAAAATAAAAATCATAAACATGCTCATGGAGGTACAGAAAAATATTCAAGAATTCAGGAACAAATTCAGGACAGAGATTGAATCATTATGGAAAGTAATGGAGGGTTTAAAAGCATATGATGGAGGAGATGATAAATGAAATAGAAATTAGAGAAGAGGAATACAAAGAAGCTGAGGCACAGAGAGAAAAAAGGATCTCTAGGAATGAAAGAATATTGAGAGAACTGTGTGACCAATCTAATCGGAACAGTATTCGCATTATAGGGGTACCAGAAGAAGAAGAGAGAGAAAAGGGATAGAAAGTGTCTTTGAAGAGGTAATTGCTGAAAATTTCCCCAGTCTGAGGTAATTGCTGAAAATTTCCGCAGTCTCTCAGGCCATGGAAGTGCACAGATCTCCCAAAACAAGGGACCCAAGGAAGACAACACCAAGACATATGGTAATTAAAATGGCAAAGATCAAAGATAAGGACAGACTATTAAAAACAGCCAGAGAGAGAAATAAGATCACAAACAAAGGAAAGCCCATCAGACTATCATCAGACTTCTCAGCAGAAACATTATAGTCCAGAAGGGAGTGGCATGATATATTCAATGCAGCGAAACAGAAGAGCCTCAAACCAAGAATACTCTACCCAGCAAGATTATTGTTTAAATTTGAAGGAGAGATTAAACAATTTCCAGATAAGCAAAATCTCAGAGACTTTACCTCCCACAAACCACCTCTACAGTGTATTTTGGAGGGACTGCTATAGATGGAAGTGTTCCTCAGACTAAATAGTTGTTACCAGAAGTAATAAAGCCACAGAAAAGAAAGTATATTAATTACTAATCAGATGCAAAATCAAATCAAGTACCTGCATATTCAGTCAAGGGAATAGACAAAGAGTACAGAATATGATACCTAATATATAAAGAACGCAAAGGAGGAGGAATAAAAAGGAGGAGAAAAAAAAAAGAACCTTTAGATTGTGTTTATAATAGCATACTAAGTGAGTTAAGTTAGACTGTTAATAAGGAAGTTACACTTGAACCATTGGTAACCACGAATCTAAAGGCTGCAATGACAAAAAGTACATACCTATTGATAATCACACTTTACGTAAATGATCTGAATGCACGAATCAAAAGACAAAGAGTCACTGAATGGATAAAAAAAGATGACCCATCTACCTGTCTATATGCTGCCTACAAGAGACTCACTTCAAACCCAAAGACATACACAGGCTAAAAGTGAAGGGATGGAAAAAGATATTTCATGCAGCAAATAGGGAGAAAAAAGCAGGAGTTGCAGTACTTTTATCACACAAAATAGACTTCAAAACAAAGAAAGTCACAAGAGACAAAGAAGGACATTACATAATGATAAAGGGGTCAGTCCAACAAGAGGATATGACCATTATAAATATCTATGAACCCAACATAGGAGCACTGGCTTATGTGAAACAAATACTAGCAGAATTAAAAGGGGAAATAAAATGCAATGCATCCATTCTAAGAGACTTCAACACTCCACTCACTCCAAAGGACAGATCAACCAGACAGAAAGTAAGTAAGGAGACAGAGGCATTGAAAAACAAATTAGAACAGATGGACCTAACAGACATATACAGAACTCTATGCCCAAAAGCAGCATGATACACATTCTTCTCAAGTGCACGTGGAACATTTTCAAGAATAGATCATATATTAGGCCCAAAAAGAGCCTCAGTAAATTAAAAAAGATTGAAATTGTACCAAGCAGCTCCTCAGACCACAAAGGTATGAAACTAGAAATAAATTATGCAAAGAAAAATGAAAAATCCCACAAACACATGGAGGCTAAACAACATGCTCCTAAATAATCAGTGGATCAATGACCAAATAAAAACAGAGGTCAAGCAGTATATGGAGATAAATGCCAACAATAATTCAACACTGCAAAATCTGTGGGACACAGAGAAGGCTCTGCTAAGAGGGAAGTATATTGCAATACAGGCCTACCTCAGGAAAGAAGAACAATCCCATATGAACAGTCTGAACTCACAATTAACGAAACTAGGGAAAAAAAGACAAATGAGGCCCAAAGTCAGTAGAAGGAGGGATCTAGAAAAGAATACAGCAGAAATAAATAAAATTGAGAAGAACAAAACAATAGAAAGAATCAATGAAAGCAGGAGCTGGTTTTTGAGAAAATTAATAGATAAACCCCTAGCCAGACTTATCAAGAGAAAAAGAGAGTCTACACACATAGAAAGAATCAGAAATGAGAAAGGAAAAATCAACTATGCACACCACCGAAATACAAAGAATTATTAGAGAATACTGTGAAAAATTATGTGCTAACAAACTGAATAACCTAGAAGAAACGGACAACTGTCTAGAAAAATAAAACCTTCCAAGGCTGACCCAGAGAGAAACAGAAACTCTGAACAGACCAACTGGGAGCAACGAAATTGAACTGGTAATCAACAAACTACCTAAGAACAAAACTCCTGGACCAGATGGCTTCACTGCTGAATTTTATTAGTGAAGACCTAATAGCTATCTTCCTTAAAGTTTTCCAAAAAGTAGAAGATGAGGATATACTTCCAAATTCATTCAAATACGCCAGCATCACTCTAATACCAAAACCAGGCAAAGACACCACAAAAAAAAAATTACAGACCAATATCCCTGATGAACATACATGCAAAAATATTCAACAAAATATTAGCAAACCAAATTCAAAAATACATCAAAAGATCATCCATCATGATCAAGTGGGATTTATTCCAGGGATGCAAGGATGGTACAATATTAGAAAATCCATCAACATCATCCACCACATCAACAAAAAGGACAAAAACACATGATCATCGCCCTAGATTCCAAAATAGCATTCGACAAAATTCAACATCCATTCATGATAAAAACTCTCAACAAAATGGGGATAGAGGGCAAGTACCTCAACATAATAAAGGCCATATATGACAAACCCACAGAAAACATCATATTACCAGCAGGAAACTGAAAACTTTTCCTTTAAGATTGGGAACAAGACAAGGATGCCCATTCTCTCCACTTTTATTCAACATAGGACTGGAGGTCCTCGCCACGGCAATCAAACAACACAAAAAAATAAAAGGCATCCAAGATTGGTAAGAAAGATGTCAAACTGTCACTGTTTGCAGATGACATTATATTGTACATGAAAAACCCTAAAGAATCCACCCAAAAACTACTAGATCTCATATCTGAATTCAGCAAAGTTGCATGACACAAAGTTAATACACAGAAATCTGTTGCATTCCTATACACTAACGATGAACTAGCAGAAAGAGAAATCAGGAAAACAATTCCATTCACAATTGCATTGAGGAAAATACCTAGGAATAAACCTAATGAAGGAAGTGAAAGACTTATACACTGAAAACTACAAGACACTCATGAGAAAAACTGAAGAAAATACCAATAAATGGAAACACATTCCATTCTCATGGATAGGAAGAATTAATATTGTCAAAATGGCCATCCTGCCTAAAGCAATCAACAGATTCAATGCCCCTATCAAAATACAACAGCATTCTTCAATGAACCAGAGCAAATAGCTCTAAAATTCATATGGAACCACAAAAGACCCTGAATAGCCAAAGCAATCCTGAGAAGGAAGAATTAAGCTGGGGGGATCACGCCCCCCAACTTCAAGCTCTACTACCAAGCCACAGTAATCAAGACAATTTGGTACTGGCACAAAAACAGACCCATAAACCAATGGAACAGACTAGAGAGCCCAGATATAAACCCAAGCATATGTGGTCTATTAATATACGATAAAGGAGCCATGGACATACAATGGGGAAATGACAGCCTCTTCAACAACTGGTGTTGGCAAAACTGGACAGCAACATGCAAGAGAATGATACTGGATTATTGTCTAAGCCCATACACAAAATTAAACTCGAAATGGATCAAAGACCTGAATGTATGTCATGAAACCATAAAACTGTTAGAAGACAACATAGGCAAAAATCTCCTCAATATTGACATGAGCAACTTTTTCCTGAATGCATCTCCTTGAGCAAGGGGTAAAAAAGCAAAAATGCACACATAGGACTACATCAAACTAAAAAGCTTCTGTACAGCAAAGGACACCATCAACAGAATGAAAAGACATCCTAAAATATGGGAAAATATATTCATAAATTACATATCCGACAAGGGGTTAACATCCAAAATATATAAAGAACTCACACACCTCAACAACCAAAAAGCAAATAACCTGATTCAAAAATGGGCAGAGGATATGAACAGACACTTCTCCAAAGAAATTCAGGTGGCCAACAGGCACATGAGAAGATGCTCCACATCACTAATTATCAGGGAAATGCAAATTAAAAGCACAATGAGTTATCACCTCACACCAGTAAGGATGGCCAGCATCGAAAAGACTAAGAACAACAAATGCTGGTGAGGATGTGGAGAAAGTGGAACCCCCCTACACTGCTGTAAGCTAGTTCAACCATTGTGGAAAGCAATATGGAGGTTCCTCAAAAAACTAAAAATAGAAATACCATTTGACCTGGGAATTCCACTCCCAGGAATTTACCCAAAAAATACAAGTTCTCAGATTCAAAAAGACATATGCACCCCTATGTTTATTGCAGCACTATTTTACAATAGCCAAGATATGGAAGCAACCTAAGTGTCCATCAGTAGATGAATGGATAAAGAAGATGGATACATATACACAATGGAATACTATTCAGCCATCAGAAAGAAACAAATTCTACCATCTGCAACAACATGGATGGAGCTAGAGGATATTATTCTCAGTGAAGTAAGCCAGGCGGAGAAAGACAAGTGCCAAATGATTTCCCTCATTGTGGAGTATAATAGCAAAGAAAATGAAAGGAACAAAACAACAGCAGACTCACAGACTCCAAGAAGGGACTAGCGGTTACCAAAGGGTAGGGGTGGGGGAGGGGAGGTGGGGAGAGTGGAAGTAGGCATATTGAAGGTATTATGATTGACACACTTAGTGTGTGGAGGGTCACAGGGAAGACAGTGTAGCACAGAGGAGGCAAATAATGACTATGGGCATCTTAGTACACTGATGGACATGACTGCAATGGGGTATGGGGGGGACTCCATAATATGGGTGAATGTGGTAACCACATTGTTTTTCATGTGAAACCTTAAGAGTGTATATCAATAATACATTAATAAAAAAGTTTTTTAAAAGGTGTAACTTAACTGATGAGATTATGTTAAGGCTCCTGAAATGGAGAGGGTAACCTGGATTTGTCCAGGAGAGCACATCACCGGGGTCTTTATAAGAAGACAAAGAGTGAGAGAAGGCGATATAACAACAGAAGCAGAGATCAGGAAGAGAGAAAGTTTGAAAGATTCTAAACTGCATACTTGGAAGATGAAAGAAGGGACTGAGCCATGTGATGCAGGCATCCTCTGGAAGCTGGAAAATGCAAGGAAACCGAGACTCCCCTCTCAGGAAGGAGTCAGCCCTGTTGACACCGTAACTTTAGCCCAGGGAGACTGGTTTTGGACTTCTGACTTCCAGAACAGTAACATAATAAATTTAAATTGTTTTTTAAAAAAGTAAAGTATACATCTCCTCCAACCCAGCAATTCTATTTTTACATGTATACTCTAGAGAAACTCTTGCAGATGAAAATTAGGAAAGAAATTCAGTAATTTCCATTGGCATATCATATGTGATAGCAAAAACTAAAAATAACCCAAATGTCCATTGACAGAGGAGTATAGCATTAAAAAAGAATCTTAAAAACACATATTGAATAAAAAAGTGAGTTGCTGACGAACATCGTGTTTCATATAATGTTCAAAGACCTACAAAACCTAACAATATATTGTTGGGATTGTGTATGTGTGTAGTGAAACTATAATGTAAAGCAAGGACTGAAACACAAAATTCCAAATGATGGTCGCCCTCTATTGGAGAGTAGGTGAACAACAACACTGAGGGGATCCCACAGGGAGCTTCAAAAATACATGTGATGTTCTGATTTAAGATTTGTGGTGAATACTTGTGTGTTCATTTCACTGCTGACCTTATGAAATATTCTTACATGCAAAAGAATATATAAAGCATATACATTAAGACAAAGAATATGAGATTATAGAAAAACATAATTAAAAAGAAAGGGAATTAGGTGTAAGAAAGTGGGTATAATAGGTACAAACAACTCTTCCAAGAAATTTTGCTGCAAAGTGGAGGTGAAATGGGATGGTAAATAGAGGGGATTGGAGGGAAGGGAAAAAGTATTGATAATAAAAGCAGTGATGGACTGTGGAGTCTCAGCTGCAGAATGGAAGAGATGAGAAGGAAGTCTGTTGAACAAAACAAAACAAAGATAGGTTAGATTCAAAATGTAATAGCAGAAGACACTATAGAAACTGCCCAGCAGCCACCTCATTATACAGATATGGAGAGGCCAGGAGAGGTTTTCCTCAGCTGTAAAAAGGAAATAATAATACCTACCTCATTGGATTATTACATTTGTAAAAGCACTTCATGCAGCGCCTGACCTATCTTAAGCACTCAGTAAATTATTATCTATCATGGAATAATCGTGGTGCAATAGGAAATGGGAAAGTTAAGAGAGAAATTGATTGGTGGAGAAATATAATGAATTTGGTTTTGGACATGTATTGTTTGATTCATTATTTGATGAATTTGATTCATTATTCTACCAATTCCCCAAGAGGGGAATTGGTGACTTTTAGACAAACAGAATTTAAGTGCTAATGGGACAGCCAAATGATGATAAACCACAGGTAGCCTGAAAATGTAGGAGATGAGTTTTGGTGAATTATCAGGGCTGGATATCTAAGACTGGGAATTATCAACTGGAATAGTTAGCTCTTTAAGGAAAGGAATGTTGAAGAAAAGTGGTCTGAGGACCATGGTCAGGAAGAGGAAGAAGAGGCAAGAGAAAAACGTGCAGCCATGAAGGCCGGCAAGCAATGAGGAAATTAGGAGAGGATAAAGTCGTGGGAGATGAGAGGAATGACAAGGAGGTCAGCACAAATGCAGTGTGGAATTTAAATGAGGATAAAAGTAGAAGAGCAGAAAAAATTTGGCTGGTTCTCACTGATGGCCTTTGAAAGAGCAGTTAGAGTGAAATTACAGATGTGCAAGCCAGGCTGAAAAATGTAATGAGTAAGTGTGGGAAGAAAATGAAGGTAAGATATAAGCCACTTGCTTTTTGCAGGTCATGGAAAGAGCAAGAAAGCTAAGAATGAGGATTCCTACCTTTGTCAGTTCTCTGATTATGATTTCCATGGCATTACTTTTATAACGAGCCAGTGTTTTCATAAACAAAATTTAAGGGAATTTTTTCTTTATTTTTCTTTCATTTTGCAGCAGATGTTACCCTCAACTCTCTGGTGTCTGAAGCATTTGTCAGGTTTTTTGTGGAGCTTGTGGGACATTATTCTTTGAGTATGACTGTCACGGAGCGTGGGGAGCGTGCATTCCAAAGGGAGCCATTCCGTAAATCCCACACCTCACGAAGTGTACGCCATTTCCTGGATCTCTTCATGGAAACTCAGATGTTTGCAGGATTCATCCAGGACCGAGAGCTTCGGAAAAGTGGGGTGAAAGGTTAGTTTCATCATAAAGTTTTGCCACTGTATTTAGTGAGCACTTGAAAGTTTTCAAAATAATATAAACCAAAAAACAGCATAAAGATATAAGGGCTCAATATCTGAGTTGTTTATTATGGGAAATATTTACTTTGTAATATTGTTTTAGCTATAGAAGTACATTGGTAGTGAGCACAGAATTTCATTCACTTGGTTTCAGTCTTGAGTGTTAGACAATTTCACCAACGTGCATTTTCCCTATAGGTTTGTTTGAGGTCCGGGCCCTCCAGTATTTGGAAACAATTCCTGAGTCTGAGCCCAGTGGGGTAAATAGAATTTTGCGGAGTCTTGGTGAGTTGCTGTGTCTTCCTGTTAGATAAATGTGGTTGAAAATATTTTGCAATAAGCACATCTCATTACAAAAGCTTTATAATCAGATCAACAATATAACAAGTAGGCTGACTAGAAACCATGACCTTAGTTCCAAAGTGTTTTAGAGAAAAGAAGTCTTCCTCGGAGGTTGGGATTCTCCATCAGTTGTCCATGGGGCCATTTTCCTTAAATTAAGCTCCTGCATGATATAATAATTTGCATGTCATGGTTATTAATCTTTTCTAGGTCACCTCCTTGAGAGAATCTTATAAAAATTGTGGACCTTTTTCCCAGGAAAGAAACAGAGTATAGAAACAAATTTTGCATATAATTTTGCATACAATTAAAAACACCAGGTTTAGGGGCATCTGAGGTGAAAGATTTCCTGAAAGTCTCTGACTTTATACTTCATAAAGAAGCACAGTTGTTTGTGATTTTTCAATTATAGTTAAGTTTTAATTATCCAGTATAATATAGGAGAACAGTCAATCATGTGGTAGCCCAAAACATTGAAGAACCTATATTCTATGGTAATTCTGTTGGTCTTTATATGTGCCCGTAATTAAAATTAGGCCCTATCTGTAATGTCTTTCCATTTTGACAATAGCTACACTAGTTGGGGTGAGGATTTAATAATTTATGTAACTGTTGAATCACTATGTTGTATACTTGAAACCAATATAATGTGGTTTATCAACTATACTTCAATATAAACAAATAAATAAAGTAAAATAAAAAAGTAGACCCTATCCTTAACTAGCTGAGAGACCATGGACAAATTATGCCTAAAGGTATTTCATCTTTATACTATGGCATATTTCATACTTTATACCATAACAGGGGTTCTCAGCTCTGATTACAATAGTATAATCTCTGGGGAGCTTAAATAAAAATCCCCTCCTACCCCAGGCTCCAAGAAATTACTAGGGAGCAAGCCAGGTGATTTGAACCTAGAATTAGGGTTGAAAGCCACTGGGTTAGATAATGTCTGACTTCTATCTCTACAATTAGACACTTGGGATTTTACTGACACCCTGAGATGGCAGCTTACTCCTGGGCTGTTTTGAATGACTAGACTGCTAATACCTTGCCTCAAATAATGTAAAATAAATAAAAATGAACAAATGAGAGCCCACTCTACTTTTTTTCTCCTTTTAGGAAGTAAAATGAAATTTCTGCAGAAGAAATAAAATCTTTGAGTGACTGTCTCCATCCTAAAAGAGAACAAAAAGTGCTAAAGAAAATACATTTCCAAGACTCAGGCCACCCTGACATATTCCACAACAGCCTGGGAAGCTGGAAAGGTTACAGAGCGGGCCAGGCCCTTGCAGGAGGAGTCTCCTGTTGCTGCTGTGGTGGTCACTGGAGAATTGTTGGAAGTAGTCTGGAACCAGTGCTTTCTTTACTCTGTCTCCTGGGTTTTTTTAAGTGGCCTTCTCTGTTTGATTCTTGGGCTCATTCTTTGTGTTTTATTTGTCTGTGAAGGCACTTGTCTTTTACAAGAGAAAGACTTAGTGTTCGAGTTAAAACAGCTCAACGATGAACACGAGAGAACTGCTGAGTTTAAGGTACTAGGGAGGCATGATAAAAGTGCAGAACACTATCCCTGCACACATAACCTCAACACTGAACTACCATGGCAGCTTTAAACCTATGGGCTGTTTGAGCTAAGAAATATACTCATTACATATCTTTTTTTTTTTAACTTTCTGTCTAGGGGAATCTCACTTATTTGGAAACCAACCCTACTTGTTAGCTCTGTTATCATATAGAAGTAGACATCTCGCAACTTCTCAACGTTATGTGACACTTGAGTTGCTTGTCATGCATATCAATGGTAAACTTTGTAGAATTATAGTTAATAGAAAACTGTTCTTTCAAGGCATGAGAACTACCTTTTTTTAGTGTCCACCCTGTGCCATGCACTATGGTACATGAACATACGTCATCTTACTCAGTTTTTAAGTCAACTTCATGAGGTATTTGCATCTCCATTTTACTAATGAAGAAACTGGAACTCAAAGAGGTTAAATGACTTGTCCCAAGTTACACAACAGAGCCAGAATTGAAGACAGGACTGTTTGTTTATGAACACAGAGAAAATTGGTTAGCCCTGCAGGAAATTTCAGCTCTGTGGGAATATAGCTATTAAAAAAGTTTTCTTTTAAGCTGAAGTATACCAGACCCAACTCTCAGCTCTGAGGATAAGGAAATTCAAAGTGCAGATGCCTAAATGAGACTCTTTTTTGGTTTCCCTAGAATTGCTGAACTTTTTGCTCTAGTTAAATTGGTATATGAACTCAGAATATGAACATTTCCTGCACACACACTGTATAATTGCCCCAGTCCTAAATATTTGAAGTGTTGGTGGTGACTGGAAAGAGGAATTTGTCAGGGATGCTTCAATTTTAGTAAATGTTTGTTTTCTTCAACTCCAGCTGTTTTTAACTGTCATAAAAGAAAGTATTCAAGCCTAACAAAATCTTACAGGTTGTATTATGATACACTTTATTGACGTCTACAATTCTGTCATTATAACCGATTTTGGTTTGCACGAATTTATCTGAAACAGACACCATTTTAAGACTGGTGCTGTTAATTCCTATAGATGTGGGTCCAGAAAACAGAACCGAGCCTGTGTCTTTTAAGAAATGTTTATTAAGCAGCTTACCCCAGCGGGGCTCCTAAGAGAACATCTCCATATTTGGCCTCTTCTAACACTCCAACCCTGAGGGAACAATTAATTGGGAATTGAGTTTTCATTAGAGTATACGTTATTGTGGTGGATCTTGGCCATCCCTCCGAGACCTTTGCTTCAGGGATGAGGACTGTGTTTTATCCCTGAGAGCTGAAGCAGTTTCCTTTTCTTAGGTCTGTTTTGTTTTTGTAAAGTATTATGCATTCTGAACATGTTTGCAAAATTGCTCAAGGTTTGTGTAAAATATTGTTTACAGATCTTTTAATAAGTGAGCACAAAAATTCCATGGATCTCCTGGAGAATTTTAAATAAAATTGCTTAAGATGCAAAAATCTACTTAAATCTATAGCTAGCACATTTATGTAATGATAGGTTAAAAGCTAATCCAAACCGATCCTAGACACTAACCAGGTTTACTAACCGTGGCCAACATTTTCAGGCTCGTAGCAAAGCCTGGATGTAGATTGCACGACGGTCAGGGTGTATAATAGAACACCCTTATTTGGTCTTTCCCTGCTTAGTCGCAGGGATCTGGGGGCGACGGGCCAGAGACCGCGAAGCAGCAGCAGTAGTAGCTGGGAGGCAAGGCGGGGCGCTATTCTGTTACCGGAAGTCCTAAAGGCAAATAAGATTTTCTGTGGCCTTGAAAGCAAAATGACAGGGTTTTTAAAAGTTGGGGTTGGTGGGCAGTTATCGATCTCAACCTCCATAACAAAAGATCAGGTTCCTTTTGTTACGGAGATGCTAAAGCTTCGCGACTTCACTTGAATATTGGCGCCTACTTCTAGAATCTACGAAAGAACTGCATTGATCCAACGTAAAGATTGTCAGGGCGCCGAGAACGAACGGTGGGGATACAGCAAAGTTCAAAGGGAGCAAAGCCCAGCACAAGGGACAAGTTTAAGGGGAGAAGGTAGAAAAGGAAGCCTAAGTGAAAAACCAGCTTCTTTCTCCCCGCCAAATCCTAAAGCCAGTACCCCCGCCAAACGTTTTAAAGGATTCCCCTCCCAGATACCAGCCTCCTAAGAGAGACCAAAAGCCCAACTCCTCTCCAACGTGCTACCAGTCGGAAGCAAAATAGTGGAACAGACGGGGACAGGAAATTGAGAAATTCCCTTGAGTCTAGGAAACCGTGGCGTGCGTGACGTCACGTCCTACCAAAGCAATATGGCCGGGCAATTCAACCGGGCGAGCGCGCCTTCGGAATTATCAACTGAGCATGCGCCAAATACAACGCGTAGGCGACGTGGATTATATCAGCGGCGGGCGCAGGCGTGATGAAATGGACCTGAGTCTGCGCAGACTCAGAAAACTCAGGCGAACCTAAGAATGGCGGGCACGGGTTTGGTGGCCGGAGAGGTTGTGGTGGATGCCCTGCCGTACTTTGACCAAGGTTATGAAGCGCCTGGTGTGCGGGAAGCGGTGAGTTCGGGGTGTCTGTGTAGCTGGCTCGGCGCTTGCTGGCCCTTTGCTGGAAGAAGTGTCTTACAATTTACTGCTCCTCTCCTGGCCCCCGTTTCGTTCTTAGGCTGCGGCGCTGGTGGAGGAAGAAACTCGAAGATACCGACCTACGAAGAACTACCTGAGCTACCTGACGGCCCCGGATTATTCTGCTTTTGAAGTAAGTGTGATGTCTTGAGCCCAGCGTATGAACTAGGGTCCTGTGAATCTTTATTTTGGATTGAGAGCCTTAGCCACGTAGTTTTAAATTCCGAGCTTAACTATTGCTTGCCTAGCTGCTATTTACCCATTTGTACACGTATTACCAGTCCATGGGAAACAGCTAAATAGATCAGCCTTCTCCGGGGTTTTTATCCCGAGACTCACTGAATACGGACTCCGCCAACTACCTAACAGTGCAAAAATAAGCGTGCCAGTTTTTCCGAGTTAGGTTCCTTGTGTAAATTCTCAAAGGGATCCTCTCCTCTCTAAGGTCGATTCTAAAACAAGTGATCGAGAGTTTTCAAATATATATAAGCCTCGTTTGCTAAGCTGAGAACCACTGTAGGGCGACCTTTGTATCCAAGCCTAGGTGTTAACCAAGTCCGTGTGAATGACTGAGGGAACAAACCCTATGTCGGTAATATACTATTTAAATATTTAGCCTAGAAGTGCACCCAAGATACTGTATAGGGTCTAATCAGCCACATGAAATGTAAAATGTCATTTCTAAATTAATGAGTTCCATTAGGCATTTTAATAATATATGTTTGGGGTTTCTCCCATTATAGGTATTTATGAAAGAATTCTGTTATCAAAACGCAATGTTTGTATTGAAGTAGCAAGAAAAAAGTGTTGGTTAAGTTTTTAAGTAGGCAAGAGATGTCCTATGATACACTGTTTTCCTTTTTCTAAGTTAGCCAAATATAGATGTTACCACGTGAAGGACTAAGTACAGCAATGCTTCATTATTAGGTTGAGTTTTTAATGTTTTGGATAACTGCACTCAATGACAAACTTGAAAATAGTTGAACCAGTTTTCTTTTTAGCTCTCTTAAATACATGTACCTTCTATCTTTGTAATTAGGATACAGATTATTTAAACTTTTTAAAGAATAGGAGCTAATAATGTCCTGGGCTCACTCTCTCAATCCTGTAAATAGCCCTGTGAACTATGTGACTATATGCTGATTATCCCAGTTTCTTAAGATGGGAACATTGCAGCTTAGAAAGCCTAACTAATTTGCCAAGACCTTAAGTACTCCTTAATCCGCCTGTGAATCTGCTCTTACGTTAGTAAATTTATTTATGATCGTCTGGCACACAGTAAGCATTCATTAAATAAGATTTGTTCATGAAATAAAATATACCACATATTGGGAAACAGGACAGGCAAGGTCCATACTCATGGAGCTTTCTAGTTCAAAGATGCAATTCAGAAACTGAGATTGATAAACCTATATAGAGAATTAAAGTAGTGAGGGATAGAGAGTGTCCAGGTGACTAGATAGGTTGGTTGAGGAAGGCTTAGCTAAGCAGGGATGAGAATGCTCCATGGGCAGGGATCTCTTTTGTCTTCACCACTCAATCTTCATTACTTAGAACAGTGCCTGGCACACATAGGCACCCAGATATTTATCAGTTGAATGTATGAAGAGCTTCTAAGGCAGTTTTATTTAATTAATGCTTACTGTGTGCCAGACACACCTACAGGTCTTTTCATAACAGCCCCCTGATCTTTGGCTCAAGCTTTGGAGAGAGTTGAGTTAAAATTCCAGATCTGTTATTGGCCATGTGAATAAGGGCTCCTTCCTTTGTTACATGGCTCCAGGTGGCTTGCACTGCATTTTTTTTTCTCTAAAGTTTTTAATTTTTTATCTGAGGTAGACTCAGCTATATGTAGATTGGATCTGAATTCCACATTGTGTTCTCTCGCTGCCATATCTTGTGCTTCTAAGAGAACCTCTTTAATTACTTGGGCCCCTTTTTTGTCACTGAATTCCAACTGAGCCAAAGCCTGGTCAATGGACATTGCTCGGATCAATTTTGCCAAATACCACCTCTTGTCTTTGCTGTATTTTATTTGCCTTCGACAATGGTAGATTTCCGCTGGTCTCCGAGGTTCTCCAGGCAGTTATGGAGGGTAAACAATTTTATTCTTCTTCGCCCATTTTTGAGAAATGTCCCGAGGCCAATGTCCCCCTCAGATTCTGCATCCATAGCGCGCCCAAACGTTCTAGCATTGCCGCCATCTTTCTCCCTCCCGCTGCACTGCATTTTTAGTTTCTCTATTATCTAACTGTTAGCTGTTCCTCCTTGCTGCCATTGTGCTTAGCCTTGTAGGTAGAATGTCTTAGTTTTCTGAAGGAAACTAAGATAAGTTTCTTAAGAGTTGTGTGTAACTCAGCAATAATCCAAAAAAAGATTTTTTCCAACAAGAAATGCTTAATGCAAAACTTAGAGTGTGGGCTTCTGAAAGGCTTCTTTTGCTTACTCTTTAGTTTGATTGTTGAGATAGGTGAAGCCCTCAAAAAATGGAAATTAGGTGGGATTACAGAGATACCACTATAAATGAATTTTCACTTAAGCAGTTCTTTATAGTCAGGTCATGAAATATACAGAACAGAAATGGAATAGGATATTGACCAAAATAATGGATCTGAAGAAGTAGAGCTGTACCACATCTTTGTTTTTGTTTTTTTCTTTTTTATTAGGATATCACTGATACACACTCTTGTGAGGGTTTCACATGAAAAACATTGTGGTTACTACATTCACGCATATTATTAAGACCCCCCCATACCCCATCGCAGTCACTGTCCATCAGTGTAGTAGGATGCCACAGTCACTACTTGTCTTCTCTGTGCTACACTGTCTTCCCCGTGACCCCCCACCCCCCACACCATATGTACTAAACATAATACCCCTCAATCCCCTTCTCCCGCCCTCCCCCGACCCCTCCCCATTGGTAACCACTAGTCCCTTCTTGGAGTCTGTGAGTCTGCTGCCGTTTTGTTCCTTCAGTTTTGCATCACTGTTATACTCCACACTGAGGGAACTCATTTGTACAGCATATCTTTTCAAAATAGTAAAGCTGTTAGAGCAGGTAGCAGAACCGGTGTCTTTTGCTTCTTCCTCCTCCTCTGCAAAGAGTCAAGTGTGAAATGGCAGCCAGGACCAAAAAGAAAGTGTGGGTTTAGACTAATAGTCCTAAAGCAAATCATTTTATGTCCAAGTCCTCTCCTCTCTTCCTGTGCCCTCAATGAATACAGAGATCCATGGTTCTCAACACTGGCTTCCCTTTACAGTCACCTGGTGAGTTAAAAACAAAAGTTACAGTCATGTCCGGTTTCTTTCTAAGAACAATTCAGTCAGAGCTGGGAGGGGGTGAGATGTGACCGGCATTGGAGTTGTTTTCAAAGCTTCCAACTGATTCTGATGTGCTGCTGGGACTGAGAACCACTGATCTGGGATTAATCCTTTTCTCTGTAGACCCTTTTACATAGGAAATGTGTGTGTGCGCTGCAGATCCTAGAGCGCCCTTAACCCCAGAGAATCTGAGCGGGAAGGGAAATGATCCATTATAATGGGTAGTAAGAAGTATACTTAAGTCGTTTAGATTCATTGTTTGTTGGTGGTTAATTTCAGTTTGTTGATATGACTTTGGAAATAATTTTCTGATTTATACATCAGACTGATATAATGAGAAATGAATTTGAAAGACTCGCAGCTCGACAACCAATTGAATTGCTCAGTATGAAACGGTAAGTCTTATTTCTGGGTTCAGCTGGGCTCAAATCATTGTTTAGCTTTAATTTACAAGTATAACTGCTATAGCCATGTTAAAAGCAGTGTTGAAGGAGAAAATTCTTGTCTGTTTTTACATGTTTATGTTTTTCTTTATGTATTAAGTGGCTCATAGTCCTGTATTAATGTTCAAAGATACTTTCTGCACTATTACCTAAAAATGCAAAATCCAACAGTGGGAACAGTAAATTGTAATGAAGTTCATGTTTAAGAATTCCCAAGGAAATCTTTCTAATTAGACATGTAGTTCCTCACGGATAACAGATACAGAGTGAAACCAGTGTTAATGACTTGTCATGATCCTGCTTCGCTCTTACACACGGCAGCATTAATAAACACACAATGCCCGAGTCGTTTGGCTTTGGTTCCGCTGTCTGTCCTCCTGTGCCACTTTCTGCAACACTCTCCTTCCTCAGGGAAAAAACCAAAATGCCCTTTGCTTCTTCCTTTAAAATGAAGAATTGGATGCTACGATAACTGAGGTCCCTTTCAGCCCTAAGATAACAATGGAATTATGAGACCCGCCATGTCAAAGCAGAGGTCCCATAAACAGTAGGGCTGTCCTGCCAGCATACTGTACAGATGAGAAGAGGGCTTTGAGTCTGTAGAACCAGAGGACTGGGTTTGTTGCGCTCCATTTCCTGTCTGACTTCTGTGTGCGATAAAGGCAGGACAACTAACAGGACTCCTCAGTTCTTGCATTTCCAGGTGCCTGTTATAAGGATTTTTGTGATAGTGGCTCCTTTATGGCAGTATGTTTTTTGTTTTTGTTTTTGTTTTTGTTTTGTATCATTAATATACAGTCACATGAGCAACATTGTGGTTACTAGATTCCCCCATTATCAAGTCCCCACCACATACCCCATGACAGTCACAGTCCATCAGCATAGAAAGATGCTATAGAGTCACTACTTGTCTTTTCTGTGCTATAGTATATGGCGGTATGTTTTAAATAATAGGTGGTGACCCATTAAGCAGTGGATTGTAAAGTAAATTTAGTAAGGCACCACAGCACTTTTTTAAGAAAATAGGAAAGAAAATGTCAGAATGTATTACATGTAGGTAAGTATTGTTTTGTGAAACTTTGCAGCTATGTGTATTTGTGTACTGGATCATGTGTAAAATATCTCTTACTGTGGGGTATAGCCAGAAGTTTGAAAAATGCTACAATTATGGTATATGTGTAAAGTGTATTTTTTTTTCTTTTTTTAAAACACAATGGTTTATTGTTTTGATTCCAGTTGCATATTATTCTTCAAGTCTTTCATAGGAATAATTTGGACTTTTACAGTATCTAGTAAAAATATTAAAATAGAAATTAAAACTTAGTTTGTAGTGACTCAAAAATGAGCTGAGATTTATGAAGAGCATATTTTCTGGCTATATTGTCAGTACTGAAAGATGGGATAGGATGAAGAGAGACTAGAGTGAGGTCCAAACCCAAGGAATCACTATATCCCTTCCCATTTTTTTCTTTAGAGTAGTGGGTCTGTGGGTCAGAGACTGGATGAATGTAATGGTTTTTACAAAAATAATAGCATGGTTTTTTTGTATCCTGTTTTTTTTCCCTTAATATATTACAAACACCTTTAGTAACATCATTTAATAATACAACAGTCCTTTATATGAAGGTACTGTAGTTTACTGTTAAATTCACATTGAATAGTTTTTTTTTTCTGCATATAATGATGCTAAATCTTGCTTGTAAATTGTTTCTTAAAATAAATAGGTTCCTAATTGCAAGGTCTGCATCTCCAGTGTCCTGTGATTTTTACAGTGTACATAAACCCTTGAGGCAGTCTTTTGGAAGGAGAGGTAAAGGTTTGGGGAATGATGTCGTTTTATTGTTGTTTAATTGCAGATATGAACTTCCAGCCCCTTCCTCAGGTCAGAAAAACGACATTACTGCATGGCAAGAATGTGTAAACAATTCTATGGCCCAGTTAGAGCATCAAGCAGTTCGAATCGAAAATCTAGAACTAATGTCACAGCATGGATGCAATGCCTGGAAAGTATATAATGAGTAAGAAGTTTTTGGTGTTATTTTAAACCCATCTCTGCACACCTTTGGTATTTTCTTTAAATGTGGGAATTGGGATAAAAATAGTGTGACTGGCCTTTCACTTGGGATCATGTCCTAGAACTGCAACCTATATGAAAGGCCATTGCTCTGAGACCTGCCTCAAAGTTGAAGAGTACTAAGGGCATCTAAACCAAACTGTTTATTGTATAATACTGTAATTAAAGTGAATATTGCTGTCTGATTACAAGCTACAATCTGGTAGAATGTCCTCCTTAATGTGGGGGATTACTTATCCAGTCGATTCTCATTGGTTGCTTGTGAGGTTCTGTCAAGTGGCCTTAACAAATACTGTATCATTTCTCTTGGGGGGAATGTGCATACATGTGTGTGTACACACATATCCCACATAGATTATAATCCTAAATCCTAAAAGCAACTCATCTGGCACATTCTATTTTCTTTATTTTGTAAAAGAGAAAACAGAGTTTAGAAGTGTTAAGTAATTTGCCAAAGTTGGAAATTAAATTCCCATCTTTGATCATCTCTGCCTGAGGCCTGAAACAAGAAGGCAGAGCATCTTGTACTTCAGCTGGAAATGTGCACATCTGGCACAAGTGATCACAGAACACTACAGGTATTGCTTTTGGGGTTAGAAAAAAGTTTGCATGAGTAAGCAAATTCACAAATACAGATTCTGCAAATAATGAGAATTGACTTGTAAGTAGAGAATTAACACCAGAAACTGTGTCAAACCACTGAGCTTCTGTTTCTGTTCCATATAACTAACATTAACTTTGAATTTTGTTCTCTCTCTGGGGTTTAGTTTACTTATTTGTAAAATTTCGTTGTTAAATCATCTAGGTGGCCCCTTTGAACCCTGAAATTCTTAGTCTTTATTAAGAGTTTAAGGAAAAAAGGTTCACTAGAACATCATGACTCTTCATAAAACAATGTTTCCTGAAACAATAAAGCAAAATCACAAAATGGTAACTTTGCTCAGATTTTTAGAATTAAGTGTTTTAAATTCTTATGACCATATAAGGATTCGTTGGTCAAAATCCAGAATTTGGGAAACTGTGGAACAAACAGTTCTGTTTATTTGAATACGTTGCAAGGGGGATAAAGGAAAAATGGGATCAGGATGATTAAGAAATTGAGACAGACCAATTTGACCAGGATGATTAAGAAATTGAGACAGTCAAAAAAACGTATTTCACAAAATGGAAAAATGTGATCCTTTTCCTCAAGAAGCTTTATCTAATTGAGACAAAATAATCTGTGCCAAATACCCAGTGGCCCTCTTCTGTCAGAATGGGGGCAAGTGATGAATTATGTGCTGTGAACTTCAAACTACAGAGATCAGAGAAGAGACATTAATAATTGAGGTCATTAGATGCTGCACGTCGCTAATCATCAGGGAAATGCAAATTAAAACAACAATGAGATATCACCTCACACCAGTTAGGATGGCCAACATCCAACAGACAAGAAACAGCAAATGCTGGCAAGGATGTGGAGAACGGGAAACCCTCCCACACTGTTGGTGGGAATGTAAATTAGTTCAACCATTGTGGAAAGCAATATTGAGATTCCTCAAAAAACTAAAAATGGAAATAACATTTGACCCAGGAATTCCACTCCTAGGAATTTACCCAAAAATAACAAGAACCCTGACTCAAAAAGACATATGCACCCCTATGTTTATCACAGCACTGTTTACAGTAGCCAAGGTATGGAAGCAACCTAAGTGTCCATCAGTAGATGAATGGATAAAGAAGATGTGGTACATATACACAATGGAATATTATTCAACCATAAAAAGGAAACAAATCCTACCATTTGCAACAACATGGATGGAGCGAGAGGGTATTATGCTCAGTGAAATAAGCCAGGCAGAGAAATACAAATACCAAATGATTTCACTCATTTGTGGAGTATAACAACAAAGCAAAACTGAAGGAACAAAACAGCAGTGACTCATAGACTCCAAGAAGGGACTAGCGGTTACCAAAGGGGTTGGGGAGTGTGGGGGGAAGCAGGGAATTAAGGGGCACTATGATTAGCACTTACAATACAGGTAGGTCA
>JAQQAC010012408.1:11026597-11080036 GCA_029783875.1 Phataginus tricuspis
CATAGTGCAGGGGCGGGGTAAGGACTTGATAATATGGGTGAATGTTGAAACCACAATGTTGTAACCTTTATAAGATTGTGTATCAATGATTTTAATTAAAAGAAAATGGGATCATTAAAAAGGGTAAGATTTGGATATTTAGAAGAGAGAACATTTTAGGAATGGAGGGAAATATGTGTGCAGTGGGGGAGAAACATTAAATTGAAGGAACATTACTTTCAACTTGCCTTGAAATCTTTAATAATTCCCCATTACCTGTACGATAAGGTACAGACTTTAACATGGTATTCGAGGCAAGAGACTGTACTTCAGACTAGTTCTGTCTCTAGTGACTGTCATAAATCCTGCCTTTGGGCCTTTACTCATGTCTTGTCTCCTCCTGGAAAGCCTTTACATTCTACCTAAATTCAGTTTATATGAGGCCCAGCTGTAATCTGCTTCTTTGTCTTCCCTGATTGAAATCCTGCCTTTGGTACTTTCTACCTCTGAGTAATTGTACAAATTATGCATATCACTTGTTTTCCATTTAGCCACATAGCACTCTATAGTGTTGGCCATTCCCCTGAGTATATTTTGTCTCCTCCAAATCCCATAGATGCTTCTCCAGAGGAAGTGCACTACATCTTACCAAAGTAAATTTTCTTTCCTCATGAAAAGATTTAAGAGTGTCAGACATGCTGGTTAGAAAGCTTTTATAGTTTTAAGTAGGTCTTGTTGCAGGACTGCTTTAAAAAATATATTCATTAACGAGGAGAGAGTTCTGTGCTTGCAACTCAAGGGAAACCTTCAAGGTCAAGCCCCCAATTTTACATATCAGCAGACTTAGCCCAGGGATGTCAGGTAACTCATCCAAGGATACACACAGCTATTTAGCATAGAGTTGGAACTAGAACTCAAGTCTTCTAGCTCCTGTGATACAGTGCAGTTACTTTTAATAGAAATATGTTCAGAGTACTTGAAGGAGGAACCTCCATACTTAAGAGGGAGCATGGTAGGAGGGAGAAGACCACCATACACTGGGCTTTCAGGAAGAGGTAATTCAAAGGAAAGCTCCCTGTTAATGGTCCGAGGTCAGGAAAAAAGTACTGGCTTAATTGTCTTGGAGTGATGGGATAAGCTGAAGGAAAGCCTGGAGAGGCATAGCTGTTTGAACACCAAATCTTGAAAGAATTGCAGTTAGAGAAAGGAAATCAGTCAACAGAAATAGAAGAATAACTCAGGAGAACAGAAGGAAATTTTAATTACGAAAGCCAGAAGACAATATTGAATCTAGAGCAAGAGCCTAGTAGGGCCAGTGTGGTTGATAACAGACCCTAAAGAGAAATTTCTGCCTTAAGAGAAAATTGATATGGTGCGTGAATTATATCTCAATAAATCTGTTACTTAAAAAAAAAAGGTTGAAATTTACCCTTGAATCACTTCTCTAATGATAAGAACTGCATGCTATTGTGTATTGCTCAACTTCCGTGTGCTAGCTGGAGCCAGCTTGGACTGGAATATCAATCTCCAGCCTTCCACAACGGTAGACAGTCTACTTCCACAATAGTCTACTTCTAGTTAACAGTAGACAGGAGAGGAGAATGACAAGATGAAGGTAGATACAGAAACAGAACTAAAAAGGGGTTAAAATGAGTATACTCAGATTTTCCATCTTCTCTGGGAAAAGTAATGACAATTTGAGAACTGACATAAGTACATAAAATCAGAGTATCAGTAAACTGCTTTGGTTCAAGAGACTTGAAATAGAATTCAGCTCTGACTTTGCTGTTACCTTAACCAAGTTACTTAATTGTTTTAAGGTTGGTGTTCTCACGTGATATAATCATACTTACCTTAAAGAATTCTCGTGAGAATTAGACAATATTTAGAGGGTATCTAACATGGTGTTTGGCACAGAAAGCTCAATAAATATTAACTACTTTTAGCAGAAAATTTTGACCTTGTCAGACCTTAGAATTTCACTTCTAATGGTACTATTAGATTTTAATGTGCATTCATCTGATTTTCTTCTTTTCCTTCCTTAGAAATCTAGTTCATATGATTGAACACGCACAGAAAGAGCTCCAGAAGTTAAGGTAAATTGTTTTCTCCTGATTTTAGAATAAAGTTTAGGTGAACCCTTAGTAAGAGTAAGAAGAAAAAGAATTCACTGGACTTTAGCTTTTTGAGATTAAACAGTTGATGGTCCACTCTGTCTAGCATGTAGTGTTGGGTTTGCCCTACCTGAGTGGAGGAGATACAGACGTAGGTCTGAAAACATCTCTACTAGGGCATTTGTAATTTACAAGTCTGCAGACATTGAAAAGGCACTTTTAGAACTAGATGAAGTTACAGAATAATGTGTATAGTCTGACTTATTTTAAAAAGTTACTCTTTACATGCACATACACATAGAGCAAAGAGTCTGTAAGGACACCCGCCATAAACTGAACAGCAGTTACCAAGGAGGAGGGACTTTGGGTTTTTAATCTGTGTGTGCATGTATGTATATATGTTTAATTTTTCACAGCATGTTTTATGAAATTTATCATTGAAAAATAATTAAAGAAAGGTAATTCCTGGAATTAGTTTATGAACTGTATGTACCTGTTTTTCTCAAGGGTAAAAATGTATTATATTGACTATTGATTTTTCTGTTGATTTTAGTCTTTTGTTAAAATACAGGTAGGTTGTATAAATAATTTTTTTACAGGAAACATATTCAAGATTTAAACTGGCAGCGAAAGAACATGCAACTCACAGCTGGATCGAAATTAAGAGAAATGGAGTCAACGTAAGTATCCATAATTGCATCATCTTTTAAATTGCTTAGCACATTTTAAGATAAAAATTCAACAATATGATTTAAACAGTTTTCAGATAGGCTGCCACAAGTGTCAAAGATACACTTTCTTCTGAATCCCACTTTTCACTGCCTCCGCCTCTGAAGAATGGACTTGAAGGCAGTGAGAGAGTTATAAATAAAAATTGAACCCCTGCTAATTGATTCTGTTCCTCAAATACTCCCATTTTCTAGTATTTCTTTCTCTGAATAGGATTCTACCTATATAATCTCCTTTTAAAAGGGGGGAAAAGTTAGATTTTTTTAAAGGCTTAGAGAAGGGAGATTCCATACTTTCTTGATAATTTCTCTCAGTGTTTTTCCCTTTGTGTATGTTTTATTTTAAAATGTTCTACTTGTACCCATAAGTTTATGCAAATCCCTACCTATAATCGTGAATTTTGGGGTAATTTTTCTCTTGCTTTGTTGTTTCCCTGTTCACCCTCTTATCACCACATCATTTTCCTTGTTCCACCTTCCCCTCTCTCTCCATGTAACCATGTTATCATTCTAGTGTGCATCTTTTCATATTTTTCTTCAAAGCTAATACCTTCTAAATATTCATGTGTTTCTTTTCATTTGTTCTAGAGATTTTCTCTGGGTGAATGGGAAGGCTCCCTGAACCTGTGAAATGTATCAGTTGTAGAAATTTCTCCACCATTTTTCTTTAACACTGCCTTTGCCCTGTTGTCCCTCCTTTTCTGTTAATCCAGTTAAATACTGCCTTCCATCAATCTTTCCTGTCTCTTCAACTCTTCTAATTTGCTTTTTTTAATTAAATTTTTTGGAGATAATTGTAGATTGACATATAATTTCAATAATACAGAGAGCTTCCATATACCCTTTATTTATTTTCCACCAGTTGTGCCTCAGTTTTTAAAATGGAAAGTTAAAGGTCAAGGTTAGTATTATGGGGAGAGGGGAGGGTGATTTTCTTTTTCTTTTTTTCTTCTTTTATTTTCGTTTTGTTTTGTTTATTTTCTTGTTTGTCTTTCTAGTTGGGTATCCCTGGTCAGTAAGAATTATGAGATTGAAAGGACTATTGTGCAATTAGAAAACGAAATCTTTCAAATGAAGCAGCAACATGGAGAGGCAAACAAAGAAAACATCCGGCAAGACTTCTGAAAAGACAGATTAATTTGATGGGTTGAAGGGAAGGCAAGTTGGGCTTTCATAGATCAGGCATCTGAACTATGAAGGACAACAGCATCTTAATGGAAATCGTCAGTGGTTAAATGTTTAGAGGCCACAGAATGTGGACTGTTACATTCTCTTTGTACATTTTACCAAAATAAAAATTTCCAACTTGTTGGGTTTTTTTTTTGTTTTTTTTTTTTGCCATAAGAGAAACTTTAGATTCTGAAAAAAGCCTGAAATGCAAGAAAGGTCCCTTCCCCTTGTAGAAGCGACTGTTCTGTCACATCATTTCCACTATCCTCTGTCCCATCTCTCTTCTCTCCCCAACCAGATTCAGCCTTAGCTAAAAATGTGCCTTTGTTGAATTAAATTATTCCCCATTTTTCATCTGCACTTCCAAGACGGAATGATTGAATGGAAAACATGGGCTTTGGCAAGGTGAAAGGGAGCATACATATTGCAGAAGCCATGGAGCATTCTGAGTCTAGAAATGGCAAGACCCAAGATCACCAGTGCTAACAGTGGGCAACTCCTGTCTTTCTAGATCATGTTTGATCTTCACTAGAACATTCCTCTGTAGCTCAAGAGAGCGCCCCTCTGCACTCATCTGCTCAGTCTCCTATAATTTTTGTACTCTCACTCCCTATTTTTGGATTCCATGTTTATCTTATCACAAGTCTAACTGGATTGTAAAGTTTATGAAATAAAACTAAATGACAAAGCCCATTACTGGAGTAAGGAGTAAGATGAAGTACTAGAACAATGCTTCTCAAATTTTTCTTACTGGACACAGAATACCACTTTGGGTTGCTGGTTTAAGATAACAAGGTGATGTGCCATAAACACCAAATGTTGTGATCTTTTGATTTTTTTTTTTTCCTCCTTAGGAAGCCTCATTCCATTGCATACTCCAATTTCTGGCATCTTTTACTCAGACCCAAGAAATTTTATCTTCTGCTACTCCCTGCCTGAAAGAGTAGACTTCAGGTAATCCCTGCCCTTTGCCAAACTCTTCTCTCCAGTGATAGCCCCTCAGAGTCATCTATTGTACTATTTTGCTAGTAAATCCTAGTCCTTAGGCAGCAACTGATATTGCAAACACTTGTGTGTCTCCTTGGCCTAGGTGAGTTCGGTGTGCCATGTCCAGGATGTATTACTCTGGAAAGCAGCAGCTCTAGTGACAGTCGCTAAATATGACTGGTAGTTCTGTTAGACTGATCATACTCTGTTTTTGTCCCATTGGTTGAGACTCCTTTCTTGTTCATAAATAATTATGTAGAGTTTGAGGATGGCCGCAACAAGGTACAGAGAAAACAAGTGTACATGACATTGTATGAACTACAGCAAGTTAACATGTGAGCCAATGAGCTGCCTGTTTCGTAAGTCACTTTGAGTTGAAGCAACATAAACCGTTCTATTTATGCCCCTCTAGATAAAAAACCCAAGTTTCTGCTTTTTTGTTTGTTTTTCTAAAGAGAGATGATATGCAGCAAAATATTTGATTTTTACAATGTTTATCTCAGTATGCACTTTGAATTGGAGCTTCTGTCATCATACAGGGAAAATACTGGGCAGAGTTAAGAATGAAATAGTCATACTTGGAGAAAGTGAGCTTCCTAGCCCATATAAAAGAAATCTTTCAAGTTCATTGGCATGTTTATAATCTCCCTTAAATATTTTACTTTATTGCCCTTTGTAATGTTTTAAAATTTAATTTTTATTAAAAAATACATACTTTCTTCTCCTACCCTTCCTCCCTCTTTTCCTTTCTCCTCTCCTGTCCCAATCGAGTATTTTTCTTTCTATT
The DNA here is from genome assembly GCA_029783875.1 of Phataginus tricuspis. NCBI lineage: Eukaryota > Metazoa > Chordata > Mammalia > Pholidota > Manidae > Phataginus > Phataginus tricuspis. The sequence goes on from JAQQAC010012408.1 coordinate 11,032,363, forward strand.
GAAGTATAGTTGATACATAGTCATACTGGTTTCAAATACACAATACAGTGGCTCAGTAGTCACCCATATTATTAAATCCTCACCTCCATTAGTGCAGTACTGTCAATGTAGGAAGATTATTCAGTAGCAATCCAGTATTCTTGCTACCCAAACTTAGTGGTATAATATAGTAACAGTTGGAATTGACTGGGCTCAGAGAGTACCTAAGAGTTTCTCTTAGAGTTGTCAGATAGTGGCTGGCACTAGTCCTCTTGATGGCTTTTTCACTCATTTGACACCTGGGCTAGGAAGACTCATATAACTGGGAACCCGAATATTCAGGAATCCTTGGGTACCTCTCCCTTTATTTGTCTATGTGGTCTCTTGGCATGTCTGGTGTCTTGACGGTAGCCAGACTGTGTATATGATAGCTCAGGATTCCAAAGGCATATGTCATAGGGTCCCGTAGAAGCTAACAACCTTCTATGACTTGGCCTCAGAAGTCACACAGTGTCACTGTATTAGAGGCAGGTCAGTGAGGCCAGCCCATATTGAAGGGGAAAAGAATTCCTCAGATGGGAAATCTTGTTCAAGAATTTGTAGTTGTGTTTTGTTTAACTTGGACATATTTTAATCTCTCTCCCACTCCCTTTCTACCAATTCATTCCTAAAGTCATTAGGTGAAGCAGAGCAAAATAGGCATCAAAATAAGGGTGGGCCATAAATCCATTCTGAATGGTGTCCTTGAAGAGAAGACACACAGACAAAAATACGCAGGAAACACAATGTAGACACCAATGGAACACCACCAATGAAGACAGATTGGAGTGATAAATCTACCAGCCAAGGAGCACCAAGGATTGCTGGTAATTACAAGCTGGGAGAGAGGCATGGGACAGATTCTTCCTGAGTCTTGAGAAAGAACTTGGGCTTGCTGACACCTTAACTTCAGACTTGTAGCCTCCAGAACTGTGAGACAATAAATTGTTCTTTGAAGCCACCCGGATTGTGGTACATTGTTATGGCAGCCCTAGGAAATTAATACACATATGTTAAAGTTAAGAGCCACAGTTGTATATTGAAAGGGATTAAGTGAAGGCTGTGATCCTTTCCTCCAGCCCTTGCTCTCTGCCCTCTCTCTGCAGGAAATTGGAAGAGTCTTTTGGAGAAGTTGCCTAGCCCAAGAGAAAAACACCCTAAAGTTGAAATTAAGGGTTTCCCAACAAATGTCCCTGTCAGGTCACTCAGCAGCGAGGCTCAACAACCCCTCTCCCTGCTGCCCACACACAAAGCTGCTATTCTGTGTTTCTGCTCCCCCACTCCTAACTGTGAACAGATAATTGAGGATGACCAGAGGTGGCTGACATGTTTTTGCAGTGAATGACAAGGGACAAAACAGGTGGAGAAAACAATGTGTGGTGCAAGAAGAAAAACTTTTTTTTTAAAGAAGTATAGCCTTAGAGAAGTAAGATACTGCAGACATAAATTTTTTGTTGAGTATATAATTTTTTTATTTTGCTATTATTGATACACAGTTACATGAGCAACATTATGGTTACTAGACTCCCGTTATCAAGTCCCCACCACATACCCCATTGTAGTCACTGTCCACCAGCGTAGAAGGATGTTATAGAATCACTACTTGTCTTTTCAGTGTGATACTGCCTTCCCCTTATCCCCTCACCCTACCCCCACACCCGCTACATTATGTGTGGTAATTGTAATAGCCCTTTTTCCCCCTTATCCCTCCCTTCCCACCCATCTTCCCCAGTCCCTTTCCCTTTGGTAACTGTTAGTCCATTCTTGGGTTCTGTGAGTCTGCTGCTGTTTAGTTCCTTCAGTTTTTTTCTTTGTTCTTCTTCACAGAAATCATTTGGTACTTGTCTTTCTCCGCCTGGCTTATTTCACTGAGCATAATACCTCTAGCTCCATCCATGTTGTTGTAAATGGTAGGATTTGTTTTCTTCTTATGGCTGAATAATATTCCATTGTGTATATATACCACATCTTTATCCATTCATCTACTGATGGACACTTAGGTTGCTTCCATTTCTTGGCTATTGTAAATAGTGCTGCAATAAACATAGGGGTGCATATATCTTTTTCAAACTGGGCTGCTGCATTCTTAGGGTAAATTACTAGGAGTGGAATTCCTGGGTCAAATGGTATTTCTATTTTGAGTTTTTTGAGGAACCTCCATACTGCTTTCCACAATGGTTGAACTAATTTACATTCCCACCAACAGTGTAGGAGGGTTCCCCTTTCTCCACATTCTCGCCAACATTTGTTGTTGTTTGTCTTTTGGATGGCGGCCATCCTAACTGGTGTGAGGTGATATCTCATTGTGGTTTTAATTTGCATTTCTCTGATGACTAGTGATGTGGACCATCTTTTCATGTGCCTGTTGGTCATCTGAATTTCTTTGGAGAAGTGTCTGTTCAGCTCCTCTGCCCATTTTTTAATTGGCTTATTTGCTTTTTGTTTGTTGAGGTGTGTGAGCTCTTTACATAATTTGGACGTCAACCCCTTGTTGGATATGTCACTTACGAATATATTCTCCCATACTGTAGGATGTCTTTTTTTCTACATAAATTTTTTTAAAGGATGCTATTTTATTAAGAAACATTCAGAGAACGAAACAGCTCTTAGAAATTAAAAAGTATGGTAGTAAAAATTAGAATTCAGTAGAAGCATTAGGAATTAAAAAGTTGACATCTCTCCCAGAAAGTAGAGCCAAAAAAGCCAAAGTAGAGCCAAAACAAAAAATAGAAGAACTTGCCCAGAAGATCAATATCCAACTAATTTTGAGATAAAAAAAAAAAAATAGCAGAGAAAATGGGAGGAAATCATCAACCTAGCAGTTCAGAATTTTCTGGAACTGAAGGATATGAGTTTCCAGATTGCAAGTTTCCAACACAGTGGATGAAAATAAACCAACTCCAAAGCATATTTGTGAAAATTCAGAAAACAAAGATAAAAGGAATACTCTGCAAGATCTGAAGTAGAAGAGAGAAAAAAAGTATCTTCAGGCTTCCCAGCATCAGCTCTGGAACCTAGAAGGAAGCAATGGAGCAGTACCTTCAGAATTCCTTTCCAGCCTAGGACTCCATACATAGATTGCTCTGTGTCCTGATGAAGCTCCTGTTCTACCCTCCTTGTCCTGCTGGAATTGTTCTGCTATTTCCTCCTAGAGAGCTTAGAAGTAGAAAATTCACAGTTCATCCCCTGAACATATTCCTGCCAATTATGCAGTAACTAGCCTGCATTCCAGCCTTGCCAGAAACCCCAACAACCCTTTTTTTTTTCCTCCAGGATTTATTTATAACTCTGTTCTCTAACTTTCCCAGAATAGGCCCATGTAACTGTCAGGGAAGCTGAAGCCAGACCATGAACCAAAGATTGTTCAGCTTATTTTTTTCATAGGGGCTCTCCTCCAGCCATTGAAATATTGCCCTCTGCTGTAGACCAAATATTAGTGTTAGCCCCCACCTTCACCCCAAATTCTTATGTTGAAACCTAATCCCCAATGTGAAGGTATTTGGAGGTGGAGCCTTTGGGAGGTGTTCAGGTCATAAGGGTGGAACTCTCAGGAATGGAATTAATACCCTTATAAATGAGACCCCAGAGAGCCCTATAAAGCGACATGACAATATTACTATCTATGAAGCAGAAAGCTGACTCTTGCCAGACAGGTATCTGCTGATGCCATGATCTTGGGTTTTCCAGCCTCCAGAACTGTGAGCTATCAATGTTTAATCTACCCAGTCTATGGCAGTTTTGCTATAGAAGCCGAAAGGACTAATATACCTTCTCTTTACATAGAAAAGTTGTGTTTACTTCTCAGTTTTTATATGAATTACTGTTTACATTCATTTGCATACAGATAGTTGTGGTAGGCTGAATAATGGCCCCCACAGATGTCCAGGCCCTAATCCCTGGAACCTGTAAATGTGTTACTTTCCTTGGAAAAAGGAATTCAGCAGATGCCATTAAATTAAGGTCCTTGAGATGGGGAGATTATCCTGGATTATCTTGGTGGCCCAACGTCCTTAGGGAAGTAGGAGGTCAGAGAAGAGAGAGGATACTAAACAGCTGGTTTTGAAGATGAAGGAAGGGGACCAAAACAGGAGTGTAGGTACCTTTTGAAACTGGAAAAGACAAGAAAACAAATCACCCCTAGAATGTTCTCCCAACGAAACTCATCCTTGTAGGTCCATTTTAGACTTCAGACCTCCAAACTGTAAAATAATAAATTTGTTTCGCTTTAAGCCACTAAGTTTATGTTAATTTGCTATAGCACCTTTAGAAAAATACAACCTTGCAAGGCTGACCCAGAAAGAAAGAAAATCTGAACAAACCAATTACCAGCAACAAAATTGAATTGGTAATCAAAAAACTACCTAAGAACAAAATATCTGGACCAGATAGGTTCACCACTGAATTTTCTCAGACATTTAGTGAAGACCTAATACCCATCCTCCTTAAAGTTTTCCAAACAGTAGAATATGAGGAAATACTTCCAAACGCATTCTATGAGGCCAGCATCATTCTAATACCAAAACTAGGCAAAGAAACCATAAAAAAAGAAAATTACGGACCAATATTCCTGTTGAACATAGATGCAAAAAATACTCAACAAAATATTAGCAAGCCAAATTCAACAATACATCAAAAAGATCGTCCATCATGATCAAGTGGGGTTTATTCCAGGGATGCAAGGATGGTACAACATTTGAAAATCCATCAACATCATCCACCACATCAAAAAAAGGATGACAAAAACCGTATCATCTCCATAGATGCTGAAAAACCATTTGACAAAATTCACATCCATTCATGATAAAAACTCAATAAAATGGGTATAGAGGACAAGTACATCAACATAATAAAGGCCATACATGACAAACCGACAGCCAACATTATACTTAACAGCGAGAAGCTGAAAGCTTTTCCTTTAAGATTGGGAACAAGACAAGGATGCCCACTCTCCCCACTTCTATTCAACATAGTACTGGAGGTCCTAGCCTCGACAATCAGACAACACAGAGAAATAAAAGGCATTCAAATCGGCAAGGAAGAAGTTAAAATGTCCCTATTTGCAGATGACATGATACTGTACATAAAAAACCCTAAAGACTCCACTCCAAAACTACTACAACTAATATCTGAATTCAGCAAAGTTGCAGGATACAAAATTAATACACAGAAATCTGTTTCTTTCCTATACACTAACAAACTAGCAGAAAGAGAAATCAGGAAAACAATTCTATTCACAAGTGTATCAAAAAGAATAAAATACCTAGGAATAAACCTAACCAAGGAAGTGAAAGAACTATACCCTGAAAACTACAAGACACTCTTAAGAGAAATTAAAGAGGACACAAACAAATGGAAATTCATCCCATGCCCTTTGCTAGGAGGAATTAATATTGTCAAAATGGCCATCTTACCTAGAGCAATCTACAGATTCAATGCAATCCCTATCAAAATACCAACAGCATTCTTCAACGAGCTGGAACAAATAGTTCTAAAACTCATATGGAACCACAAAAGACCCCGAATAGCCAAAACAATCCTGAGAAGGAAGAATAAAGCAGTGGGGATATCGCTTCCCAACTTCAAGCTCTACTACAAAGCCACAGTAATCAAGACAATTTGATAGTGGCACAGAACAGACCCACAGACCAGTGGAACAGAAGAGAGAGACCAGATATTAACCCAAACATATATGGTCAATTAATATATGATAAAGGAGCCATGGATATACAATGGGGAAATGACAGCCTCTTCAACAGCTGGTGTTGGCAAAACTGGACAGCTACATGTAAGAGAATGAAACTGGATCATTGTCTAACCCCATACACAAAAGTAAACTCAAAATGGATCAAAGACCTGAATGTAAGTCATGAAACCATAAAACTTAGAAAAAAACATAGGCAAAAATCTCTTGGACATAAACATGAGCAACTTCTTCATGAACATATCTCCCAGGACAACGGAAACAAAAGCAAAAATGAACAAGTGGGACTATATCAAGCTGAAAAGCTTCTGTACAGCAAAGGACACCATGAATAGACAAAAAGGCATCCTACAGTATGGGAGAATGTACTCATAAATGACATATATGATAAAGGGTTGACATCCAAAATATCTAAAGAGCTCACGCACGTCAAACAAAAAGCAAATAATACAATTAAAAAATGGGCAGAATATCTGAACAGACACTTTTCTAAAGAAGAAATTCAGGTGGCCAACAGACACATGAAAAGATGCTCCACATCACTAATCATCAGGGAAATGCAAATTAAAACCACAATGAGATATCACCTCACGCCAGTAAGGATGGCCAGCATCCAAAAGACTAAGAACAACAAATGCTGGCGAGCACGCAGAGAAAGGGGAAGCCTCCTACACAGCTGGTGGGAATGTAAGCTTGTTCAACCATTATAGAAAGCAATATGGAGGTTCCTCAAAAAACTAAAAATAGAAATACCATTTGACCTGGGAATCCTACTCCTTGGAATTTACCCAAAGAATATAATTTCTCAGATTCAGAAAGTCATATGCACCCCTGTGTTTATCGCAGCATATTTACAATAGCCAAGATATGGAAGCGACCTAAGTGTCCATCAGTAGATGAATGGATAAAGAAGATGTGGTACATACACACAATGGAATACTCTTCAGCCATAAGAAAGAAAACAAATCCTATCATTTGCAACAACATGGATGGAGCTGGAGGATATTATGCTCAGTGAAATAAGCCAGGTCGAGAAAGACAAGTACCAAATGATTTCCCTCATTTGTGGAGTATAACAACGCAGCAAAATTGAAGGAACAAAATAGCAGCAGACTCAGAGACTCCAAGAAGGAACTAGTGGTTACCAAAGAGGAGGGGTGTGGGAGGACAGGTGGGAGGGAGGGAGAAGGGGATTGAGGGGTATTCTGTTTAGTACACATGGTGTAGGGGGTCACGGGGAATACAGTGTAGCACAGAGAAGGCAAACAGTGAATCTGTGGCATCTTACTACACTGATAGACAGTGACTGCATTGGGGTTTGGGGGGGACTTGATAATATGGGTAAAAGTAGTAACCACATTGTTTTCTCATGTGAAACCTTCATAAGAGTGTATATCAATAATACCTTAATAAAGAAATTAAAAACATAGATATATAAAGGCTGTCTGACTCACCAAAAGCATGGCTATCAACTGGTCCTGCTAAATTGTCAAATTTGTACTTGGGAGATTTGCAAAGAAACAGAGTTCTACTTTATATAGAATAGCAATTACACTGCCACATCTAATCTCAATTTGTAACAAAAGTAAACAGCAGATATTGTGGCAGTCCAGTTACTGCAGTTCTTTTACATTATTTTGTTGTATAAAAAACCGGTGATAGTATTGTAATAGCACAGGAAAAACAAAGTAAGAAACCAGAGTAGCATGAAACAGTGGAGACTGAAGCATAACTACATAAAATTTCATCATGGGTAATGTAAGTCTGGGGAGAAGAAATCCCAGAGCAAAATACCTCTCAAAACCAAAATCAGTCAAAGGGAGAAATAACGTTTAAAATCCATTTATTGCTTACAAACTGCAGTCCAGGCCCTTCTCTCTTTTCTTCTCCAGCAGAAGCAAAACCGGCCGTCCCCCTCAGCTCCCAGGTAGAGATAAGCCCTCCTTCCCTAGGTAATTACCAACTGATATGGAGATGAAGTTCTCTCTACCCCTGAGGAATGATGCAAATACACTAAAGCCATACCTCTTTGCACCTCTGAACACCTATTGATATGCAGATTACTAAAGCCAGGTGGGATATTCTGGAAATATTACAATTTTACCCACAGTAATAATACAAATTCCCAGCATAGTACAAATTTACTTAATTTAATCAATTATTAAAAGGGATTATAAAGGAGGAACCAGATATCTTAATACATCAGAGTGTTCTTGTGGTGTAAGAGTGTAATAAAATGAGCACATCTCTTTGTGTTAATAGTGACTAATCAATTGTAATTGGTGTAATTACTACTTCACTATTTTCTCATAGTAGTCATTATTGCTGAATATGTAATTACAGCACAGGATATAATTTATTCTTTGGCAATATGTCAGTTGCAGTCCCAGCATTTTCAATAATGTTTCCCTTCATAGAATTCCTATGTATTGTTAAGTGCAGTGTAAGCCCATCTATTCCAGGGTTAAAAACTTGGTAATTCAGTGAGCACTGAATGTTATTTCTAAACTACATCTAGTTGAGGAAAGGACATTTTGAAAAACAAGGCATCATAAGGTCAAAAAGTGCCATACGCCATCAGCAATATAGATGCCAGTATCTCCAATGCTTCTCCACACAACCTCCTTCCCTCAAAAGCTGCCAGAGGAATCATTGCCTTACCAAAATATTTTGCACATACACTTTGACGCTGTGGATTTTTTGAGGCAATCAATCTGCATTGCTAACCACTTTTGTTCCCCTTCATTTACATCCTCATATTGGTTATTTGTGGTTTTTTTTAATGTTAGCTACTTTAACATTGATTTTAGACTGACAATGCTTTGTTATCTGTTTTCCAAGTTTTAAATTTCTGAACTTTGCTCATGGTGCTTTTAAACTGAAGGAGAGCGATGTGCTTAGCTGAGAGCCATTTGGTAGTATAATGTTTGGTGATTTAAAAAAACAGTGGCATTAAGTACAAAATATATAAAGTAAGATATTTTGGACCAGTGCAAAGCAAAACAAAAAATTCAAATGGTGTCACAATTTCTTTGTGACCTGAAACAGCACTCTGCAAAATTTCTAGCTATGGACCACCTGTGCCCTCCCAGTGTACTACTATACAAGGCCCCCAGCAATATGCTCCATTAGCCAGGCGTGTATCCTCTCAAGACATGGTTACCACCAGCTCATCATTGCCTTTTGATTGGTATTCATTTTTAACGTTTAGCTGTCTGTGGCTATTCTATCTTCAAATACTGAGCTGATGTACATTGCCAAAGGGGCATGTGATCTTAGATATGGCAGGTTTTATAAAAGTTTGATCTTGGTATTGATTCAAGACTACAAATGTCAAAATTGTTGAGGAAAACTGTTCAAATCAAAATCTGAGTTCACAAAATTCTCCTACAGTTAAATTGTGAAGGTGAAAAGCTGAATGAAAAGGTAATTACTGTATGTTGCCGTTTAGTTCCCCAGGAAAAAATCTGAGATGGAAGTTGGTATTCAGGAAATTATTAGGGAGTGTTCTTGGGATCAACACCTGGGGGGGGCAAAGGAAGGACTGGGCAAGAGGAGAAGGTGAACTGTGGTGCAGCTGCAACAAGGCCTCAGTCGGGCCCTGCTGGGGACTCTGGAGCTGCGATGACCTTGAATGTGGATTGGGGGAGCCTTTGTAAAAGCCATCAACCATTTACTGGATGTGGGCTTCTCCTGGTGAGGTGGAGTGACACTGGACAAAGTGGCTTTCTTCAGCCAAGGGCAAGTTCCAGAGAGGAGAGAGGAACTTAGCTGAGAGTTACAAGCTCTCTACTCTCCCTGAAGCTGGAGTGCTTCAGACCTAGAGGGGGTGATCCAGGTAGCACACCACAGCACCCACTGTGATAGCCACGGACATTTCATGCAATAAAAACAGCTGAGCTCTCCAAGACACTATGAGCCTACAAATTGCAAGGAAATGAACTCCGCCAACAACCACACAAGCTTGGACGAGGATCCCGAGCCACAGATGAGAACTCCACAGATGAGATGCTCAACAGAGGGCCCAGCTAAGTCATGCCTGAATGCTGATCGATGAAACAGGTAATAGATGTGCATTTTAAGCCATCATGTTTGTGATAATCTGTTATACAACAATCTAAAAATAGGTCCCAGGAAGTGAAAAACCCCAGAAAAATCAACATTTGAAGATTTGTTTATTGAAGTTACATGATAATTTACATTAGCAGAAACTAAGAATACCTGCCAAATAATTTCAAGTTATAAGATCGTCCAAGCACAACCTAGCACAAGAGCACCAGAAAAAATCTAGAAAAAAAGATGCAGCAAGGTCCAGAGGGTCTTCACTGTGCCATGCAGGACCAGTCTTGGAGCTTATAATTTCAAGTGATTCAAGTCATATCTGTTGCCTCAACCACAGTCCCAAATCTGACCAGCCATCTCAAGTCACTGGTATCTGGTTTAAAAAGACTGGATAGATAGGACAAATCCACCCTGACTTCAGAAGAGAGTTGCTGAAGAGTCAAGCCTTTATTGATAGATCATATGTGCCATGTCCATGTCAGAAAAACAAAAATACTTTTGTCAGTTTGCTCACAGGACTGGGGCTAGACAGCCACAACATCTCCCATCCCACATCTTCCTCAAAGTGGACTTGACCCTCCAGCACTGACAGGAGCTGGCTCTGCTCTCTGGAGACCTACACCAAACAGGCAGCATAAGAGCAGTGAAAGGCTCCAACTGTGAGGATTCCATTCAGGACAATGCAGAAGAGTTTAGGGGAGGAAAGCACCAAACCCCTCATGCATATACAGCACCAGATGGAGATAAAGAATTTTTTACAATGGGGAATTGGACAGAATCAACGTGGCTGGAGAAAACTCAGGTGCGAGAAAAAAACAAATGGAGCAAGGAAATAAAGTAAAAAGGAGAGCACCTTTGTGAGGGGAGTAAAAAGTAAACCAAATAAAAGCCCAGTGAAGGGCGACAAAATGTCATATATGCCAATGCACAGCATAGTAATCGTTTTAAGCCATTTTGACCCTTCAGGACGTCTCCAAGATTAAACAATATGCAGCCCCAAGGCCTAACCGTATGGTCTGGAAGAGAAAGCCAAGAGTATCAGAGTCAGTCTACATTTCCAAATGCATCCGTCTGCTGTGAAGAAGCCAAGGATATTTTATGACACCCAGGAGCCTAGGAAATGGCAGTGAGAGCACGACAACTGGGGACTGGGAAGAGTCCTCACCAGCAAATGTTAAAAGGGAGAGAGAATAAAAGAAGATGACACAAAATCTAAATGGAAGAGAGAGGCTCTGTCTGAAAATCTGAAAAAAGAAAAAAAAAACAAAAAATGGGAAAAGAGGAAGATCAAGGAGTTAGAAACAAATCCAACCTTTAAAGAATACAGTTTCACAGCTACAGTGTTTTAAGTGCAATTATTCCTTATTTCAGTGCCTCACTCTCTTTTATACACTGGTTTAGATAGAGCCAGTGCAGAGATTCACTTTCCATACTTCAAAGAAGACAGAGAATGTTTTTGCCACCTTATATCTTCCATATCTTGTTGGGGGAGAAAAGCCAAAAACTAATAAAGGGGAAGATTCAAGGACAAGTTATGATTCTGGTCTGAGTAATTGCAAAAGTGGTTGCTTATAGACTCAATGTTTATGTCCATTCCCCGCCACCCACCCCCTGCCAAATTCATATATTGAAGCCCTTACACTCAATGTGATGGTATTTGGAGGTGGGTCCCTTAGAGATAATTAGGTTTGATGAAGTCATGAGGGTGAGAGCCCCCCATGTTGGGATTAGTTTCCCTATACCTACAGAAGGAGACGGGAGATCATTCTCTCTCTCCACCATATGAGGATACAGTGAGAAGACAACCACGCATAAGCCACGAAGAGAATCCTCACCAGAACCCAACCATGCTGGGACCTTGACCATAGACTTCCAGCCTCCAGAACTGTGGGAAATAAATTTCTCTTGTTTAAGCCATACAGTCCATGTTATTTAGTTACAGCAGCCTGAACAGACTATGATAGTGATGACTTACTGAGTGATTATTTACCGAGATAGAGAAAATGGATGTATTATGCTTGAGATGGCTGAGATACAGCCACATGGAGATGTTAAAGAAGTAATTGGTTATATACATTTGGGCACCATCAACATACTGAATCAATGATGTTGAAACACCAACAGTAGTTGAAGACTTCAAATAATAATAATAATAGCAAATATATATTGAATACTTTAATGTGCCAGTAACTATTTTAAGCACTAGGTATGGTTATCTCACTAATCCTTACAATAGCCCTGTGAGCTAGAAACAATTGCTATCTTGAGTATGCATATGAGAAAACGGGGGATTAAGCATTCTTAGGGAAACTGAATCATCCTAGAAAAAAGAACACACAGTGACGTTAGGGGTTCCCAGTGAATAATGAAAGCCCTGCTTCCCCTACTCATAGCTTACAGTCTCACTTCTAAATATCAAGGTAAGTGAACACCTAATATCCATCCTCCTTAAAATTTTAAAAGAGAAGAAGAGGGAATACTTCCAAACTCATTATATGAGGCCAGGATCACTCTAATACCAAAACCAGGCAAAGACACCACAAAAAAAGAAAATTACAAACCAAATGACTGATGAACATAGATGCAATAATACTCAACAAAATATTACCAAACCAAATTCGAAAATACATCAAAAGGATCATCCATCATGATCAAGTAGGATTATTCCAGGGATGCAAGATGGCACAACATTCAGAAATACATCAACATCATCCACCACATCAACAAAAAGAAGGACAAAAACCACATAATCATCTCCATAGATGCTGAAAAAGCATCTGACAAAACTCAAAATCCATTCATGATAAAAACTCTCAAAAAAATGGGTATAGAAGGCAAGTACCTCAGCATAATAAAGGCTATATATGACAGATCCACAACCAACATTATACTTAACAGTGAGAAGCTGAAAGCTTTTCCTTTAAGATTGGGAACAAGACAAGGATACCCACTCTCCCCACTTCTATTCAACATAGTACTGGAGGTCCTAGCCACAGCAATCAGGCAACACAAAGAAATAAAAGGCATCCGGATTGGCAAGGAAGAAGTTTAACTCTCCCTGTTTGCAGATGAAATGATATCGTACATAAAAAACCCTAAGGAATCCACTCCAAAACTACTAGATCTAATACCTAAATTCAGCAAAGTTGCAGGATAAAAAATTAATACACAAATCTGTGGCATTCCTATATGCTAACGATGAATGAGCAGACAGAGACATCAGGAAAACAATTCCATTCACAGTTGCATCAAAAAGAATAAAATACATAGGAATAAACCTAACCAAGGAAGTGAAAGACCTATACTCTGAAAACTACAACACGCTCATGAGAGAAATTAAAGAAAATACCAATAGGTGGAGACACATCCTGTGCTCATGGAGAGAAAGAATATTGTCAAAATCAACAAATTCAATGCAATCCCTATCAAAACACCAACAGCATTCCTAGATGAACTAAAGCAAATAGTTCTAAAATTCATACAGAACCACAAAAGACCCAGAATAGCCAAAGCAACCCTGAGAAGAAAGAATAAAGCAGGGGGGATTACGCTCCCTGACTTCAAGCTCTACTACAAAGCTACCGTAATCACGACAATTTGGTACTGGCACAAGAACAGACCCATAGACCAGTGGAACAGAATAGAGAGCCAAGATATAACTCCAAGCATATATGGTCATTTAATATACGATAACGGAGCCATGGACATACAATGGGGGAAATGACAGCCTCTTCAACAGCTGGTGTTGGGAAAACTGGACAGCTACATGTAAGAGAATGAAAATGGATTGCTGTCTAACCCCATACACCAAAGTAAACTCAAAATGGATCAAAGACCTGAATGTAAGTCATGAAACCATAAAACTCAGAAAAAAATGTAGGCAAAAATCTCTTGGATATAAACATGAGCAATTTCTTCATGAACATGTCTCCCCGGACAAGGGAAATAAAAGCAAAAATGAACAAATGGGAGTATATCAAACTAAAAAGCTTCTGTACATCAAGGGAGACCATCAGTCACACAAGAATGTGGGAGAATATATTCATAAATAACATATCCGACAAGGGGTTGACATCCAAATTATATAAAGAACTCACACACCTCAACAAACAAATAGCAAATAAGCCAGTTAAAAAATCAGCAGAGGAGCTAAACACACATCTCCAAAGAAGAACTTCAGATGGCCAACAGGCACATGAAGAAATGCTCCACATCGCTAATCATCAGAGAAATGCAAATTAAAACCACAATGAGATATCACCTCACTCCAGTTAGGATGGCTGCCATCCAAAAGACAAACAACAACAAATGTTGGCAAGGATTTCGAGAAAGGGGAACCCTCCTACACTGCTGGTGGGAATGTAAATGAGTACAACCATTGTGGAAAGCAGTATGGAGGTTCCTCATAAAACTCAACATAGAAATACCATTTGACCCAGGAATTCCACTCCTAGGAGTTTACCTTAAGAATGCAGCAGCCCAGTTTGAAAAAGATATATGAACCCCTATGTTTATCACAGCACTATTTACAATAGCCAAGAAATGGAAGCAACCTAAGTGTCCATCAGTAGATGAATGGATAAAGAAGAGGTGGTACATATCCACCATGGAATATTATTCAGCCATAAGAAGAAAACAAATCCTACCATTTGCAACAACATGGATGGAGCTAGAGGGTATTATGCTCAGTGAAATAAGCCAGGTGGAAAAAGACAAGGCCAAATGATTTCCTTCATTTGTGCAGTACAACAACGAACCAAAACTGAAGGAACAAAACACCAGCAGCCTCACAGACTCCAAGAAGAAATTAGTGGTTACCAAAGGGGAGGGGTGTGGGAGAGAGGAGAAGGGGATTGTGGGGTATTATGTTTAGTACACATGGTTTGGGTGGTCACGGGGAAAACAGTGTAGCACAGAGAAGGCAAATAGTGAGTCTGTGGCATCTTACTACACTGATGGACAGTGACTGCATTGGGGTATGGGTGGGGACTTGATAATATGGGTAAATGGAATAACCACATTGTTTTTTAATGTGAAACCTTCATAAGAGTGTATATCAATAATACCTTAATAAAAAGTTAAAAAGAATAAATGTCTGAGATGAGCCAGGTAACATCTTATAAAGATGAGTAATAGATGGCTAGCTATACCAAATAAGCAGATAATAAAGCCTAGTATAAAGCTATAGAAATTCACACATATAGGCACTAGTGCAGAAATGGATCTAAATCAGATTGAAGGAAAAAAACTGAAAGTAGAAAAATAGACCTAAATGTACATAAAATTTAGCATGTATTAAAAAATCCCTTTCAAATCAGTGGGTAAAGGTAGAATACTCAAAAGAAATGATGTTGTGTGAAACTATAAGGCCATTGTGAAAAAATATATAAACTCAATCTTTTCTTTATATCTCTGTATAACCATAAATTCTAGATAAATTAAAAATTATAATATAAAGAATAAAACCAATAAAAGCACTAAAACAAAGTCTGCATGAAGTATTTTAACTTCTTGGAATGGTGAATGCCTTTTTAAAGGCATATGTAAACACCTAGCAACCATAAAAGAAAACTAATAAATTCAACTATTTAAAAATTTAGGTTACAAACCAAAGTTAAATTCATATTAGCTTTTGGACAAGTAACTGGTTTTTTTTTTTTTTGCTATTATTAATATACAATTACATGAGCAACGTTATGGTTACGAGGCTCCCCCTATTATCAACTCCCCACCACATACCCCCATTGCAGTCACTGTCCAGCAGTGTAGAAGGATGTTATAGAATCACTACTTGTCTTCTCTGTATTATACTACCTTGTCCGTATCCCCCTACCCCATCCCCACCCCTACTACATTACGTGTGCTAATTGTAATAGCCCTTTTTGCCTCTTATCTCTCCTTTCCCACCCATCTTCCCCAGTCCCTTTCCCTTTGGTAACTGTTAGTCCATTCTTGGGTTCTGTGAATCTGCTGCTGTTTAGTTCCTTCAGTTTTTTTCTTTGTTCTTGTACTTCACAGATGAGTGGAATCATTTGGTACTTGTCTTTCTCCGCCTGGCTGATTTCACTGAGCATAATACCCTCTAGCTCCATCCATGTTGCTGCAAATGGTAGGATTTGTTTTCTTCTTATGGCTGAATAATATTCCATTGTGTATATATACCACATCTTCTTTATCCATTCATCTACTGATGGACACTTAGGTTGCTTCCATTTCTTGGCTATTGTAAATAGTGCTGCGATAAACATAGGGTTGCATATATCTTTTTCAAACTGGGCTGCTGCATTCTTAGGGTAAATTCCTAGGAGTGGAATTCCTGGGTCAAATGGTATTTCTATTTTCAGTTTTTGAGGAACCTCCACACTGCTTTCCACAATGGTTGTACTAATTTACATTCCCACCAGCAGTATAGGAGGGTTCCCCTTTCTCCACATCCTCACCAACATTTGTTGTTTGTCTTTTGGATGGCGGCCATCCTAACTGGTGTGAGTTGATGTCTCATTGTGGTTTTAAGTTGCATTTCTCTGATGACTAGTGATGTGGAGCATTTTTTCATGTGCCTGTTGGCCATCTGAATTTGTTCTTTGGAGAAGTGTCCATTTAGCTCTTCTGCCCATTTTTTAATTGGCTTATTTACTTTTTGTTGAGGTGCATGAGCTCTTTATGTAATTTGGATGTCAACCCCTTATTGGATATGTCATTTATGAATGTATTGTCCCATACTATAGGATATCTTCAAATAACTGGTTTTGAAAAATGTATTAGTCTTTTAAATCATGCAGAAAACAAAAACTGACATTACAAACCAAAGGTACAATGATAGCAGCTTTTATAATTGCCCATATATTTACCTTTACTGAGAACTTTATTTCTTCATATGGCTTCAACTTACTGTCTACTTCCCATTCATTTCAACTTGCAGGACTCCCTGTCGCATTTCTTGCAAGGCAAACCTAGTAATAATGAACTCCCTAAGATTTTAAAAAATAAATAGTGTTTTAATTACTCCCTCAATTTTGAAGGACAGCTTTCCCAGATAAGAGATTCTTGGTTGGCAATTTTTTTCTTTCAGCACTTCAAATATATTGGCTTATTGCCTTCTGGCCTCCAAAGTTTCCAATGAGAAATTTGGACTTATTGGTGATACCTTGTATGTGTCAAACCACTTCTCTCTTGCTGCTTTCAACATACTCTCTGTCTTTATCCTCTGACAATTTGATTATAATGTGCCTTGATGTGGATCTTTTTGAGTTCACTATACTTGGAGTTCATTTAGCTTTTTGGATGTTTATGTCTTTCAAATTTGGGATGCTTGGGGCCAATTTTTCTTCAAATAATATATCTCTCCCCTTTGTTTCTCTTCTCCTTCTGTGATTCATACAATGTTTATTTGGGTCCAATTAATAGATAATTGGTATATTACCTTAGACTGTTCAGTTTTCCTTTTTTTTCTTTCTATTCCTCAGACATGGTAATTTTCATTGTTCCATTTTCAGGTTCACTGATTCTTTCCTCTCCCTGGTTAAATCTGCTACTGAATCCCCCTGGTGAATTTTATATTTCATTTATTGTAATTTTCAGCTTCAGAATTTCTTTTTGGTTTCATTTTATGTTTTCTATCTCTTTATTGATATTTCCATTTTGTTCATATGCTGTGTTCTTGATATTATCCTCATCTCTGTTTGAATATCTTTAAGACAGTTGTTTAAAAATCTTTGTCTTGGTTTGCTATCAAGTCTTTCCCAAGGACACTTTCTGTTGATTTATTTACTTTCAGTGGGTCATACTTCCTATTTCTTTTCATGCCTTGTGATTTTATTGAAAATTGGACCTTTGGGTCTAAAAACGTGGTATCTCTGGAAATCAGATTCTCCTTCTTCCCAAGGGTTTCTGTTTCTTTGTTTTTACTTTCATTTTTCTTTTTGTTATAGATTATCTGTGCTGGCGATAAATCTAAGATGTAAGCTCAGAGTCTCCTCCAATCTTTTCTGAACCTGCACCTTTCCCTTGGCAGGCACGGTGAGTTTATATATTGCCTCATATATCCTAGTTCTTAAATTTCCTTAAATGTCCTAGTATGACACCAAAAAGGGGAAATTGAAAAAAAAAAGTAAGAACAAGCATCAGCCTTTTAAATACCCTGCAAGTCACTTCAGCCAGAACAGGAGAGGCTTGTAACAGTGGGAGTGGAAAGTGGGAGTGGGGTATAATGGCTGACCACCTCTGTGCCTGTACCTCCATGATCAGAAGCAGCAATCATCAATCAAAACACAGATCCCCATATTAAAAGGACAACAACCTTATTGCCCACCCTGACTCCCACAAACTGTATGCAAACTGTTCCTGGAATACATGCACAGCAGTATGCTCTAGGGCCAGGATATGGGGGATGGGTAGCTGCTACAGAGCTAAGAGCTTAAATTGACCAAAATTAACTGCAATTTGCTGTCCAAGCCTTCCTCTGGAATTAACAAGCCTTCCAACAGACACCAGACTTCCAAAATAGATCTACCACAGAGATTTTGCCAGTACAATCATTGTATAGGTAGGGAGACAAATTCCTGATGCTTTGTGTTCCACCGTCTTCCCAGAATCCTTCATCCAGTACATCACTTTTTATTCTATGAGTTTTGTCAATATAAAAATAATAATAATCAGTATTGCAGAAGATTTGGGGGGAAATCAACTTTCATAATGTTGAGGGTAATATTGGAGCAAAAAGTACTATGAATTGCTATAGTCCTTTGAGGAGGCAATTTGATAACACCTATAAAATTTTTTAATACCTATACTCTTTGATCCAAAAATGAAGTCTAGTGCTTGCTTCAGCAACACATATACTAAAATTGGAACTATACAAACAAGATTAGCATGGCCCCTGCACTACGATGATGTACAAATTCCTGAAGCATTCCGTATTTTTAAAGAAGCATTGGATACACACTGTAAATGTTTTTAAACTCTCTGAGGATAATAGCCAGTTAATTTTTTAAATTTCTTCAAAACAGTTTTTATTTATACATTTTCTTTTTATATATATCGACACATATATCTCTTTATTTATTTTTATATAATTTAATTTGGTATCATTAATCTACAATTACATGTGCAATATTATGGTTATTAAACTACCCCCTTCATCAGGTCCCCCCACCAACCCCATTACAGTCACTGTCCATCAGTGTAGTGAGATGCTATAGGATCACTACTTGTCTTCTCTGAGCTGTACAGCCCTCCCCGTACCCCCCCAAAATTACATCTCCTCATCGTAATGCCTCTTTTTCCCCCTTGTCCCTCCCTTCCCACCCATCCTCCCCATTCCCTTTCCCTTTGGTAACTATTAGTCCGTTCTTGGGTTCTGTGAGTCTGCTGCTGTTTTGTTCCTTCAGTTTTTTTCTTTGTTCTTATGCTCCACATATGAGTGAAATCATTTGATACTTGTCTTTTTTGGATTGGCTTATTTCACTGAGCATAATACCCTCTAGCTCCATCCATGTTGCTGCAAATGATAGGATTTGTTTTCTTCTTATTGCTGAATAATATTCCATCGTGTATATATACCACATCTTCTTTATCCATTCATCTACTGATGGACACTTAGGTTGCTTCCATTTCTTGGCTATTGTAAATAGTGCTGCAATAAACATAGGGGTGCATCTGTCTTTTTGAAACCGGGCTGCTGCATTCTTAGGGTAAATTCCTAGGAGTGGAATTCCTGGGTCAAATGGTATTTCTATTTTCAGTTTTTTGAGGATCCTGCATACTGCTTTCCACAATGGTTGTACTAATTTACATTCCCACCAGCAGTGTAGGAGGGTTCCCCTTTCTCGAAATCCTTGCCAACATTTGTTGTTGTTTGTCTTTTCGATGGCGGCCATCCTAACTGGTGTGAGTTGATGTCTCATTGTGGTTTTAAGTTGCATTTCTCTGATGACTAGTGATGTGGAGCATTTTTTCATGTGCCTGTTGGGCATCTGAATTTGTTCTTTGGAGAAGTGTCTGTTTAGCTCTTCTGCCCATTTCTTAATTGGATTATTTGCTTTTTGTTTGTTGAGGTGTGTGAGCTCTTTATATATTTTGGATGTCAACCCCTTATCAGATACGTCATTTATAAATATATTCTCTCATACTGTAGGATGTCTTTTTGTTCTACTGATGGTGTCCTTTGCTGTACAGAAGCTTTTCAGCTTGATATAGTCCCACTTGTTCATTTTTGCTTTTTTCCCTTGCCCACGGAGGTATGTTCATGAAGAAGTCGCTCATGTTTATGTCCAAGAGAGTTTTGCCTATGTATTTTTCTAAGAGTTTTATGGTTTCATGACGTACATTCAGGTCTTTGATCCATTTTGAGTTTACTTTTGTGTATGGAGTTAGACAGTCGTCCAGTTTCATTCTCTTACATGTAACTGTCCATTTTTTCCAACACCAGCTGCTGAAGAGGCTATCATCTCCCCATTGTATATCTAAGGCTCCTTTACCATATGTTAATTGACTGTATATGTTTGGGTTAATGTTTGGATTTTCTGTTCTGTTTCACTGGTCTGTGGGTCTGTTTTTGTGCCAATAGCAAATTGTCTTGATTATTGTGGCTTTGTAGTAGAGCTTGAAGTAAGGGAGCATAATTCCCTGTTTTATTCCTCCTTCTCAGGATTGCTTTGGCTATTCGGGGTCTTTTCTGGTTCCATATGAATTTTAGAATTATTTGTTCCAGTTCATTGAAGAAGGCTTTTGGTAATTTGATAGGGATTGCATTGAATCTGTAGATTGCTTTAGGTAATATAGCCACTTGACAATATTAATTCTTCCCAGCCAAGAGCATGGGATCAATTTCCATTTGTTAGTGTCCTTTTTAATTTCTCTTAGGAGTGTCTTGTAGTTTTCAGAGTATAGGTCTTTCACTTCCTTCATTAGGTTTATTCCTAGATATTTTATTATTTTTGATGCAATTGTGAATGGAATTGTTTTTCTGATTTCTCTTTCTGTTGGTTCATCTTTAGTGTATAGGAAAGCAACAGATTTCTGTGTGTTAATTTTGTAACCTGCAACTTTGCTGAATTCAGATATGAGATCTAGTAGTTTTGGAATGGATTCTTTAGGGATTTTTATGTACAATATCATGTCATCTGCAAACAGGGACAGTTTGACTTCTTCCTTACAAATCTGGATGCTTTTTATTTCTTTGTGTTGTCTGATTGCCATGGCTATGACCTCCACAACTATATTGAAAAAAAAGTGGGCAGAGTGGGCATCCTTGTCTTGTTCCCGATCTTAAAGGAAAAGCTTTCAGCTTCTTGCTGTTAAGTACAATGTTGGTTGTGGGTTTGTCGTATATGGCCTTTATTATGTTGAGATACTTGCCCTCTATACCCATTTTGTTGAGAGTTTTTATCATAAATGGATGTTGAGTTTTCCCAAATCATTTTTCAGCATCTATGGAGATGATCATGTGGTTTTTGTCCTTATTTTTATTGATATAGTGGATGATGTTGATGGATTTTTGAATGTTTTACCATCCTTGCATCCGTGGTATGAATCCCACTTGATCATGATGGATGATCTTTTTGATGTATTTTTGAATTTGGTTTAGTAATATTTTGTTGAGTATTTTGGCATCTATGTTCATCAGGGGTATTGGTCTCTAATTTTCTTTTTTTGTGTTGTCTTTGCTTGGTTTTGTTATTAGAATGATGTTGGTCTCATAAAATGACTTTGGAAGTATTCCCTCCTCTTCTACTTTTTGGAAAATTTTAAGGAAGATGGGTATTAGGTCTTCACTAAATGTTTGATAAAATTCAGCAGTGAAGCCATCTGTTCCAAGGGTTTTGTTCTAAGGTAGTTTTTTGATTACCAATTCAATTTCTTTCCTCGTAATTGGTCTATTCAGATTTTCTGTTTCTTCCTGGGTCAGCCTTGGAAGGTTGTATTTTTGTAGAAAGTCATTCATTTCTTCTAGGTTATCCAGTTTGTTCCCATATAATTTTTCTTTGTATTTGCTCATTACTTTTTGTATTTCTGTGGTGTCCGTAGTGATTTTTCCTTTCTCATTTCTGATTCTGTTTATGTGTGTAGACTATTTTTTTTTCTTAGTAAGTCTGGCTAGGGGTTTATCTACTTTGTTTATTTTCTCAAAGAACCATCTCTGCTTTCATTGATTCTATTGTTTTATTCTTCTTGATTTTATTTATTTCTGCTTTAATCTTTATTATGTCCCTCCTTCTACTGACTTTAGGCCTCATTTGTTCTTCTTTTTCTCATTTCATTAATGATGAGTTTAGGCTCTTCATTTAGGATTGTCCTTCTTTCCTGAGGTAGGCCTGTATTGTAATATATTTCCCTCTTAGCACGGCTTTCGCTGCATCCCACAGCTTTTGTGGTGTGGAATTACTGTTGTCATTTGTCTCCATATATTGCGTGATCTCTGTTTTTATTTGGTGATTGATCCACTGATTATTTAGGAGCATGTTATTAAGCCTCCATGTGTTTGTGGGCTTTTTTGTTTTCTTTGAGTAATTTATTTCTAGTTTCATACCTTTGTGATCTGAGAAGCTGGTTGGTACAATTTTGGTCCTTTTCAATATAGTGAGGTTATTTTTGTGGCCTAGTATATGATCAATTCTTGAAAATGTTCCATGTGCACTTGAGAAGAATGTGTATCCTGTTGCTTTTGGATGAGTGTTCTGTAGGTGTCATTTAGGTCTGTTTGTTCTAATATGTTGTTCAATTCCTCTGTCTCTTGATTTATTTTTTGCCTGGTTGATCTGTCCTTTGGAGTGAGTGGTGTGTTGAAGTCTCCTAAAATGAATGCATTGATTCTATTTCCCCCTTTAATTCTGTTAATATTTGTTTCACATATGTAGGTGATCCTGTGTTTGGTGCATAGATATTTATAATAGTTATATCCTCTTGTTGGACTGACCGTTTTATCATTACATAATGTCGTTCTTTGTCTCTTTTGACTTTCTTTGTTTTCAAGTCTATTTTGTCTTCATGTACTGCAACTCTTGCTTTTTTCTCCCTGTTAGTTGCATGAAATATCTTTTTCCATCCCTTTACTTTCAGTCTGTGTATGTCTTTGGTTTGTAGGCAGCATATAGATGGGTCTTGTTTTTTTATCCATTCAGTAACTCTATGTCTTTTGATTGCTGCATTCAAACCATTTACATTTAGGGTGATTATCGATAGGTATGTCCGTATTGCCATTGCCGGCTTTAGATTCGTGGTTTCCAAAGGTTCAAGAGTAATTCCCTTACTATCTAACAGTCTAATTTAACTCACTTAGTATGCTATTAGAAACACAACCTAAAGCTTCTTTTTTTTTTCCTCCTTTTTCTTCCTCCTCCATTCTTTGTATGTTATGAATCATTTTCTGTACTCTTTGTCTATCCCTTGGGTGACATCTATTTAGTCTTAGGAATACTTCCATCTATAGGAGTCCCTCCAAAATGCACTGTAGAGGTGGGTTGTGGGAGGTAAATTCTCTCAGCTTTTGCTTATCTGAAAATTGTTTAATCCCCCCTTGAAATTTAAATGATAACCTTGCTGGGTAGAATATTCTTGGTTCAAGGCCCTTCTGCTTCATTGCATTAAATATATCATGCCACTCCCTTCTGGCCTGTGAGATTTCTGTTGAGAAGTCTGATGATAGCCTGATGGGTTTTCCTTTGTATGTGATCTTTTTTCTCTCTCTAGGTGCATTTAAAAGTCTGTCTTTATCCTTGATCTGTGCCATCTTAATTTTTATATGTCTTGGTATTATCTTCCTTGAGTCCCTTCTGTTGGGAGATCTGTGCACCTCCATGGCTTGAGAGACTATCTCCTTCCCCAGATTGGGGAAGTTTTCAGCTATTACCTCCTCAATAACACTTTCTGTCCCTTTTTTTCTCTCTTCTTCTTCTGGTACCCCTATAATGCGAATATTGTTCCATTTGAAGTGGTCTCACAGTTCTCTCAATATTCTTTCATTCTTAGAGATTCTTTTTTCTCCCTGTGCCTCAGCTTCTTTGTTTTCCTCTTCTCTAATTTCTATTCTATTTACCGTCTCTTCTTCTACATCTAATCTGCTCTTAAATCCCTCCATTATATGTTTAATTTCAGATATGGAATTTCTTAATGATTGAATCTCCAACTCAAATTCGTTCCTGAGTTCTTGAATATTTTTCTATACCTCCATAAGTATGTTTATAATTTTTATTTTGAACTCTTTCAGGAAGATTTGTGAGTTCAGTTTCATTTGGCCTTTTTTCTGGTGTTTGTGAGATTTTGGTCTGGACCATGTTCTTTTGACGTTTCATATTTCTGTGCTGTGCCCAGTAGTGCGCAGAAACTCCAGTCTCTCGAGGTGCTCTGCCCCTAGAGTGAAGTTGGGGGTCATAGGGGAGCAGAGCTGCTGCCTGGGGAGAGGAAAGCTCTGTTTCCTGATTCCCATCTGCAATTCCTGTCTCCAGCGTCAGAGCCAGAGGGTCAAGCACACACGTGTAAGCCTCTGTGCTTTGCATCTTTAGCTGTTGTAGGTGGGCCCTACCTCTCGCTGGCCTGACGCCAGTGCAGTGACAGCTGGTTTGCGAGCAGGTGCCTGCAGGCCAGTAGGAAGGCTCGGAAGGCTGTGTGTCACAGTGAGGGGCCTCATAGCTGAGTAGGCAGCTAGGGGGATGGAGCACCTGATGCTCCTCAAAGTTCCCAACCAGCTGGGCAGAGCGCATGCAGACAACCTTGTCCAGCTCTCCCTTCTCCAATGCAGCAAGCTCTGTGCAAACCCCGCCCCTTCAGCAACTGCTTGTTGCTAAGAAGCCTCTCAGACCACCCGCCCTTCCTCTGACACAGAGCAGTCGGGTGTGGATGCCATCCTCCACAAACATTCCAATTATCAGTCTCCCAAGTCCTCTGCCCGTCCGAGCTCCCCAACGTCCCGAGCACCACATAATATAGGCTTCCACTCACAATGCCGATCTCCAGGGCTAGGTGTTCATCAGTCCCAGGCTTCCACCTTCTCCTGACTCTGTTTCTCTTTCTCCCGCTGGTGAGCTGGGTGGGGGAAGGGCTTGGGTCCCACCGGATTAAGGCTTTCTTACATTACCCTGTTTTGTGACGTCTTTTCTGTTCATGAGGTCTGTATGCAGTCTGGTTCAGCCTTCTTTCTTCTTACTGTTTTAGGGTTAGTTGTATTAATTAACTATATTTTTGTACTATTTGTGGATTTGGGAGGAGTTCTCCATGTCACCTCTCACACAGCCATCTTGAATCCTACATGAATGCTTCTTAAGGAAAGTACTAGAAAGCTAATTGCAGCTAGCTGAGAGAACATTGGCAAACTTTAGCCAAAAGCCTGGCCATGAGAATCAATTCAGATCTAAAACAAATATGAAACAAACATAAAGGCAGGAATAAAAAAAATAAAGATGGGAATGAGGGTGACAGAATGTTACATGCCATTGAGACAGGGACCATGGCCGTAGACAGAGTAGGGTCAGGGCCTCTGGATAAGTAAGGCAAGATATTTACAGTTAGAGCAATGTAACTACATGCAAGGAAAACCCCCTACCAAAACCCTGTTTTAAACATTAAGCTCTAAAGTCATTCTTCAGTAAGATCAGTTGATACTCCCCAGATAAAGGAAAATAGCCCATGTTTTTATTATGCTAATTGTTGTGATTATATGTAAGATTCACTTTAGAATGCTAAAAGATTTAATATCTCATCAAGGACAAACATCCTAGGGCTACTTTTAACAAGTCCACACCCCTAAGCCCTTTATCAGTTCCCAAAAATCCTCAAGTGCCTATAAATCCCCTAGGCAATGCACCACCCTGGGCTCTCTTGTCCCCTCCTGGCATGAACCAGGAGGTCTTTCCTCTCACTGTATTTCTAAATAAAATCCTCTGCCCTGGCTCTCCTACCTTGACTGTTTGCTAAGTTCATTCTTCAACTCTGCAAACAAGTACCCCGGCATCACCCTGACAATGTAGGAAGTCTGAAACTACCAAAAAATGGGTGAAGAGAGAGATAATTTAGAAGTAGGGTAAGTTTTGAGAGCCTCATCTGTAGTAGCTTAGAATCAAAGGGTATCATTTAAGGGTGATAAATCAGGTAGGAAAAAGATAAACATATTTAATGCCACAGAAATAAGCCCTGCATCAGATAACAATGTTACTTCTTAATATGGGATGGAGGAAGAGAAGCAGGGAATGACTGGGAAGTGATAAATACTGCTTAAACAAATGAAGGGGAAAATACAGTATAAATAGGTATAATTATAATGATAATTATGAGAAAACTGAAACAGCATTTTAAATAGGACTGAAGTAACAATAACCAGAAAAAAAGAGAAGACAAAAAGAATTAAACTTCTGAATTACTAAATATAACAAACATAAAAATACATAAACTATGAATTAAAGAATAACAAATCATTTTAAAGCCTATACTGATTTTTTCAGACAACTTTATATAGTTAGACTATGAACCCTTTGAGGTATATGTGTTGTAAATACCTTTATATTGTCTTTCTACTCTTTTCAAGGTGTTTTTTGGATGAGCAAAAGTTCTTATATTTAATGCAGACCAGTGTATCTTTTTTTCTTTATAAATAATGCTTTTTGAAACTAGATTAAGAAATCTTTATCTTGAGGTCACGAAGACATTCTTCTGTATCATCTCCTAAAAGATTGGTAGTTTCATCTTTCATGGTAGATCCATAACCCTTTTGGAGTTGATTTTTATGAATGTCACTAGTCATTTTAAAATATGAGTACTAGAATCTGGGCTAAAAACAAGGAAAACTGTTTAAAATCTATACAGAGAACTGTCAGACCCATCAGGCCCCTTCTCTGGGTGTAGCCAGGGAACAACCTCTCCAGATAGACGACAAAGGAGGGACTCCAGATCTAGGCATACCAGCCACACCAAGAAGGCAGAATATGCCTTGGAGCTAAAAATAGAGGGAATAAATGAAAGTTTGGTTCCTTTCCAGCTTTGGCCCCTGAACTCAGGCAGCAAGGCACATGCTCTCTGAGATTGGAGAGTTCTTTTACAAAGATACTGAGTGGCCCCAGAGAAAAGATCTGCAGACAAAAAATCTGTGGACACTCAATACATAGGGCCCCCTGACCACCTTACATTGTAGCCCACTTTGTACTAATTACTCCAAAACTTAGTGGCTTATGTAAGTCTGGGGAGAGGAAATCCCAGAGCAAAATACCTCTAAAAACCGAAATCAGTCAAAGGGAGAAATAAAGTTTAAAACCCATTTATTGCATACAAAGTGCAGTCCAAGGACATTTTTCTTCTCTGCTCTGTAAGAAGCAGGCAAACAAGCAAGCCCCTCCCCTTAAACTCTCAGGTTCAGACACACCCTCCATTGCCCAGGTTGTGGAACACCCATTGATATGGAGATGAACTTCTCTCCACCCCTGAGGATATGCAAATGCCCTAAAGCCAGGCGAGGTATTCTTACATGTTACAATTTTACCCACAGCTTAAAACAACAAACATTTATAATCTCACAGTGTCCATGGGTAAAGAGCATGGGTTAGCTGGATACCTCTGGCTCAAGATATGCTATGAAATAGCAGTCAGCTCTCAGCCAGAGCTGGTCTCATCTGAAGATTTAACTGAAGTGGGGTGCACATCCAAGCTCATTTAAGTGGTTGTTGGTCCTCCTACCAAGTGGACTCCTCCATAGGGCTGGCTCAGAATAAGACAGCTGTCTTCCCTCTAGCAAATGATGTAAAACACAATGCCCAAAGTGGCAGCCTTAGGCTGTTTATAAATTAATCTCAGAAGTGACATCCCACTACTTCAGTCATATTTTGTTTGTTAGAAACAACTCAGAAAGTCCAGCCCATACTCACAGGGAGATGATTACA
The DNA here is from genome assembly GCA_029783875.1 of Phataginus tricuspis. Classification (NCBI taxonomy): domain Eukaryota; kingdom Metazoa; phylum Chordata; class Mammalia; order Pholidota; family Manidae; genus Phataginus; species Phataginus tricuspis. Next base: position 11,060,005 of record JAQQAC010012408.1, read on the forward strand.
TAAAGGCATTGCAAATTTGGGGAATCCCACTGTGGGTAAAATTGGAATATTTCCAGAATCTCTCACCTAGCCTTAGTGCATCTCCATATCAATAGGTGTTTCCAAGGGGTGAAAAGTAGTCTATCTCCATATCTATAGGTAATTACAAGGGCAGGTGAGTGCATATCTGGACTTGAGTGGTTCGGTAGGGCCCTTTTTTTCTGCAGCAAGGTCGTGAGAGACACAGGAAAGACTCTTGTAAACAATAAACGGTTTTCTCCCACTTTATTTCTCCCTTTGACTAATTTCAGTTTCAAAGGTATTTTGCCCCGGGATTTTCCCCCCAGAGTTACATCTAACAGTAGTCAGCAGGACCTCTTAACCCGAAATCTGTCTACATGGGTGCGACCCTTGGGCAGGCTGCCTGTAGAGATGGTGGGGATATGCCCGGAACTCCCGCTGTGGATGGTAGGGAGGCCCCAGTGGCTGCAGCGGTAGAAGGGGCAACTTTACTCAGGAGCCCCTTATCTGCAGGGCTTCCAATTGGGGAGCCCCTAGTGGGGAATTTGTCTAGGGTAAAGCACTTCCTAGAGGTTGGGGGACCTTCCCCAGAATTGGGAAAGGTGGAGATACCAGAAGCTGTGGAATTAGCCTTCTGTGAGATAGAAGACAGGGTAGAGGCCCTGAGTGGCCATATAGCAGCCAGGATTGTGGGGTGTCTTTTCCTCATGATAGTAGAAAGTGTTATCAAGGAGGGAAACTTTGACAGGAGAGAGACACCCTTCCGCATCGCTTGGAGGAGCTGGGTGATGACCTATGGGATGCCCTTAAGAAAGAGAGACAGTTATTGAGAAGACGGGTCATGGTCCAGGAAGATACATTAGCAGTGAGGGAGGAGACATCAGGAGAAGCCAAACTGCAGGAAGCCGTGGGAAAGGGAGAGGAAAGAGAAGTGCTTTCAGCCCCAGAGATAGTAGAGGAGATGTAGGGAGAGGATGAGAGGGTGTGGCCAAAGGCCTATCTGTTGCTGAGGCCACCACCGCTGGCACCAGCCTCTCTCATAGTAAAGGCCCGCCTGGTTGTAATTAAGGAAATAAAAACACAGCAACCATGGGCTCCTTAGTACAAGGAGCCACCCCCTCCCCAGGTTGTGGAGCACACCATGCTCCACCCCTATACCCAGGATGAGCTGGTGGGCATGAGCATCCGGTTTCAGAAGACGCCATCAGAACTTCTGCTTACATGGCATTTGTGTCTGTGTGATATGGGTATGGAAAACATTGCTATGTTGGGTTCTAAATGGGTAGACTGGCTTCCCTGACAACTCACCCTTCCCTCCGGCAGCAGTTGCAAAGTGCCCATCACACCTCAGGGAATCAGACATTCCTGGATTGGCTGACAGCAGCCATCAGGGCAGTTTGGCCTAATCAGGGTGATTTACCATACCAGCCACTAGCTGGAAAATGTATGCAGAGCTTCAGGAGGTGTTACAAGAGCTGGGCATGAAAAATATCATCTGTAATATGGACCCCCCCAAGGCCCCAATGAGGAGTTATTCACTGTAGGAATAAGAAATCTGGTGCTCCATACAGCTCCCCCATCTCTCTTTGGAGGAGGCCATGGGGGAGGGGAAGGAAAGAGTGTTCCCCACATTCTTCCCCCCGACCTAGGGCAACCCATAAGTGAGGCTACTCTTACTTTAGCAGATGTGGGGGTGGTTGAAACAATATGGGCAGGGAGGGAAGTACAGGCCATGACTGAAAGAAGTGCAAAAGGCCCCGTGAAGGTCTTGAGGACCCAGATGTAGGTTGATTTGCTAAAGGCCAGGGTAGTGAAAGAAAATCTTGATGGGAAGCCCAATAGAATATTGTTAGAACTGTGGCACCAAATAAAGCCAGAGCAGCAGTTCCAGTCGCTGAGGTCCAGGACATGGAAACCAGAGTCAAGGCCTCATGCCCGGCCTGTGTCCCTGCAGAACCTCATGGGAGACAGTACTCAGGATTCACCTGAGCCCTCACCCCCACAGGAGGATGATTGGGCATCGTGGTTCGACTGAGGGGGGGGCCAAAGTCCCCATCTTGGGGGAAATGGTGGGGACCAGAGGCCACATGTAGAATTAGCAATTCATTGGTCCCCTGTGAATGTACAACATGTCCTGGTGCTGGTGGACACAGGAGCTGAGTGTTCTTTGATTCATGGCAACCCTGAGGGTTTTTCTGCGACCCCTGCTGTGATAGATGGCTATGGGTGTAAAGCAATTAGAGTGAATAAACCCCAAATCTCGTTGTGGATAGGGCCTTTACCCCCAAAGGAGTATACCGTGTATATTTCTCCCATCCCTGAATATATTTTGGGGGAAGATATCCTGCAGGGCCTATGGTTACAGACCACTGCAGGTGAGTTCAGACTGAAGGTATGTGTGGTAAAGACAGTTCTGAGGGGACATGCTAAGCACCTGCCTGTAGCTCTGCCTGTACCTTGGCGAGTGACAAATACTAAGAAGTATAAATTGCCTGAGGTCCCAAGGAGATAGGAGAAACTCTACAGGAGTAGGAGAAGGTTGGCATCTTAAAGCCCACTCATAGTCCTTTTAATTCTCCAGTGTAGCCAGTGAAAAAAACCAGACAGCTCTTGGCGTATGACTGTAGACTACAGGGAACTGAATAAAGTCACACCCCCTTTGCATGCTGCTGTCCCCTCTGTCACACATTCTGGACACCCTCAGCCATGAACTGGGAACATATCATTATGTAGTAGACCTTCTAATGTTTTCTTCTTTATTGACATAGCACAGGAAAGCCAGGAACAGTTTGCCTTCACATGGGAAGGCCAGCAGTGGACATTCACTGTCCTTCCACAGGGATATCTCCACAGTCCCACCATCTGTCATGGACTTGTAGCCCATGGAAGAAACCATAAACAGTGCGGTTGTATCACTACATTGATGACATGCTCACATCTGATTCTCTTTGAGATTTAGAAGGGGCAGTTCCTAGACTGCTGCAACATTTACAGGAAAAAGGATGGGCTGTGAACAGCACCAAGGTTCAGGGACCTAGTTTGTCTGTGAAATTCTTGGGGGTTGTCTGGTTGGGTAAAACTAAAGTTATTCTTGAAGCAGTTATAGACAAGGTCCATCTTTCCCTACCCCTTCACTGTGTCAGTATTACAAGAGTTTTTGGGTCTTTTGGGCTACTGGAGAGTGTTTATCCTGCACTTGACACAAATTCTGAAGCCCTTATGCTTTTGGCACAGAAGGGCATCAGGTGGGTCTAGGATGAGACATGTGCAGCTGCTTTTACAGTCAAAGCCATACAGGCTTTGAGTGTAATGGGTTCATCAAGGCCCTGTGAGCTAGATGTTCATGTAACTGAAGATGGTTATGGATGGGGTCTTTGGCAGTGTCTTGAACGGACATGCCAACCTATGGTCACAACTATGGAAATGAGCAGAGGTCTGGTACACCTTGATAGAAAAGCAACTGTCTGCTGTGTATCACACCTTGCTGGCTATGGAGCCCATCACTGGAACAGCTCCAACCAAGGTAATAACCACCTATTCCATCACAGAGTGGGTGCGATACTGGACCCAAATGACATGGAGTGGCATGGCACAGATGCCTACACTGGCCAAATGGGGCACATATTTACAGTAGTGCAGCACCTTCTCTAATAGCCCCTTAAGTGGAGAACTCCAACGCTTATTGGGGCCAGTGACACACACCAGTGGAAAGCAGGAACAACTTGCTTTTGAGCTATTGGTAGCTGAGAGTCCTTATCAGAAGGGATAAGCCTCTATACCTGAAGATGCTTGGTATACAGATGGCTCCAGTCATGGGCATCCCCCAAAGTGGAGGGCTGTGGCTTTCCATCCTAAGGCTGAGACAATATGGATGGAAGATGGAGAGGGGAAGAGCAACCAATGGGCTGAGTTGTGGGCAGTATGGCTTGTGATCACCCAGGAGCCTTCCCCCATAGTTGTCTACACTGACAGTGGACCGTCTATCAGGGCTTGACCCTGTGGCTACCGACATGTTACCATGCCAACTGGATGGTTGATCACCAGCCCCTTTGGGGGCAAGAGCTGTGACAAGACCTATGGGCCTCTGGTCAGACTAAGATGGTTATCATATATCATGTGACTGACCATTTGCCCAGGGAATGAAGAAGCAGACACATTGGCCCGGGTGCGTTGGCTAGAAGGACAGCCTGCCTTTGATGTAGCCCAATGGCTACACCAGCGTTTGTTGCACGTGGGGCAAAAGACAATGTGGGCTCTGTCCTCTCAGTGGGGCTTGCCGTTAACCTTTGGAGAAGTCAGCAGAGCCTGGAAGAAGTCCTTCTATGCTCTAAGAGGGACTTACACCAAGTCCCGCAGCAACATGGGACAATAGTAAAGGGGCCGATACCCCTTGTCAGGTGGCAGATAGATGATATTGGGGCTCTGCCATGATTATAGTATGCCATGATTTGTATGGATACAGCTACTGGCCTGTTGGTTGCTTTTCTTGCATGTCATGCAGATCAGCAAATTACCAAGAGGGGCCTAGAGCATCTCTTTGCAGCCTGTAGCTGGCCGCGGGTGATTGAGAGCAATCAAGGCACACATTTTACTGGACAAGAATGGGTGCAGCAATTAGGAATAAAGTGGAAGTTTCATGTACTATATAACCCCAAAGTGTTATTGAAGCCAGGATACGGCCAGCAGAACAAAATCCTGCTGCCAGCCCCAACTGCGTTAAGCCCTGGAGACTCTGTTGAGTGTATGGGGTCCTGGACATTTCACCACATAGACCAGCAATGGCTGGCCCTTCTGGCACCTTCAGAAAAGGCCTGGAAGGTGGCCTCCTGTTTATTCCTGGGGTAACAGCAGAGTAGCCCCCAATAATCACTGTGTGTACCCAAAATGTCCAGAAGGTAAGAGCATCTTACAGGGAAGTTTTGTTTTATCTTTGTGGCCAGTGCATGTACCTCCCGTAGCCCTATATATTGACCCATCTGTAACTCCCACAGGGAGAGGGGTGAAAGTCTGGTATACTAGACCAGGACGGACGAGATCCCATTCCTGCCACTGTCCTATCACAGGACTACTCTCTTGCATGCATCCTACCTGATGGACAGGATTTGCCTATGCTGATGTCATTAAAACATGTATCTTATTGCCCTTAAGGTTATTTTCTTCTACAGTCCTTGTGGCCTGGATGTGCCCCTTGGCTGCAGCTGCCGCGTGATGATTGCTCTGAATCCCTACCTGCCTGCCTGTGGAATGGCCGAGCTATGGACTTAATGTGCATAGGACTTTGAACCACCTGAATCCTCCAGTTTGAGGATTATCATGATATTGTTGTTGCTATTGTATGTCATCAGTCTGGCTACAGTCCTCCAGTTTTCTCTCACAGGGGCCATTGCAGAAGATGGGGAATGAGTAGTTTGTGAGGTGAGATTTCTGGAGGGTTGGGTTGTGGTTGTAAAATTGCAGTATTTCCAGAATCTCTTGCCTGGCCTTAGTTCATCTCCATATCAATAGGTGTTTCCAAGGGGTGGAAAGTAGCCATCTCCATATCAATAGGTAATTACAAGGGCAAGAGAGGGCATATCTGGGTCACAGAGGTTGGGCGGGGGCCTCTTCTTCTGTAGCCAGGTTCTGAAAGACACGGCCGGCCGAGCAGAAATGGATGATTGCTTGTAAGCAATAAACAGGTTTCTCCCACTTTATTTCTCCCTTTGACTGATTTCAGTTTCAAAGGTATTTTGCCCTGGGATTTTCCCTGAGAGTTACAATACTATATATACTATTTTGCAGCTTACATTTTCATTCTTCATCATTATAGAGATCTTCTTTGTTTAGAAGATTTTAAACAAAAATCAGAACTCTAAGAATTTTGGGGTCATTCCTAAGTTACTAAGAAAACTCAGTTACCAAAACGTCATATTCATAAACACTTTAATGAGTTAAGTTTTTCCTGAACTCTATTTTAAGAAACCAAGTGTAGCAGTATTTTTAAAAAATCACTTTCTTAATTTTTGTTTCATTATAATATTTGGATTTTTGGATCCTAGGCTTTGATGTTGATTCTCTTGATTCTTCTTGTTACGGGGCTATGGTCTGGTTCCAAGCCCTAGTTACACTGCTTGTTGCTCCAAAGGCCAAAACTCAAGAAACAAGTATTGGTTAAAAGGAAACTTGGTTTATTTTGGAAGCTGGCAACCCAGGAAGATGATGGCCTAGAGTCCCTGAACCATCTCTGAGGTGCCCTTCAGAGTGAGAGCATTTAAGGGGAACTTAATGGAATCAATAGCTCGTGGGCAGACTTGCTGGCATCAAGGAGGCTGCATGCTTCGAAACTGCCTCAGGAATGGAATGTCCTTATCTGTAGTTTCCATGAAGCTCCAGGCAAAATTCCAGAAACAGACAGGTCTGGTGAGAGGGCAACATGTAGGGAGAGGTTTAACTGCTTAGCTCCTTTCAAAATGGAGTGAGGTAGGCTGTGTTAGAGCCTCTAGTATTCTCTCCAAAACTTCCCATGACAAAGACGATTCGATGTATTTACTAAACCATTTCATTTTTCTCCTGAGCACACTAAAAGAATATATTTCCCAGTTGATCTTTCAGTTAAGTGGGGCCATCGACTAGATCTGCCTCATGGAATCCAAGCAGGAGTGATATATGATGCTCCATGCAAAAGCGCCCTCCTCTGCCTTTCCCTTCTCAAGGGTCTCAAAGGCCACATATTGGTGGCTACAATAAGAAATCAGTCTGAACGCACCCCACCTCCTACCTGCCTGCCCCTGCATTGTATGCCTCATTGGTGCGTTGTCTAGGGGTTTTATAGGCAGATGAGGCTTTTTCGAGAAGATGGAAAAAAGCTTAGGGGTGTGGACTTATTAACTGGTCCTAGAATATTTACAAGTAACTTGATACAAGTGACTTCCTGCTCTGTTGATTTCTCCCTGAGATACCAGCATCCTGGTCTGGGGGCATAGGAACAAGGCCACTTGCTCAGCCCGCAAGGTGGGCTGAGGTACTGTTTGCTGAAGAGTAAGTTAAGTGCAATCTTATCTTTAAGGTGGAATCCTTCTTGCCTTTTACTGTGTTATGGCTGGGTCTGCAGGCTAAATTAGTTTACCCAGTTTGCAAAATCACTTCATCAGATCTGAAGGAGGAAAGACAGCACATAGGCCTGGGCCTTTTAGCATGTTAAAGTGAATCTTACACATGATTATAAATGATTAGCATAAAATAAACATGTGCTAGTCTTCTTTATCTGGGGAATATTAACTGATCTCACTGAAGAATGACTCTAGAGCTGAATGTTTAACACAGAGTTTTAGTAGGGGGTTTCCTTGTATGTTGTTACATTGCTCTGACTGCAAATATCCTGCCTTGCTTTTTCCGGAGGCCCTCACCCTACTCTGACTACACCCATGGTCCCTCAGATAGACCAGGAATGACATTAGGAGTTTAAAGATGTCATCAAAGAACCAGGCCCCTTCCATCTTCCTGTTCTGATTTCTTGCTAATAGATGCTATGCGTCAAATATTTTATACATTCCAAGCAGGAAGGAGGAAAAGGAAGAAGGTGTAGCTGATTCCCATTTAAATTACATTAGCCAGAATTGAATCACATAGTCAAACTTAGCAACAAGAGGACCTGGGAGCATAAGCTTCTATGTTAGAATAAGGCAAGCAAAACAGGGTCTGGAATGAAGGCTGAGCCAGCCAACCTACTGTATCTGCCACTGCTTCCTTTTTAGACTTTAACATATGTAAATGTGTTAGGCAGGAAAACAGAAATGAGCAGGGTGGAAAGAGAATAAGGTCAGTAAAGCCCAATAGAAAAGACTCAAAATAATCAGTTAAAACTAGAAAACCAGAAAAGACTCAGAGTTAATCAGTTAAAGCTCAAAAGGTCAATAGCAACATGGCCTTGAATGTTTGAATTCAATTCCCCAGAAAGGAAAAGTATCTGAGCACAGCCTATGTCTTCATTGTGTCAATTAGATCATGCCATTGTAAGATTTACTGTAGCCTGCTAAAAGGCCCACCTATAAACAGCATGATAAAGACAGGATAATTCCATCTTAAAGCTAAGATTACATTTTAATATCCAAAAAGTTAAGAAGATTCTTAATATACTCTAGCAAACAGACAACTCAGCCAATCTTGGAGGAAGGGTAGGCAGTCTTAACTTACGTGCTCCCAGACGAGGAAGCTGTTATCCTGGGCGAGGACTAGAACTGTAAGTTTCTTGTGTTAAGCTAATTTTGCAGAATTACCTAGAGGACTGATAAGAAAATCCTCATCAAAGATGCTTGAGACCACTTACAAGTCCACACCCCTAACCCTTTGTCACATTCCTGAAAAATCCTTAAAAGGGGGAACCCCCAACCTTTCAGTGTGCTCCTCTATGGGGTTGCCCGCACTTTTTAAGTGTGTAACTTTAACTTTTTCCCCAATTTTTTAACCTTAAACTTTCTCCAACCTTTCAGAGTACCTCTCCTCCCTGAGGTCGCCTGCACTTTTTGTCTCTTTAAATAACTTTAAATAAAACTTTTCCTCTGCTTCACTGCTGTGTCTCTGCCCCTCAATTCTTTGTTGCAGTGGGGACAAGGACCGAGGAAAATCCACAACGCCCCCCCCCCAAACAAACGGACAAGAATCTAAAGAGCTAGCTACAGCATTATTGAAAGTTTTTAAAGTAGTTATAAGAAAATCAGCTCATCTGTGGAAACAGAAACCAGGTAAGAACATTTAGTGGACTATATTATACTATAAAATGGATACCTATTAAAATTATTGTGCCATGTGTCCCTATATCTTAGACAAATCGGTATCTAGCTCTGTAGGTAGCTGTATATCTGATTTGTGGTTCAATTTACTTCAATTTACAGCTATTAATATAGAAGTCAATTAGACCTGCTTTTCCTCTCAAGCATGACAAAATAATATAGTATATAGATAGGGTGACAGTATGTCCTGATTTTCCCAGGACAATCACAGCATAATTATTAGTAGCATCCACTTTCATTCTCAAGTGTTTTGGTTTAAATGATAAATTATATGGTTTCCTTCATCTCTACAGAGCAAGGGCAAATGAATTGGTCCAGGTGGAACTGTTAATGATGACCTGGAAGGACAGTAGAGTTTGCTGGAAATGAGCAGATCATATTTGCATTTCATTTGATGCCCACTGATAGAGCCCTGACAGGAAGACCACCTTTTTGAATAAGCCATCTTAAAGAGACTAGGTTTCATCTTACTGAGGCTACAAGCATTCTCTGGAGGACATGTCAGCAAGCCCCAAGCCCACCTTTTCCCTGACCCCTCCCCTCAAAAAGCCTGCCAAAAAACCTGGCAATAAAAAGCCTCTTAGCCTGTAAGAGACATCTTTGTTCTGCTGGCCAGAACAGGGGGTCCCTCCCAGGTTTGGCTATCAACCTACTTGGACTGTGGAGTTTGTGTCCCTTCTTTGCCTTTCACACACCAGGATTTCCCAGGAGGCATCCTTCAGTGCATTAGGTGTAGCCATACAAAAGTTAAAATGTCTATAGACTGGAAAATCCCAATTCCTCCCTTTTCCTTCTAATTCAGCTTTGATACTACCTTCTACCCTTATTAAGAACAGCTTACAAAATTTCCTGCAACTTAGGCATAGTTGGGGGTGAGAGTTGGTGGCAGAGGGCAGTGAATGAGCTTGTAATAATATAGACATTAAAACAGAAGGGCAATCTTAGGACTCATAAATTTGGAAGGCATTGCATGAATCTCTTTTATTGAACCATGCTTCAAGGCACAATCCATTGTACTCACGAATCATATATTATTTAACAATGCTGCAACAAATGTGCTCCTATCTTCGGGTGCTTGCCCAATTATTTTCTTAGAAATCCTACTTCTATTTATTTTCTTAAACAAATATACATGTTAATTTTTTATACATTATGACAAATTGTCATCTCTTACAGTATATAGAAATACATTTTTTCTCACATCTTTACAACACTGAATCATATTTTCTTGGATCATGTGATCTATAACAAATATGATACCATATTTTATTGGTATGTTTTTTGATTACTAGTGTACCTTAAACATTTTTCATACATTTAATTGCCATTTATTTTTATTTGTCTATAATTAGTCGTGCTTTTTGTGTATTTTATATTGAATGCTTTTTTCTTCTTGATTTTTAGAAGAGTTCTTTCTATACTAGTGTAACTAGTATGAGCTGCTCCACAAACTCAAAAGTACAATTGTGGTCGGTTAGACATGTTAATTTTCTCTGTTGTAGCTGAGGCGTCCCATATGCCTTATTAGAAAAAATTCCAATTATTCCGATTGTGGTTTCCCCTCCTCTCCACTGATTGCTCAGGAATCCTGGGGGGTGGGGCTTACTCGGTTCAAAGGGCAACAGAGTCTCAATGCTAAATACAGAGAAAACTGAACTATCTACTCAGTCCTCCTTTGTCTTTGGGCCTTTGCATATCCGCTTGATGTATCCTTAACTTCAGATCTTGGTGAGCAGAAACTGGGGTCTAGGTCCCCTCTTTCCAAAAGGTACTAGGCTCTTAAGGCAAACTGATCTGCCTCCTCCCCAACCACCAACTAGGCAAAACTAAGGGTGAGGCAGTTTTTGCTATTTACGAAACACCTACCCCGCAAAGTTTTGTTAGAACTGGCTTGTAGGACAATAGTTACCTTCTCCAATTATATTTGCATAACTAAGATAGCCGTTCACTTGACTCTTCACAGAAAAGAAGAGTATCTGCTTCATGGATAAAAATGTTTTAAATAAAAAATACTGTTAAGAGATACAATCCTCACCCTTTATCATGTATGTTGTACATATGTTTTTCCATTTGTGGATTGCTTTTTAGCCTTATCTTTTTTTTTCTTTTTAGGGATAAGGGTTATGTCTTAAATTTTTTATGTAGCAAACGCACAGACTCAACTTTAGTTTCTTAATTTTTCATCAAGTTCCAAAAGACATTTCTCATCAGAGATTTCAGTTATCTCAGACTTTCTTTTGGTACTTTAATGTTTTGATTCTCTCTGATCTTTGACATATTCTCTCTGTCCCTTAAATGGAGACAAGCCCTAGGGCAGTCTGTCCTACCCTTCAAGGCCAGTTCTTCAGTGAGTTAGCCATAAATCTATTTAGCAGTTCTATTCCAATCTCAAACCAGTTTTCTAACTACTCCTTTCAGTGATTAATTTGTGTATTTACATAATGAAAAGCAGCCTTTTAAAGGCCAAATAAAATATAAAAATAATTTAAAATAGGTAGGCAGCAATTCCTGTTTGACATAGTATATTTACAACTAAATGAAGTTATAAAGCACATCCTCTAGTAAATCCACGCATTTCTATGACAAATGTAATACAAATTATGAAAAAAAATCATTTATAGTTAATCTCAGAACACAGACATTTTTTGTCCATCAGTCTTGCTTTCCTATTTCCATTGTCTTTTTCTTATAATCACTTTATAGCTATCTTTCCTAGGGATACATTGTCTGGAGGATGGTGACTTGTAACACAGTAATGTGCTAGGTAGTTAGAAAAAGCCAGGGTTATCCAAAATACATACTACCAACAGAGTGTTTATTATATTAACATTGGATTGACTAACAGGTGTGACTATGGAAAAGTGCTTCGAAATGTAATCCAGGAAAATCTGTGCTCAAATCCTGGTGCTAACACCAACGCTTAACCTATTCAACAGATAACTGCTAATTTCCATTTTTTATTTTACCTTTAAAAGTTATCTGGAAATACAGTTGACCCTTGAACAACATGGGTTTGAAAAATACAGGTCCACTTATATATGGATTTTTTTCAATAAATATATATATATTGGAAAAATTTTTGGAGATGTGCGGCAATTGAAACAACATTTTCTTTCCTCTAGCTTACTTAATGGTAAGAATACAGTATGAAATACATACAACATACAAAATATGTGTTAGTCAACTGTTTACGTTATCAGTAATGCTTTTGGTCAACAGTGGGCTATTAAGGGAGTCAAAAGTTTATACTCAGATTTTTTACTACATGGGGGATTGGCACCCTTAATTTCCACATTGTTCAAAGATCAACTCTAATCTAAAGCATACTGAAGAATTATAAGTACAGCACAAAAACTTTTTTTCTGGATTATTTGAGAGCAAACAGCTGATATGATGCCCACTATTCCCAAACATTTTCACATATTTCCTACAGACAAGGATAGTCTCCTAAATAACCATAGCCCAATCATCAAAATCAGGAAATTAACATTCAGATTATTACTACGTCAGACCCCATTCAAGTTTGACCAATTGTTCCACAAATGTCCTTTTATCAAAACAAATTTACCATTTCAACCATTTTTAAATGTACAGTTCATTGGCATTAATACACTGACACTGTGGGATAACCATTACCATTGTCAGCCTCCAGAACTTTTCCATCTTTCCAAAATGAAACTCCTTATTCATTGTTAAAAAAAGCATAAAACCTAAATGTGACTTATTCCCACCAGAGGGTTTAAATGTTTAAACAATGAGGTAGTGACTAAAAGCCCAAGTGGTGAAGTATGTATCAGGAAGTCGCTCAGGCTGGAAGAGGGAAGGAAACTGAGAAGGGACAGGCTGTGCGTATTTCGGGTGGGGGCAAGTTTGAACCAGCCAATAAAATTAAGACAAATGTAAAGAAAGCCTAATATGGATAGAATTTGCTTAGGCGACCTCCAGGAAAGAATGTAAACCCTGTAGTACTCAGCCAGTGAGGAACCAGGGGAGGGACTTGCATGCTAGGAAATAAATTGCTTGTTTTGGCCGCCCTGTGTGCCTGCTCAGCAGACACCTGGTCTTACAAGACCGTCATAAAAGCCTCACTCCTCTGGTTCTGTTCCGTGTCCACTTACTGAGTTCGGACCAGTGAGAGTATTTCTCACATTCATTAAGCAATAATGCCCCATTTTCTCCTTCCCCACCCCTGGCAACCACCATTCTTTCTGTGTCTATGAATTTGACTACTCTAGTTATTTCATATAAGTAGAATCATACAAAATTCCTTCTTTTATGACTGGTCTATTTCACTTAGCATAATGTCTTCAAGGTTCATCCATGTTGTTGCAAGTGTCCGAACTTCCTTTCTTCTCAAGGCTGAATAATATGCCTTTGTATGTATACACCACGGTTTGTTTATCCATTCATTCACCATGAACACTTGAGTTGTTTCCTCCTTGTGCTGTTGTGAATAATGCTGCTGTGAACATTGGTGTACAAATACATGTTTGAGTTCCTGCCTTCAATTCTTTTGGGTATATACCCACAAGTGGTATTGCTGGATTCCATGGTAACTCCAAGTATAATTTTTTGAGGATCTACTGAAACCGTTTTCCAGAGTGGCCGCACCCCACAGCAGTGCACGAGTGAAGGTTTCAATTTCACTATATAATCACCAATACTTGCTATTTACTGCTTTTTTTTTTTTTTAATATTAGTCATTCTAATAGGTGTGAAGTGGTATCTTCTGTGATTCTGATTTGCATTTTGTTATGTCTTTGATTTCCTCCAATCTGGGACAGTTCCTCCATCTCCTGGATATTTATGACCTTAATTCTTTCGTTGTGGTCGTCGTTGTCATCCTCCCAAATGAACAGTGACTCAAGCAAAAATTTAATTAGTTCTCCCATAAATTACAAAACCAATGTCCCCAATTAGGAGGTTGTGATTGAAGAGCTCAGGCTTCTTCCATCTACAGCTTTGCCATTTCCTTACATAGTTTCCAAATCACCTTGAAACTTTTGAAGACCGGAGACGCTATTTTGTAGACCAGATTTGGCTCCTGGGAACCCATTCCAGCTGGCTTCTCTGACCTTTTAACATGTTGCCATCACTCTATGGGATTTCCTTACTTACTGCAACAACAAGATATTCCAGGCTCATCTCATATTTTCCCTGCCTTAGCCTTGGGATCAGCCATTCCACCAAAGGGCCCTAGATCTTTAAAAGAGAAGGGTATATAAAAGCCAAGATCTGGGTGCTAGGTGTGTTTGTTGCTGTTGGGGCATTGTTCCCAAGCTTCTCAGTGGTCAGGCCTAGAGAATATATGTAATTATATTACACACAAATACATACACATTTATATATGAAGGGTGGCAGAATGTGCCACTCCTAAGTATTCCACTTTAGGATAGGATTATTTTGAGCAAAAGGTACTTAAAAAACAGCAGGTGCAGGAAGGGCACTTTGACCTCCCCTTTTCTTCCTGAAAGCAGGAAATGAAACTTCCATGTGAAAGATGCCCTCCCTATACCAGGAGGACAGAAACAATCTTGTCTCGAGATGGGGAGTTGAGGCTAAGAGAATTCTATGTAAACAAACCTTGTTAAAATTACTATCTTCCTTTAGTCTCTCCATATATTTAAATTTTCCCCAATTGCTTCTCTTTGTTCAACATATATAAGCACTTAGGTTTTGTCATTTTGTCGGATCTTCATTTCATTATGAGGGTTCCCATGTCATGTAAAATTTGTATTAAATAACTATGTTTTTATCCTGTTAATCTGTTTTACATTAATTCTCAAGCTCAACCAGAGATCTTAAGAAGGTAGAAGTAACGTTTTTGCCTCCCTCACATATATATACATATACAAACACAAACTTATGCTTATTTCTATGACTATATAATGACACTCAAGAGGACAAATAGATACCACAATTCCTACCTAGCACTGCTGAGTTCATCCTAGTTTTCTCTTTCTATATTTGTAACTGACATAATATGTCACACCACTGGAGCTCTGACATATTATGATGGGTCCTATTCCTGCACTGATGCTCTCTTAACCCTCTTGGGCTACTCCATGCTAACCTAACACCTGGGCATAAAAGGCTGTTCCCCCACTGGATGTCTTCTTGCCTCGCTTGGGATCTACTACCCTACACCGGGCCTTCCTCCTACACAGATGCCTTCCTTATCCACCTTGGGCTCTGATACCAGGGCCATGCCATGCCCCTGTGCCTGGTCACCCTCTTCATCCTGTGCTGGCTCTCACATCCCATGCTGGGAGCCCCCTCCCTGCCCCATGTGAATGCCCTCCTCACCCTGCTCTGGCTTTTACTGCTTACGCTGGGTGACAACCATCTGTGTGGACACCCTCTTCACTCTGCTTGTCCCCAGACTCCTTGATGGCCCTTCCTCCTATGCAGTGCCTTTCTCCTTACTCTGCACAGACTTTGGCACCCTGCATGAGGCTAATGCCTCATCCCCTGAGTACACCCTGATCAGTCTGAGTCTCTGCTCTGGACCACAGCTGCTTTCCATCTCAGGCACAGATACCAACATTGTTGATACTACTTAATGGCTTGTGGGCTGAATTGTTAGGGAAGAGAAAAGGAAAGAGAAAGAAGAGCTCTATGGCTAGTTGTAGTATTTATCAGTTGTGACAGACAATACTGATTGCCTTCTTAATAGCACACCTTTTGGTACTTGCAGCCCAAAGAATTCTAACTACCCACCTAACATTCCTAATGCACCTTCTCCCAACATAAAGCTTTGCTTCTTTCTTGGAGGATACACAGGCTTTTCTTACTCTTTTTTTCCCCATCTCCTCAGCCACAAAGTTGTCTACATCTCCACCATACTCTCTTTTCCCGTAATTTTGAGACAGTGATATTCTTTCTCTTATCCAAGTTTAGTTAATCTACGCATGTGTGTGTTCTATATCCTATTTTTCTTTCATGTTCTCAGGGAGTCTGCTTTGCTAAAAAGTAGCCTTTCTTTCCTTTGTTTTCAAACCCTTGATTATCATTAGTTCTCCTTTAAGTAGAAACATGGTCAAGTCTCTCCCTTCTTATAAGCAAAATAAATCCTCCTCTGAGCATCAGGAGGATGAGTATCAGAAAACATTTGATGTGTGCAAATTTTTTGATCCAATTAATTCCACTTCTAAGAATCACTTATTAATGTATCAAATATTTATGAGTACCTACCTATATGCCAGGCACTATAAATAAAATGCTAGGTAGAAACAGATATAATCCCTGCTTTCATGGATCTTAATGAGAGAGACAAATATCAGATAATCACACTAATGATGCATTATTACAAATTAAGACTTTAATGTTAAAATGAAATAATATTATGTACTTAACATTTGCTGGTCTCTATTCCAAACTATGTATTAACCTAGTCATAAAATGTATTCTATGCAGTAAAATATGTATATAGTTTTATTATGCCTACCACCATTATACTCACAGATAATAAAACTAAGGCAGAGAGAGGTTTAGTAACTTGTCCAAGGTCACATAGCTAATAAGTGATAGAGCTGGAATTCAACCCAGACAGTCTGATCCCTGCTTTCAACCATTATAGTATACTGCTTTTCACAAGTAGCTCTGAAGGAAAGAAACAGAGATCTATGAGAACACCTGACAAAACTGATCTAGACAGGAGCAATCTGAGGAAGTACTGCTTAAACTGAGACCCCCCAAGTTTGAGTAGGCATTAACTCGGCAAAGTGGGTGGTAGTCGTGGCAGAAGAAACAATCATTCCAGCAGAGGACAGAATGTGTAAAGGTCCTGAGGCAAGAGGGAACATGGTACAGTGAAGAAACTGAAAGCCCAATGTAGCCAGTGTAGCTAGGACATAGAAAACAAGAGGAAAGAGGGATATTATATGGCTGGAGAGGTATTGCAGGCTAGATGAAACAAGATTTTATGGGCCCTTAAGGATTTTGTTTTTCCTCCTACAAGCAAGGGAATGTCACAAAGTTAAGGGTTGGCAGAGCAGGGATCTGAAAAGATTACTTACACTTAAAGACAGTGGTTTGCAGGGCAGTCATACTGCTTGTGAATATGAGGGTGGTGGTATCTTCAGGGTGCTAAGGTGATTTAGGGTGATGACTGTGGAAATGGAGACAATTGGAGGGATTTGAAGAAATACTTAGAAAGTCAGATTGAGGACTGGGTAATAGGTTGGATACGAGAGGTAAAAACTGTAGGTTTCAAGGGTGACCCCCTCCTATATCCAATCTGTCAGTAAAATCAGTTAATTTATCTTCTAAACATCTTTGTTTCTAGTGCAATTAAGTGAATGGTAACACCACTGAGATAAGGACTGTGGAAGAAGATGAAGAAGGCTGGAGATTATTGAGTCTTGGACATGCTGAATTCAAGGTGCCTTTGAAACATTCACGTGGATTTATTAAATAGGCAGTCGGCAAGATGGGTCTGGGCTTCATCCACATAGACCTGGGCTTAAGTTATATACTTGGGAGTTGTCATTGTGTGGATGGCAAATGAAGCTTATAGCATGGATGAGTTTACCTAGGGAAAGAAAATTGATTTAGAAGAGAAGGGATCTAGAGTTGGTATTTGAGAGAATCCAATATGAAATAAGTCTGAGGAGTGCTGGAAAGGGCTAATTTAGGCCTGGATTGCTCAAACGCTGCACGTTACAAAGAAAGGCCTGTCTTTAGAGCTGGTTCTTGACTGACTCCTGGAAGATAACCTCTGAACCCTTGGAATATTCTACCTAATAAGAGTGTTTTCAATGCCTGAGGCCTTGGGTATTGCTGTAGCAGATCATTTACATGGGTCCTCCATGCCTATCTGACAGACCCCCCAATAAAAACCCTGTACACCAAGGCTTGGATGAACTTCCCTGTTTGGCAACATGTGTTATCACACATCATTTCTGGAAGAATTAATACCTGTGCCACTCCACAGGGAGGGAACACCTGGAACCTTCTGCCTATTTTTTTTTCTTGTCTTAACTCCACATAACTCCCTTTGGTGATTTTAATTATCATTTCACTTTTAATAAACTATAACCATAACAGCTTTTCTGACTCCCGTGAATTCTTCTAGTCTGGTCTTGGGGACCCCTGACACAGTCTGTAAAGAAGAGATAGCTAAGAGATACCTAAAATGTCAGAGGAAGATTGGAGAGTGCGATGTCATGAAAGCCAAGGAAGGAAGTGATTCTGGAAGGGGTATGGCCAACAGTGTTAAACCCCACTGAAAAGATAAGTAAGATTAGGGATAACATATGTCTACTGGATTTAAAAACATGGAGGTCAATGATGACCTTAGCAAGAGCTGTTTTGGTAGCCATGAGAGTGGAAGCCAGGCTAGAATAGATTGAGAAATGCGCAGAAGGTGAGGAAATTGAGATCTTTATGGACAGAGTCTTGAGAAAAAGTTTGCATGTTAATTTCACCTTTATTTATAGTAACTAAATGTATCAAAAACAATCTAGTTACCTAATAACCTAATAGGAACTCTTCAAATTTTATATTAAAAGCTTTTACAAAGGGTATACTCATTGAATCAGCAATTCTATTTTTAGCGATATTCAGAAGAGACATGCAAAAATTGTTTAATATAGTATTGTTTATAATAGCAAAAAATTGAAAATCTTATTGTGTAACAGCTAATACATTATACTATACTCACATAATAAAGTCTATGGAATGTATCTTACTGGTTGCAAGAATGAGAAATAATGTGTTAGAAAGCACTTTGTAAAATTTAAACTGATGTTCAAATTTTGTTTTATTACTGGGATTACCAATGTACCCCTGGAAGGCTTTAAGAAATACAGAAGAGACAAGAGTTAGTAATTAGACTTAACTAAGCCATCTGTCCCTCTTTTAGTGGTACTCATGGCTCTCAAACTTATTTAAAAACACAGCATCTGGAAGTCAAAGTGTACTTTGCACATCATGGAATGCTGAGAAGTGAACTTTATTATTATTTTTTCTATGATTTTGTTTTTAATTATCTTAAGACTTCTCATCACAGTTTACAAATTTGTGCTGAAGGTGTATCTCCTCTACTTTAATCCTTCTGAGTGTGGCAAAACCACCATTACCAATCATACATATACAGGATTTCTACAGATTTAAGTTTTTGAATAGCTGTTTAAAGATAATCTTGAATTATGACTTAGTGTTAATATTAAAGGATTCAAAAGCAAAATTTAACTTGCTATTATATCTTGCCATGCTTTCAAGAGCATCTGACTTTATAGATTGTCTATAAAGTGTAAGAAGTGCTAAATATTCTTTGATATTTACCACACTAAAATGCCGTTCCTTAAGTAAATGGCAATACTTCGATACGGGGAATTTTAACTGGCATAGGTAAGATCAAAAAGATAAAGTGGACATTGGTACCTTATTTTCAGTCCTTTGTCAGCCTAATGAACACAAATTGAGACATGGGTGAGTCTTCCTCAGTTACATAAGACAGTGACAGTATTTCCTTAGTTTTTAAATATACTCCTATAACCAGTTATATCAATCTAAACATAAAATCAGAGTCCTATAGGTTCTGAGATAGCATTCACCATCTTTGTGAAAAGCTGAACATGGCTAATCAAGTCCAGTCCTATCTTTAGGAAGAGGAAACAGTACTTTAGAAACTGGAATTACTACCCAAATTCAACAGGTGATCATATTAATTTAAAAACAAGCCAATCTTATTTAAATCAAGACTGTCAGACAAAAATATTCTACAGTCATTCATGATCTGAATTCTAGTATATGAGATACATTTTAAGTATGTTCACACAACAGAAGTTGAGTCAATTAAAAAAAGACTACAAAAAAAGTTGAGATTTTTTTTTTTTTTAGAAATAAGGCAGTGGCCAACTATCACTCATTAGTAGCTTTTTTGAGATAAGCTAACAAGTCTGCTTTTTCTACCTTCTTCTTATTAGCAAGTGACCATCATTTCTGTTCTAGGGATACTTGTTGGGATTCTCCCAGTACATCTCTCCCTAGGTGGTG
Source organism: Phataginus tricuspis (assembly GCA_029783875.1). Classification (NCBI taxonomy): domain Eukaryota; kingdom Metazoa; phylum Chordata; class Mammalia; order Pholidota; family Manidae; genus Phataginus; species Phataginus tricuspis. The sequence goes on from JAQQAC010012408.1 coordinate 11,079,774, forward strand.
CCATTTTTCTTGGTCCGTGTAAGAGAATCCTGGGGCCTGGTCTGCCTTTCACCTTCCACCCAGACAGACCATGGATGGAGGCTTCTTGTGCTTGCCTGCCTTTTTGATGGTGTGGTACTGGGCACACCCCTGGACAAAAATCTTGCCCTGCTTCAACACCACCCACTTTTATTTTTATTTTGCTATTATTAATATACAATTACATGAACAACATTATGGTTACTAGACTCCCCCTATTATCAAGTCCCCACCACATACCCCAT
>JAQQAC010012408.1:11080046-11163856 GCA_029783875.1 Phataginus tricuspis
TGCAGTCACTGTCCATCAGCGTAGTAAGATGTTATACAGAATCACTATTCGTTCAACACCACCCACTTTTATTTCACTTATTTGATAGCTGTGTTAGGAAGGTCCCCACTCTGAGGTAGGATGTCCCACTAAGTCCAGGGACACGCTCAGTCCAACGTATATGTGCCTATGTTCCTTCCACTTCTGGCTACCAGCAATTTCAGGGGCGTTTTCTCCATAGCAGAGCTGCTAGGCACCTACTAAGAGCTCTCTCCTTTATTTCAGAACTGTGTTTTTCTCAATGCTTGGGGAAGAGGGCCAGGGGTAAAATGTAGCCTCGGTCAGGGGAATGGCTGGACACAGCCTCTACCTGAACCTTGCTGCTCAGTTCAGTCCATAGCATGGTTTCTCTTCTTGAGACTTTTCTTTGAGGTACCTTTATTTCTCCCTCCAGTTCTGTCCCCTTCAGAGACTTGTGGGTCTGCTTTGACATTATTTCATGTTTACCATGCACCAGGTACTGTTAGCACTTTAAGAATAATTAATTGTCCAACAATAGGTAGGTTCTACTAGTAACAAACACTCTTTTACAAATGAGGAAACTGAGGCAAATTAAGTTACCCCACATCATACAGCTAGTAAGTGGTGGAACCAGGCTTCAAACCAGGCATTTTAGCTCCAAATTCCATCTTACACTATGCAATCTCCCCATCAGACAGGTTTGTGCAAATCTTATCTCAGTCTCACAAATGATTTCACAGCACAATTTCTCCTGCAAGATTTTTGTTTCCCATTGCAAATTAAGCATGTACCTGGATATGTATCAATGTCCCCTAATATTCCATGACAGTTTAATTCCAGGCACCGACTTCTCAGAGCACACAGTACAATTTCATGGTGGTGGTGGTGGCCGCAATATCTTCTACAAATTTGTTTTCGAAACATCTTTATATTAGATTGTAATAAAGGCAACCAGTAACAGGCATCAAAAGGTTAAGAAAAATTCAGGAAAGCAATACTTTTGGTTGAGCCCATTAACTTATTTTTTTGAAGTGAATTTGGAGAAAAAAATCTTTATTTGCTCTTTATTACATATACTCCATATTTTTCACCACCTGCAGAGATACTTTTCCTTGGTCCAATCAGCCAGTATTCCTGACTTAAATATATTATACTAGCAACCTAAATGCTGCCAGAAAGAAGGTCTTTCTCCTTTCACTCTGATCACCTACAAGCGATTTTTCAGGAAGCAGCCAAAGTGACTCTTTCCATGACTTTTGAGTCTTTGCTCAAAACTCATTCAAGACTTTCCATCTCTGCATTTTGAAACTGGGGTATGTGTATTCAGACTCCAGCAGAGGAAATTTTTCCAAGGGCTACAAAAGTACGGACGGTTGTACAGGATTTAAATGTGTATAAAAATTAATCATATGCACACACATACAGTTTTTTAATGCAGTGTTTACATCCACAAAAATGAAAAATGGAATTGATACAGGACTCTATCTCTTCTAGCAATGTTATATACATCCATGTCTATATGAACTGAAAAAAAAAAAAGGCACCAGCCATCTCATTAAAAGGCATTCCCAGTTAATACTTTCAGGTTTAATATTTAACAAAATGTAACACTTTTTAATTACGTACTTCAAAAATGGAAGATGGTGTTTGTTAAACCACCTTAGTAGCTACTTTCCCATTGGCTAGATTTAAAAGTAACGGTAACAATTAAAAAAATCAGTATTGCAAAATGTCAGAAATTGTACTCTGCAATTATTTACACACGATGAAAAATTTTATAGTAAAAAATCACAATGTTTGAGGGGAGAACATAGTTTTTCAAAGTTCTTTTCAAGGGCACAAAAGTTAAAATTGAAGACCACTTCTGTATATGATCTGGCCCCTCAATTCTCATCTCATGTTCTATTACTTTGACTTGTTCACGCACTCCAGCCACGCCGATTCCTACCTGAATCCCTGTCTGCCTCAGATCATTGTACTTACTGTTTGTTCCTCTGCCTGGAACACTCTTCTGCGAGAGAGCCAGAAGTTTTGTTCCTCGGTCAACAGGGTCCTTCCTCAGTCATCTCTAATCTTTTACTTTTCTTTTTTCAGAGCATTTAGAACTCCCTGGCATATCAATCTTCCTCCATTAGACTGTAAACTCGAAGGCAAGGATCCCTTGTTCTCTGCTGTAATCCTAGCGTCTCGAGAACACTTCCTGACACATACTAAGAAGTGGGTATTTTTGAACGAATAAATGAAAAATGTGCCGAGGGGTCTTTAGGACTCATATTAGTAAGTTTCTTGGGAACGCTGTCAGACGAGGAAAGCATGATCTTAATATTAAAACAGATGCTACACTACATAATAATCTCCAGGGTACTTTTTCACATAAAGACAGTCCTTTCATAAAGCTTCTAGTACCGACAGGGAACTTGCGACCCATTCACGATGGGTCACTAAGGGCGACTTTCAGGATTTAGCATGTTAGATGGGTGGCTCCTCAAAGTGACGCACAACTAAGTCAGCTGAAGCGACTCTCCCCACACTTCCGGATGCACACATTGGGGTGTGGCCCTGGTATCTGATTTGAAAAGCTCCTCAGTTGGTTTTCTGATATGCAGCAACGTGTGGGAATCAATCAAACACTAAGGAGCTAAAAATAGCCGTTAAAGCGTTTCTCCCTCACCCTGTCTTTTCAGGCTAATTCTGGCAGACCTCTAGTGTTTTTTTTATTATTTTTTTTAAAAGCCCTGCTTTACAGTTCCACAGAGGCACAACCACTCAAAGGAATGCGGCCGGTGAAAGCACAGAGACTAAGAGGCCGCGGCGTCCGCCCGTGCGGCAAGTGAGACTTCCGCGGAGACGCGCCCGCCTCTGGGGACGGCACCGCCCGGGAGACGCTCGCTTGGGAGGGACCGATCTAGGCCTCCTATCCTTCCACCCTTTCTCGCTCTTTTTTCCACACCACCTCTGCATCCGAGCTCGTACCGTCCCGGACCAAAGGCAGTTCACAGTCAACCGCCTCAGGCTTAAAAGCTCGTTACAAGGTGAACCGCCGCGGTGCGGACACGAAGCGCAGGTGCCAGAAGCCGGGAGGCGTGGCGAGGACAGTTCTGCGCTAGCGCCCCGAGTTCCCGCCTCCCTCTGGAGGACGTCGGTGCGTACGTGCGCGCGCTCCGCCCGCCCTCTTTCAACCGCGCGACGCGAGGGCGGGGATGCCCCGTGCGCGCGCGCTCTCGTGCGTTCGCTAGCCTGCTCGCTCTCGGCGGCTCCTCTTGCTGCGGCTGCGGCTGGGGCTGGGGGCGGCGGCGGCGGCGGCGGCGGCAGCGGCGGCGGCGCGGGCGGCGGGCGGCGCGGGGCGGTCCGGCGGGTTCAAAGAGGAAAACATGGCGGAAAACAAAGGCGGCGGCGAGGCTGAGAGCGGTGGTGGGGGCAGCGGCAGCGCGCCGGTAACTGCCGGGGCCGCCGGGCCCGCGGCGCAGGAGGCGGAGCCGCCTCTCGCCGCGGTGCTGGTGGAGGAGGAGGAGGAGGAAGGCGGCAGGGCGGGCACGGAGAGCGGCGCGGCTGGGCCCGACGACGGGGGGGGTGTCCGCGGCCTCCTCCGGCTCGGCCCCGGCTGCCTCAGTCCCTGCGGCCTCAGTGGGCCCTGGAGTTCCCGCAGCGACAATACCGACGCCGGCCCCGGCTCAGGCCGCGGCTCCCGCTCCGGGTCCCTCCGCGGGGCCGCCTCCCGGACCGCCAGCCTCGCTCCTGGACACCTGCGCCGTGTGTCAGCAGAGCTTGCAGAGCCGGCGTGAGGCGGAGCCCAAGCTGCTGCCGTGTCTTCACTCTTTCTGCCTGCGCTGCTTGCCCGAGCCTGAGCGCCAGCTCAGCGTGCCCATCCCCGGGGGCAGCAACGGCGACATCCAGCAAGGTGAGCGGGAGGCCCTGCCCGAGGTCTGGGCCGACGGGGATTTGCGGGGCCGAGGAAGATCTGGGGGCCGGAGGTGCTTGGCCTTGGGGCTGCTCGGACCGGCGCCATCCTGAGGGATCTAAGAGGTGAAAGACACGACCGCGGCGCAGTTCCCGGAGAAGCTGGGCCCCCAGAGATACGGGGGCAGTGAAGGGAGGGGTGCTGGCTGCGGGAGACTGGGGGAGGGGACACCGGCTGCAAGGGAGGACTGTAATGGGCCGAGACTGTTCGGAGGCGGGTGGACCCGGACTGAGAGAGGAGGGGATGGGGGGTGTCTGGGAAACCTCCTGGGGAAGCGTTTTGGGAGCAAAGGCCCGGAGCCGAGAGAGGTGTTGAGAGAGTAGGTTAGAGGTTAAGGGCTGTGAGGATGAATTGCCCTAGAGGGAGGGTAAAGAAGGACTGCAGATTAAATGGAGGAGGATGAAGGAAGGGCCTTGGAGAGTTTGCGACTAAGAGAAGAGGTCTGGTGGGAAGTAATTTTAAGGTGATATTACGAAGGAGGAACTCTGGAAACGAAAATAGCTGTGAGGGGCCTGCGTGGTTAGAGAAAAAACCCTAAGATTTAGAGGTAAAGGAAAAAGGAACTTTGAAGGGAATTGGGAGTTATAGAAGGGAGAGCTGGTCAGGAATTTCAGTTTACTTACATTGATGAGCCGCTAGTGTTCTGGATACTGTGCTGGGATTGAATTTTGTAATAATGAGCTCATTCACAGTCTAATACAGGGGAAACAAATACAGAACATACAGCAGTGGAGGTGGGAACTTCGCGTTGTTAGTGGCACAATCAAGAGAAAGTCAGGAAAACCTCACTGAAAAGGAACCCTTGATCCGTTTTCTTTAAGGGTGAGTAGCTCACTGGGCTGCAGAGTTTTTAGAGCACAGGGCATTTTACCTTTTCCCTGGAACTAAGGGATGTGTGAGGTGACTGGTGGAAATTAGGTTGTATTGATGGATGGGCTCAATAGGTAAGATGCCTGCAACTCTTATCTGAAACCTTTGGAACCAGGTTTATTTTAGACTCCAGAATAGTTTGGAAAAATTTGTTTTTCCTGCTAAGGTCTCTAGTACTCCTGCAGGGTCTGGGTTCACAACTCATTATCAACACATTAATGTTTCTGCTATCAAACATGAATATCACATTAATGGGATAGACAATGAATATTCAGGGACTACAGATTATTGTGCAGTTCAGGGTGGGTTTTGTTGCAAACTTAGGAAAAAATGAAAATTTCAAGCTTTGGAGTTTTGGAGCTGTAGGTAAGGGATTGTCGACTTGTGAAGGGTTTGGGATTTGTCCTGTAAAGTGTAGACAAAAGGGAGTCTGCAGGACTTTTGTATCAAGAGGGTAAGAGGATCACATTTATTCTTCAGGAAGATCACTTGGGTTACATTGAAGGGAATATATTAAAAGGGTATCTTAGAGGAGGAGGCATTTTGGTACAGGGGAAAGGTATGGGCTTTTGAGACATTTGACTTTGGATGTGTTCTTTGTCACTACTTGTGACTTGGACAGATTTTTCTTAGCTTTAGTTTTCTCATTTGTGAAACTGGACAAAGTCACCTACCTCATAGGGTTACTGATGGAATCAAGTGTGTAAATGACTAAGATGGTAATTATTAATGACATGGAACTAGTTTATTATTACTAACTAATTCTAAGCAGCCATGGGAGTGGGTATGGAAGGGAGGATTGAGACTGTCATGAGGGAAGATGTGTCTAGGCTGAGTTCTAGGTTTCTTGTTTGGTGGGTGGCAGTGCTGTTAATACAAATAAAAGAAGAATTCAGGCCCAAAAGCAAATGTATGTGTGTGGTGGAGGGAGGATATAATGATTTCAGTTTTGGATATTTCAGATAAGTATTTTTGAGACAGGTAAGAATGTTTAGAATAAGGGTTTGATTGTTGGAGAATATACTAAGTGATAATGAGGATATACTAAGTGATATGGAAGGTGGATCATGAGTATATAACTGACTGCTCATGGCCTTAGGAGTATAGTAAGACACGGGATTCAGTGTTCTTATGGGAACCTCGATTATGTGTGAGATTTAGAGGAAACACAAGGTGAAAATTGTGTTTGATGTGGCTGAGGGACTGAGGTTATGAAATATAAACATGTTTATGCAGGAGAGAGAATAATAGTCTGTAAATTCCTTTCTCATTTCTCCATCTTTTGTTTTTGAACTAGGAACGATAAGTAGATGGGACTAAATGATGTCAATCCTGAGGTAATGTTGCTTTCTAATCAGTATTAAAACAAACTAAGCCTGGAAGCCACCATGTTTTTAGGCAGGGAATCTAGAAAATAATTTTTTAGTATTAACTTCTTTATTATTTGCTTTGATTTTCAAAAGAGTGAGTGTGCTATTCTGGGGGGAACTTTGGAGTCGGAGAAGTTTCTGGCACTTAATTGTTTCTCGGAAGGAAGTTCATAATATTTCTGCCCCTCAGTTTTTTTACTCTCTAAAATGTAGCTTAGCTAAAAGTCCTTCACTTATATCTCACTAAGTCAAATTAAATAATGTGCATATGCTTTTATAAACTGAAATGCTTTCCAAATGCAAGGCATTATTGAACAACCTGTGATTCCATCTCTGGTCTGAGGAGGCATCGCTGGTAGTTTAATTCATCATCTTAAGTGGCTTCAAAACAGTAACAAGTATATTATTCCCCCTTCCTAAGTGGCCTTTTTCTGTTCCTGTAACACCAAAGTTATCCACACCTTGTAACTGTTTCCCCTAGATCAGTGGTTCTCCAGGTAGTTTCTGCACCGGGAACACCAGCAACATCATCCATCTTGTTAGGGATGCAAATTCTTGGGCCCCACTCCACACCGTCTGACCAGCAACCTGTTTTAACAAGTCCTCCAGGTGATTTGGTTGCTCCCTTAAGTTTAAGAACCATTGTTCTTGAGTGAAAGACTCTTTCGAATGTTGCCTCCTCAGAAAAAGCCTTCTCTGACTGCTTTTTTTTTTTTTGGTAAAGGCTTTAATTTTTTAGAGCAGTTTAGGTTTATAGCAAATTTAAGAGGATGATAGGGAGATTTCCTATATAATACCAACTGCCACACATGGATAGCCTCATCTGTTATCAATAATCCCCCACCAGAGTAGTATATTTCTTAAAATTGATGGACCTGCATTGACACCCAAAGTCCATAGTTTACATTAGGGTTCAGTCTTAGTGTTGTTCATTCTGTGGGTTTGGACAAATGTGCAATGACATGTATCCATCATAATACCGAGTATTTCACTGGCTAAAAGTCCCGTGTCTGCTCTTTGTAAGGTAGTCCTCCAGGTTACTGTCTGACATACTTCTTTCTCTTCACAACACAGCTGAAATCCAAAATGTTTGCTTGTGTTTGTTTATTGTGTTTCCCACTAGGATATTGTAGAGTGAATGTTCAATGAGTTTATTCAGAGACACAGAGTTGAAAAGAAAGGAGAGAGTATGCCTTTGGAGAGTTGGGGCATGGGGCAGATTCAGAGGGGGTTGCCAATAGGTAGCTTTGAACGGTAAGAATCATCTGGAGAGCTTTTTAAAATGCCAGTCTTGGAAGTTTCAAAGATTCTGTTTTGCTTGATTTGGGGATGATACTAGGAATCTGCATTTTTAACAGTTACGTAATGTGATTCTGATTCTGCTACCTGTCACACTTTGACAAACATGGGTTTAAATATTTTGAGGAGAAAGGCTGATCTTATTATTTACTCTTGGAATATTCGGAAAAATCAAAATAGATAAACTAGTTAATAATTGTTGAATGTCAGTAGTGAGCATTTTAAAGAGTTCTTGTGATTTTTTTTTTTCTGTTTCAGGTTGAGTTAGAATAGATATCAGTAGTGACTGTATAAATGTATAATATGTCAGTAAAAACACAAATTTCTATTGATGCATCTGAACAAACTCCCAAATGGACTCCTGAGACGAGATGCGTAGTAGGGCTCATCTAAGACAGCATGATGATGCGGATGAGCAAGCAGATTGGTAGTAACTTGCACTAGGTTCTTAATTATTAATTAGTTATTAATAACTAATTCTTAGTTATTAATTAGCTGTGTAGCCAGTTACCTAGGTAGTCTCTCTAGGTCTTCTGCAATATGAAGAATACGAGTTCCCATCCTATAAAATTCTATGATTCTGTTATGTTTTATGCTAACTTTTTACATTTGTGTAAGTTTAATACTGTTCGTGGGGTATGATGGAAGAATCAACATGGAAAAATGATTTTATTTCTGAATCTTCAGTTTATTGTGAAGCCTCTGAGATGGCAACATTCATGTGGTAAGTGGGAGGGAACCTCTGGGTGTAGTGTGAAGAATACCTCCTACAGTAGTTCTGTCTGTTTTATCACTGAGCATGGTGAGCCACTCTGGGGAGTCTTCTGTTTTAACTCTTGGTAGTTCTTACCCAGGAGTACATATGCTGTAGGGTAGTTTTCTAGTTCAGTGTGGGGCTTATCTGTTTGGGATTTTTTAGGCCCTTCTTTCTCTAATGCCCTACTTGACATAAACAAACTTGAGTTTATGGTCATCAGCAACCAGTCATTAAAGATGTGTCAAAAAAAACTGAAACGCTTTTTAACAACTTTCTGCATTGTGATTGGTTAAGCTCACACAGTTCAGGAGTTAGGCTACCTAAATACTCTTTTTGAACTCTACCATTTAGTACTTGAATGTCTGTGGATAAGTTGAGGGTAATAATTACATGTATGTCATAGTATTATTGTGAGGGTTAAGTGAGTTAATAGATTGTTAAGTGCTTCATATAGTGCCTGGCACACAGTAAGACCCCAATAAATTATAGTACTACTGTTTTATCTTCCAGTAGTTCTCTATTGTCTTTGTGACTACCTCAGCCTCACAGTAAGCAGGAAGAAGAGGCAGAAAAGTAAATTGTTGGTGTTCTTTTAGGCTTTTCTGACATACGATGTACAGCATGCCTGACAAGTTACTTGCATTTCAAACTTCTCCAGCTACCTAAAATCATAGTATAAAAACTTACAAAGTTTCTAAATTCTAAGTCTTTATAAGGTGTAGTATCTCTACCTCAAAAATTTAGTTAGGAGAATCTAATTGCTTTTTTCTTCATGTATAGACTCTTAGCAGACCTTAAATGAGAATACCTTAGAGTAGTGATTCTCAAAGTTGGTCCATGGAACCCTGGGGACATTGTCTCTTATGTCCTTTTTAAGCATTGGCAAAGTTAAGACTTTTCATAACTCTAATTCATTATTTGCCTTATTCACTATTCTGACATTTATAATAATGATACAAAAGCAATGATTGGAAAAACTGCTGGTATCTCAGCAGGAATTAATATAGTGTCTCCAAACCATACTAAAAGTCATTGTATTTTTATCACAGCACACTTAAAATATAAACAAGAACAACAACAAAAAGCCAATGCTAGTTTCACTATGTCCTTGATGAAGCAGTGAAAAAATTTTAAATCTTGATAATCAAGCTTTAATATTCTGTGTGATGAGGTAGAAAGTGTGCATAAAGTGCTTTTACTACATACGGAAGTGCAAGAAGAAAAGTACTTGTGTGATTGAGTTCTAAGCTGAATTTGCTGCTTTTTTCATGGAAAATAATTTTTAAAGAATGATTGGCAAAGTATGGTTTTCAGGCATGGGTATTTGGCAGCCATTTTCTCAATGAGCCTATCACTTCAAGGAAAACAACTGACTTTGCATGTTGTCAGTGATAAAAATTGAGCTTTTAAATGAAAATGAGAATTCTGGAAAACTTGACAGCTTCTGAATATTTAAAGGCTAATGATATTGGTAGTGATATAGTGAACCAGTATTTTCGAAATGACCAATGCACAATGTTATAAAATCATTCATAGGAAAAAGATTCAAAGTGCAAAATAAACCAATAGATTTTAATTTAAGGGAGTACTGAAAGTTCACCAATATGGTTTGAAATTCCACATTGAAACTGATTCAAAAACTAAATAGACTTTCTATGTTTTTGTATTATGTCAAAGAAGAATATCCACATAATTGTCTGAAAAGGCTATTAAAATACCCTTCCCTTTTCTTAAATATGTAGTAGTATGAGGTCAGGATTTCTTCATATTCATCAAACAAAATAACCTATCACAACAGATTAAATGCAAAAGCATACATTCAGCCATCTTCTATTAAAGACATTAAAGAGATTTAAAAAATGTAAAACAATGCTTCCTTTTACTAAAAACTTTGTTTCAGACAATTCTGATAATGTTATTTACATGTACAATGAATTTTTTTGTTGCTATTATTAATATACAATTACATGAGCAACATTATGGTTACTAGACTCCCCCTATTATCAAGTCCCCACCACATACCCCATTGCAGCCACTGTCCATCAGCGTAGTAGGATGTTATAGATTCACTACTTGTCTTCTCTGTGTTATACTGCCTTCCCGTATGCCCCCACCCCAGCTCCACACCCGCTACATTATATGTGCTAGTTGTAATAGCCCTTTTTCCCCCTTATCCCTCCCTTTCCACCCATCTTCCCCAGTCCATTTCCCTTTAGTAACTGTTAGTCCATTCTTGGGTTCTGTGAGTCTGCTGTTGTTGTGTTCCTTCAGTTTTTTTCTTTGTTCTTACACTCCACATATGAGTGAAATCATTTGGTACTTGTCTTTCTCCGCCTGGCTTATTTCACTGAGCCTAATACTCTCTAGCTCCATCCATGTTGTTGCAAATTGTAGAATTTGTTTCCTTCTTATGGCTGAATAATATTCCATTGTGTATATATACTACATCTTCTTTATCCATTCATCTGCTGATGAACACTTAGATTGCTTCCATTTCTTGGCTATTGTAAATAGTGCTGCAATAAACATAGGGGTGCATATATCTTTTTTTTTTAACTGGGCTGCTGCATTCTTTTTTTTTTCATGTTAATCTTTTATTTTTATAATTTATTTTGGTATCATTAGTCTACAATTACACGTGCAATATTATGGTGATTAAACTACCCCCTTCATCAGGTCCCCCCCACCAATCCCATTACAGTCACTGTCCATCAGCGTAGTGAGATGCTATAGAATCACTACTTGTCTTCTCTGTGTTGTACAGCCCTCCCCGTGCTCCCCCCGTACATTATGACTGCTAATCGTAATGCCTCTTTTTCCCCCTTGTCCCTCCCTTCCCACCCAACCTCCTCAGTTCCTTTCCCTTTGGTAACTATTAGTCCATTCTTGGGTTCTGTGAGTCTGCTGCTGTTTTGTTCCTTCAGTTTTTCTCTTTGTTCTTATACTCCACATATGAATGAAGTCATTTGATACTTGTCTTTTTCGGCTTGGCTTATTTCACTGAGCATAATACCCTCTAGCTCCATCCATGTTGTTGCAAATGGTAGGATTTGTTTTCTTATGGCTGAATAATATTCCATTGTGTATATGTACCACATCTTCTTTATCCATTCATCTACTGATGGACACGTAGAGTGCTCCCATTTCTTGGCTATTGTAAATAGTACTTCGAAAACATAGGGGTGCATCAGTTTTTTTCAAACTGGGCTGCTGCATTCTTAGGGTAAATTCCTAGGAGTGGAATTCCTGGGTCAAATGGTATTTCTATTTTGAGTTTTTTGAGGAACCTCAATATTGCTTTCCACAATGGTTGTACTAATTTGCATTCCGACCAGTGTAGGAGGGTTCTCCTTTCTCCACATCCTCGCCAACATTTGTTGTTGTTCGTCTTTTGAATGGTGGCCATTCTTAGTGGTGTAAGGTGATATCTCATTGTGGTTTTAATTTGCATTTCTTTGATGATTAGCGATGTGGAGCATCTTTTCATGTGCCTAGTGGCCATCTGAATTTCTTCTAATAGTGGCCATCTGAATTTCTTCTTTGAAGAAGTGTCTGTTCAGATCCTCTGCCCATTTTTTAATTGGATTATTTGCTTTTTGTTTGTTGAGGTGTGTGAGTTCTTTATATATTTTGGATGTAAACCCCTTATCAGATATGTCATTTATGAATATATTGTCCCCTACTGTAGGATGTCTTTTTGTTCTACTGATGGTGTCCTTTGCTGTACAGAAGCTTTTCAGCTTGATATAGTCCCACTTGTTCATTTTTGCTTTTGTTTCCCTTGCCCAGGGAGATATGTTCATGAAGAAGTCGCTCATGTTTATGTCCAAGAGATTTTTGCCTATGATTTTTTCTGAGTTTTATGGTTTCATGACTTACATTCAGGTCTTTGATCATTTTGAGTTTCCTTTTGTGTATGGAGTTAGACAGTAATCCAGTCTCATTCTCTTACATGTAGCTGTCCGGTTTTGGCAACACCAGCTGGTGAAGAGGCTGTCACTTCCCCATTGTATATCCATGGCTCATTTATCGTATATTAATCGACCATATATGTTTGGTTTAATGTCAGGACTCTCTATTCTGTTCTTGTGCCAATACCAAATTGTCTTGATTACTGTGGCTTTGTAGTAGAGCTTAAAGTCAGGGAGCGTAATTCCCCCTGTTTTATTCCTCCTACTCAGGGTTGCTTTGGCTATTTGGGGGTCTTTTGTGGTTCCATATGAATTTTAGAATTATTTGTTCCAGTTCATTGAAGAAAGCTGTTGGTATTTTGATAGGGATTGCATTGAATCTGTAGATTGCTTTAGGTAGTAGCCATTTTGACAATATTTATTCTACCTAGCCAAGAGCATGGGATGAATTTCCATTTGTTAGTGTCTCTTAGGAGTGTCTTGTAGTTTTCAGGGTATAGGTCTTTCACTTCCTTTGTTAGGTTTATTCCTAGGTATTTTATTCTTTTTGATGCAATTGTGAATGGAATTGTTTTCCTGATTTTTCTTTCTGTTACCTCATCGTTAGTGTACAGGAAAGCAACAGATTTCTGTTTGTTAATTTTGTATCCTGCCACTTTGCTGAATTCAGTTATTAGTTCTAGTAGTTTTGGAGTGGAGTCATCAGGGTTTTTTATGTACAATATCATGTCATCTGCAAATAGTGACAATTTGACTTCTTTACCAATCTGGATGCCTTGTATTTCTTTGTTTTGTCTGGTTGCCATGGCTAGGACCTCCAGTACTATGTTGAATAACAGTGGAGAGAGTGGGCGTCCCTGTCTTTTTCCCGATCTTAGATGAAAAGCTTCCAGCTTCTCGCTGTGAAGTATGATGTTAGCTGTGGGTTTGTCATATATGGCCTTTATTATGTTGAGGTACTTGCCTTTTATACCCATTTTGTTGAGAGTTTTAATTATGAATAGATGCTGAATTTTGTCAAATGCTTTTTCAGCATCTGTGATGATGATCATGTGGTTTTTGTTCTTCTTTTTGTTGATGTAGTGGATGATGTTGATGGATTTTCAAATGTTGTACCATCCTTGCATCCCTGAGATGAATCCCACTTGATCATGGTGTATGATCCTCTTGATGTCGTTTTGAATTTGGTTTGCTAATATTTTGTTGAGTGTTTTTGCATCTACGTTCATCAGGGATATTTGGTGAGGTCTTTGCCAGGTTTTGGTATTAGAGTGATGCTGGCTTAATAGAATGAGTTTGGAAGTATTCCCTCCTCTTCTATTTTTTGGATAATTTTAAGGAGAATGGGTGTTATTTCTTCTCTGTATGTCTGGTAGAATTCAGAGGTGAATCCTTCTGGTCCGGGGTTTTTGTTCTTGTGTAGTTTTTTGATTACCGATTCAATTTTGTTGCTGGTGAGTTTTTCTGTTTTTTGCTTGGTCAGTCTTGGAAGGTTGTATTTTTCTAAGAACTTGTCCATTTCTTCTAGGTTTCCAGCTTGTTACCATATAGATTCTCATTGTGTTCTCTTATAATTCTTTGTATTTCTGTGGGGTCTGTCATGATTTTTCCTTTCTCATTTCTGATTCTGTTTATGTATGTAGATTCTCTTTTTCTCTTAATAAGTCTGGCTAGGGGTTTATCTATTTTGTTTATTTTTTCAAAGAACCAACTCTTGGTTTCATTGATTTTTTTCTATTGTTTTATTCTTCTCAATTTTATTTATTTCTTCTCTGATCTTTATTATGTCCCTCCTTCTGGTGACTTTGGGCCTCATTTGTTGTTTTTCCAGTTTCAGTAATTGTGTCTTTGGATGATTCATTTGGGATTGTTCTTCCTTCTTTAAATAGGCCTGGATTGCAATATACTTTCCTCTTAAAACTGCCTTTGCTGCGTCCCACAGAAGTTGTGGCTTTATGTTGTTGTTGTCATTAGTCTCCATATATTCTTTGATTTCTGTTTTGATTTGGTTGTTAACCCATTGATTCATTAGGAGAATGTTGTTAAGTCTCCATGTATTTGTGAGCCTTTTTGTTTTCTTTCTAAAATTTATTTCTAGTTTTATACCTTTGTGATCTGAAGAGTTGGTTGGTCGAATTTCAGTATTTTTGAATTTACTGAGGTTCTTTTTGTGGCCTAGTACGTGATCTACTCTGAAAAATGTTTCATGTGCAGTTGAGAAGAATGTGTATTGTGTTGCTTTTGGGTGTAGTGTTCTGTAGATATCTGTTAGGTCCATCTGTTCTAGTGTGTTGTTCAGTGCCTCTGTGTCTTTACTTATTTTCTGTCTGGTTGATCTGTCCTTGGAGTGAGTGGTGTTTTGAAGTCTCGAATAAATGCATTGCTTTCTATTTCCTCCTTTAATTGTGTTTATATTTGTTTCACATATGCCAGTGCTCCTGTGTTGGGTGCATATATATTTAAAATGGTTATATCCTCCTGTTGGACTGACCCCTTTATCATTATGTAATGTCTTTTATCTCTTGCTACTTTCTTCGTTTTGAAGTCTATTTTGTCTTATACAAGTACTGCACCTGCTTTTATCTCCTTGTTGTTTGCATGAAATATCTTTTTCCATCCCTCCACCTTTAGTCTGTGTATATCTTTGGGTTTGATGTGAGTCTCTTGTAAGCAGCATGTAGATGGATCTTGCTTTTTTATCCATTCTATTACTCTGTGTCTTTTGATTGGTGCATTCAGTCCATATACATTTAGAGTGATTATCAATAGATATGTACTTATTGCCATGGCTGGCTTTAGATTTGTGGTTACCAAAGGTTCAAGGGTAGCTTCTTTACTATCTAACAGTTTAGCTTAACTTTCTTGTTAAGTTATTGTAAACACAGTCTGATGATTCTTTATTTCTCTCCCTTCTCATTCTTCCTCCTCCATTCTTTATATACTATGTGTTTTATTCTTTGCCTTTAGTTAGTATTTGGATGGTGTGCTTTCTTTGCTGTGATTTCATTTTCTCTGATGACCTCTTTGTATCCTCAGGAGTGCTTCCATCTAGAGCAGTCCTTTTAAGGTATCCTGTAGAGGTCGTTTATGGGCAGCAAATTCCCTCAGCTTTGGCTTGTCTGGAAATTGTTTAATCCCTCTCTCAAATTTAAATGATAATTGTACTGGGTACAATGTTCTTGGTTCCAGGCCCTTCTGTTTCATTACGTTAAATATATCATACCATTCTCTTCTGGCCTGTCAGGTTTCTGTTGAGAAGTCTGATGATAGTCTGATGGGTTTTCCTTTGTAGAAGATCTTTTTTCTCTCTCTAGCTGCCTTTAATCCTCTGTCCATATCTTTGATCTTTGCCATTTTAATTATTATGTGTCTTGGTGTTGTCTTCTGGGGTCTCTTGTGTTTGGAGATCTGTAGGCTTCCATCATCAGAGAGACTATTTCCTTCCGCAGCTTGGGGAAGTTTTCAGCAATGATTTCTTCAAGGACACTTTCTACCCCTTTTTCTCTCTCTTCTTCCTCTGGTACTCCTATAATGCGAATATTGTTCCGATTGGATTGGTCACACAGTTCTCTTAATATTCTTTCATTCCTAGAGATCCTTTTATCTCTCTCTGCCTCAGCTTCTCTGTATTCCTGTTCTCTGATTTCTATTCCATTAACAGTCTCTTGCATCTCCTCCAGTCTGCTGCTAAGCCCGTCAATCGCTTGTCTCATATCTGCATTTCCTTTCCTCACTCCCCTCACTTCCTCCCTTAGCTCTTGCATATTTCTCTGTAGATCAATCAGTATGGTTATGACTTTTATTCTGAATTCTTTTTTGGGAAGATTGTGCATGTCCATCCCATCAGGCTCCCTCTCTGGGCTTGTCTGGCTTAGTTTTGTTTGTACCGCATTCCTTTGTCTTTTCATTGCGATAGAAGTAGTCAGAAAAAGAAAGAAAAGAAAAAAAAATGCCCACCGGGTGATTCTGTGAGGATGCTGTAGGAGGTGCTGCTGCTCCACTATTCCGCAGCCGCGGCCGCTCCACCGGGCCCTTTAATACTCTGGCTGGGGAGGGAACGAATGGGAGGCGGTTGCTTTTTCCCAGCCGCCGGCCAAGGGTCAGAAATTCCCCAGGACTCCCAGCCTGCTTGGCTGAGTGCGCTGGGACGATCCTGCACCTCCTTTCGGCCCCTGTCTCTTTAGGACCCATAAAAAAAAGCACGTGCTTTTCTTTTGTCCCGTGTAGCCGGCTGAGAGGGCCAGCTTGCGTTCTCGGTCTCAGATCCTGCACCTCTGTCTCTCCAGTTTGTGATACACCGCGCGATGTGTGTCAGTGCTCCTGGCCCAGATCACCAGGGCTGGTTATTTGGCGGGCTGTGCTTCTACTCCCTCCTGGCTCTGATTCCTCTCTTCCTGCCGGGGCGCTGGGATGGGGGAGTGCTCGGGTTCCATTGGGTCGCGTCTCTATATCTTACCCGCTTCGTGAGGTGCCGAGTCCTCTCAGGTGTAGCTGCAGACTGAGTGTTGTCCTGTATCTTCTGGTCTCTCTTTTAGGAATAGGTGTATTTGTTGTATTTTCATAAATATATGTGGTTTTGGAGGATATATCCGCTGCCCTGCTCATGCCGCCATCTTCCCGGAAGTGTGTTGTTGTTGGATTTTTGAATATTGTATCATCTTTGCATCCCTGGAATTAATCCCACTTGGTCATGATGGATGATCTTTTTGACATATTTTTAAGTTGTTGATGATCTTTGCATATATTTTCATCGAAGATATTGGTCTATAATTTTCTTTTTTTATAAGTGTTTTTTTTCTGGTTTTGGTACTAGAGTAGTGCTGGCCTCATAGAATGAGTTTAGAAGAAGTATTCCCTCCCCTTCTACTTTTTGGAATACTTTAGGAAGGATGGGTATTATTAGCTCTATAAGTGTTTTGATAAAATTTAACCATGAAGTCATCTGGGCCAGCCGTTTTGTCTTTAGGCAGTTTTTTTATTACTAATATTTCATTTCTGATAATTGGTCTGTTTAGAAGTTCTGTTTTTGCAGTGTCCATTGTGATTATTCCTTTTATGTTTCTGATTTTATTTGTGTATAGTCTCTTTTTTTTCTTATGTCTGGCTAGGCATTTATTTATTTTGTCTATTTTCTCAATGAACCAGCTCTTGATTTCATTGATTCTATTTTATTCTCAATTTTATTTATTTCTCCTCATGTCCCTCCTTCTGCTAACTTTGGGCTTCATTTGTTCTTCTTTTTCTACTTTATTTAATTTTGTGTTTAGCCTGTTCATTTGGGATTGTTCATGTTTCTTGAGGTTAGCCTGTGTTGCTATGTACTTTCCTGTTCGGACTGCCTTCACTTGTATCCTACAGGTTTGGGCTGTTGAGTAGCTTCATTTGTCTCCTTGCTTGATCTGTTTTAATTTGGTCGTTGATACATAGATTATTTAGAAGTACGTTGTTTAGCCTCCATATGTTTGTAGGGTTTTTTGTGTAGTTTATTTCTAGTTTCATAACCATTGTGGTCTGCGTAGATGCTTGATACTATTTCAGTCTTTGACTATATTGCTGCTTTGTGGCCTAGTATGTGATCTGTTTTGGAAAACGTTCCATGTACACTTGAGAAGAATATGTATCTTGTTGCTTTTGGGTGGAATATTCTTTAGGTAACTGTTAGAGCCATCTGTTTAATGTGTTGTTCAGTGCCTCGGTTTTCTTCCTTATTTTTTGTCTGTTTGATGTATTGGTGTGAGTTATATGTTAAACTCTCCTGAAATGAATATGTTTCTGTCCATTTTCCCCTTTAGTTCTGTTAGTTTTTGTTTTACATATTTCGGTGCATAGATATTTATAATGGTCGTATCCTCTTGTTGGGCTAACACTCCGTTTTCATTATGTAATATCTTCTTTGTCTCTTGTTACTTTCTTTGTCCAAAAAATCAATTTTGTTGGATATAAGTACTGCTACTCCTGCTTTTTTCTTCCTGTTAATTGCATGGGCTATCTTTTTTTTCATCCCTCGTCCTTTTGTCTGAGATGAGCCTCTGGTAGGTAACATATTGATGTTTCTTTTTTTATCCATTCTGCCGTTGTATGTCTTTTGATTGGTGCATTCAGTAAATTTACATTTAAGATGATTCTATATTGATATGTACTTACTACCATTGTAGGCTTTAGATTTGTGGTTGAAAGTTTCAAGGATAGCTTCCTTACTATCTAACAGTCTCTCTTAAATTGCTGATTAGTCTATTTCAAACACAATCCAGAGGTACTTTTTTCTCTCTCTTCCTCTTCTCCTCCACACTTTATGTATTTGGTGTCATTCATGGTCTGCATTTTTGTGTATCCCTTGACCGATTTTGTGAGTACTTGATTTCATTTTGTACTTCCTTGGTAATTAATCAGTCTACTACCTTTTCTGTGGGTTTATTTTCGCTGGTGACTGCTATTTAGCCTTTGGAATATTTCCATTTACAGCAGGCCTTTTCACATATCCTATAGATTGGGTTAGTGATGGTGATTTCCTTCAATTTCTGAAAACTGTTTAATCACTGCTTCAAATTTAAAGAATTACCTTGCTGGGTAGAGGATTCTTTGTTGGAGATCCTTCTGTTTCATTACATTAAATATATCATGCCACTCCCTTCTGGACTGTTGTTTCTGCAAAGAAGTATGCTGATCGACTAATGGGATTTCCTTTATAAGTAATTTTTTTTTCTCTTTGGCTGCTTTCAGTACTTTTTCGTTGTCCTTGATGTTTGCCATTTTAATTATTATATGTCTTGGTGTTGTCTTTTCTAGGGTTCATTAGGGTCTCTGTGCACTTCTATGATCTGAATGTATTTCCTTCCCCAGGTTGAGGAAGTTTTTAACGATTTCCTCAAGTAGACGTTCTACCCCTTTATTTCTCTCTTCTCCTTCTGATACCGCTGTTATGCTAATTGTTTTGTTTGAGTTGGTCACACAGCTCTTTATTGTTACATTCTTAGTGATTCTGTTTTCTCTCTGTTTTCCGTCTTCTTTGTTTTCTTGTTTTGTAATTTCCAAATCATTTACAACTTCTTCAACCTGTGAAAATCTCTTAATTCTCTCCACTGTATGTTTCATTTCAGGTACTGCATTCCTCAACTCTTGAGTGGCTCTTTTGCATGTTGTGTATCTTTTTGTTGAAGTTCTCCCTGAGATCGTGAATATTTTTTCTGTAGATCCATGAGCATGTTTATGACTTTTACTTTGGAGTCTTTATCAAGAAGAATGGTGGTTTCTGTTTGACTCATCTTTCTGGTGTTTTGTCTTGTAGCTTGAACCAAATTCCTCTGGCTTTTCCATTTTTTCAGTGTTTCATATGGAATAATCCCTTAATGGTGGAGGTGCCTTCTAGTGCCCAGAAGCTCAAGGCACTTCAATTCCAGTGTGAGACCCCCCAGCTTTTGGTGTGCAGTGGGTTGGGCCCCTTTCTGTCTGGCTTCTAGTGATCTGATTTCAAGTGGGCTGTGTGGGCCATCATCTGGTTGTGTGTGCAGGGAGAAAACTCATGGCTGGGCTGCTGGAGTTGCTGTGGGCAGAGCCTCTCTCTGCCTGGTGTGCAGCAGTGGCTGGGGACACAGGCGAGTTACACCGGCACACTGGCGCTTGCTGGTAGTAACGAGCTCCCGGGATTGGCTCCCACAGTACTTCCCTGGTTGGGCTGAAACAGGGAGAGAAAGCTTGGAGGGTCTTCTTCTGCCTTCCTGGCAGCAACGACTGCTAGGTCAAGTTGGCCAAGTGCAGGCTGTGCACACAGGGTGGAGCCTCGGTGCTGTGCGGCTGGAGCTGTGTGCATCCTGCAACAATGCCTGTGAGAAGGAGCTCCTGGGACTGGGTTGTGCAGGCAGTTCCCCCGCTGGCCTGAAACAGGGCCGAGAAAACTGGGAGGGTGTCTCTCCTTTTTACCTGGCAGTAAAGTCTGCCTCCACTGCCAGCCATGTGGGCCATCCACAGATCACGAGCCACAGGGAGAAGCCTCCGGGCTGCGTTGTCAGCGAGGGGGATGGAGTGTCTGTGATTCCTGAGAATTTCCAACCTGTTGGGCTGAGGGCGGGCTTTTATGTTATTGTCCACCTGCCCTTTCTCCTGAGTAGAGAGCTCTGTGTAACCCTTGGCCCTCAGGCACCCCTCTCCCAGCTGGGAAGTGTTTCTAAATGCCTGCTTTGCCTTTATCTTGGCTGCCTGTAAAGCGTGCCTATTTTCCACAAACAGCTGGAATCTCAACCTCCCCAAGTGTTACACCTCTCTGTGTTGTCTGGACTTCATAATCACCAAAGCACTATGTAGTGTGGGTTTGTGTTCCTGGAGCAGATCTCCAGGGCCAGGTGTTCAGCAGTCCTGGGTTCCTGGTCCCTCCCTGCTCCTTTCCTCCTCCTCCCGCATGTGGGCTGGGTTGCAGGGAGGGCTCTGGTCTTGCCAGATCTCGGCTTTTCCACTTTACCCTTTTCTTTGAGGTTTTATCTTCTTCCCCAGATGTAGGTATTCAGGTCTGCAGTCTGCAGGTCATTTTCAAGTTTAGTTGTATTTGCTGTATTTTTGGGTTCTATGTGATTTTGGGAGGCGGTTTCTGCTTTGCCTTCTTACTCCACCATCTTTTTCCCAGAATCTGGTTGAATCAATTTATACCTCTGCCAGTAGTGTTTGAGATTTTTCATTTCTTCATATCTTTGCTAATACTTGATAGTACCTTTCTTTGACATTTTAGTCATTCTGATGTGTTTGTTAGTGGTACAGATTTTGGTTTAATTTGCATTTCCCTTATAACCTGGTTTTGGTTTAATTGGCATATCCCTGATAACCTGTAAAACTGAGCATATTTTTGTACGTTTATTGGCCTTTGGTATCTTTTATTGTGATGTGCTTAGTCAAGTTGTGCCCATAATTTTTCCTATGGGTTTTCTTTCTTTTCCTCAATTCTTTTGTAGAATTCTTTATTCTGAGCATGAGTACTTTGTCAGATACACATACTATTCTGTGGCTTGCCTAATAATTGTATTTTAAAAACTTGAATTTATTTTGAGTTTTGAATTAGTAGTATTTACACATGGCTCCAAAGTTGAAAAAAATATATAAAGCTAAATAGTGAAAAGCCTATTTCCCACTCCTTTTCCTCATCTACTGCTTATCTCCCCCATCATATTACCATGTGTTAATAGTTTATTTGACCTTATAGTACATCCAGATGACTTTTGAAAGGGGTACCAGATCTATTCAGTGGGGGAAAGAATAGCATCTTCAGTAGCTTCACACATGTGTGAGAATGAAATTGGACCCCTACCTTTCACTATATTAAAATAAAAAAATTATTCAAAATGGACCAAGGACCTAAATATAAAAGGCAAATGCATAATACTTTATAATGGTAAATCTTCACGACTGGATTTATCAATGGATTCTTGATGTGACACCAAAAGCATGAGCAACTAAAGAAAAAAATTGGTAAATGGAACTTCATCAAAATTAATTTTTTTATATTACAGGGCATTATCATCAAGAAGATGAAAATCTGTAGAATAGGAAAAAATATTTGTTAGTCTGTTATCATGACCAGTATTTAGCTTATATACCAGAATATGTACTATGTACCTGTCTGTATTCCTGGAATATATAAGGAATACTTACAGCCTAATAATGAACGCAAACAATAAAATTAAATAATGAACAAAAGGTGTGAACAGCCAGTACTCCAAATGGAATATACATGTGGCCAAAAAAACACATGAAAAGATGCTCAAAATCATTAGTCATTAGAGATGTAAATAGAAACAATGAGATACTACTTAACATCTAAGATGGCTCTAATAAGAATATCAAAGTGTTGGCAAGTATGTGGAGAAATTAGAACCTTGTACATGGCTGGTGGGAATGTAAAATGGTGCTGCCACCGTGGCAAACAGTTTGGTGGTAGTTGGATGGTTGTACAACATTGTGAATGTAATTAATGCTACAGAATATGTGAAAATGTTCAAAATGGAAGATTTTATGTTTAGACATTTTACCACAATGAAAAAATATTGAAAAAGTTTTCCCTTCCAGAGACATTATTTGTGGATTCTGTATTTTAGAATTCACTACTCATTAAAATTTATTAGTAACCCCAAATTAATAATTGTGCCACTTACTCATTGGTGAACATGTGCAAAGTGACAAAAAATTGGAGTTACCCACTGTGTGCATTCCCAGCTGAGGTGGTACAGTGCAGTGCTCTGCCTTTTTTGAGCTCTCATACTGGAAACTAGTATCTCTTTTGTGGTCTGTTTTGTGTCATGATTTATTTTTGTCCTTTTGATGATTTTGCTGTTCAAAATGACCCCCAAGCATAGGAGCTGATGTGCCAAGAAGGCTGTGTGTGCTTTATGGAAAAAATACATGTTAGTTGAGATTTATTCAGGCATTAATAGTGTTATTGAATTCATGCTGCTGGCTTGACTTAAACAAATACATTTAAAACAAGAGTATGTACTGATTCATTGATGAAAATGTTGGGACCAGAGGCTTGCAGGAACCTAACCTTGTATTTCCCATAGCAGTAGTTCAGTATCTGGTAATTCATTTATTGTAGCAACTTTATATAACATAATGACACCTGACCCTATGTTAATTCAAATTAAATCTTTTTTCTTTTATGTATATGACTAACACCTCACTTTTTCTTTTAAAAATATATCTTGGAGGTATTTATTTTTTCTGACATCTGCTTGATCTGATACGAATATAGCCACTCTTTAAAAAATACATAATGGCTTTATTGGATAAAATTCACACATTTAAGGTGCACAGTCCAGTGGTTTTTAGTATATTCACAGAGTTGTGCAGTCATTACCACAGTCAGTTTTACAACAGTTTTATCACTCTGGTAATAAACCTGTACTTTTAGTGGTCACACTCCATTTATACCACAGTACCCTCTCCCAGACTGAGACGATCGCTGAATTATTCTCAGTGGATATGCCTATTCTGGACATTTCATAAAAATAGGATTATAGAATATATGGTCTAGTGATAGGCTTCTTTCATTTAAAAGAAACATTTCAAGGTTCATACATGCTGTAGCAGTATCAGTACATTATTCTTTTTAGACTTAAATTTTAACATTTCACTTTATGGATATATATCACATTTTGTTTTATCCATTCATCAGCTGATGGACATTTGAATTGTTTTCCCTTTTTTGACTACTAAGAATAATGCTGCTGTGAATATTTTTATACAAGTTTTTGCTAAACATCTGCTTTCATTTTTTCTCTATATGTACTTAGAGGTGGAATTTTGGATTGTTTAAACTCTATTTTGAGGAACTGTCAAACTACTTTTCTAAAGTGGTTACACCATTTTACATTCCCATCAGCAGTGTGTATGAGGGTTCCTGTTTTTCCATAACTTTGCCAACAGTTGTTAATATGTTGTATTAGGGCCATCCTCATGGGTGTGAAGAAGTATCTCATTGTGGTTTTGATTCGCATTTTCTTGATGGCTAATGATGTGTGTCTTCCCATGTGCTAAATTGATTTGTGTATCTTCTTTGAAGAAATGTCTATTCATACTTCTGCCTATTATTTAAATGGAGTTTTTGACATTATTAAGTTGTTCCAGTTTGTATATTCAGAATAGTAGATTCTTCTACTTGTGGGTGGTCTTTCACTTTTTCCTTCGTGTCATTTGCTGAACAAAAGTTTAACACCTTGTTTTTTTTAAACTTTTTTTTTACTGTAGAAAAACACATAACAAAATTTGCCATTTTACCTATTATTAAGTGTACACCTCATTGGCATTAATTACATTCATAGTGTTGGCAGCCCAAGTTTTTGTTCCAAAGTCCAATTTCAGTGAAGTTCAATATGTATTTTCTGTTGTGCTCTTGTGTTTGATGACATTTCTAAAAAACCATTACCAATCCCAGGTCACGAAGATATACTCTTATGTTTTACGCTTATGTTTTCTTTTAAAAGAGATTAACAGCTTTTAGTTCTTACATTTGAATCCATGATGCAGTTAATTTTTGTATGTAAAATTTGTGTATGAGGTAACCATCCAGCTTTAGTTTTTTACATGTGGATATCTGTTGTCCCAGCACCATTTATTGAAAAAACTGGTCTTTCCTTATTGAGTTGTCTTAGCACTGTAAGTGCTGAAAACAGTTGACCGTAAAAGTGAGTTTTAATTTCTGGACTGTCATTGCCATTCCACTGATCTATACAGATACATTTTTAATGCTGAAAGCTATTTCACCTCAGGGACATTTCCATCTGCAGAGGTCCCTTTATCATAACCTGTTAGATGGGTTTTGTGGTGATGAATTCCTTCAACTTTTGTTCACCTGGAAATTGTTTAATACATTTTTCAAATTTAAAGGATAATCTGGCGGTAGAGGATTCTTGTTTGGAAATCCTTTGGTTTTCAGTACATTAAATATTTCATTCTAGTCCATTTGGTCTTCAGATTTTCTGTTGAGAAGTCTGCTGAAAGCCTGAAGGTGTATTCTTTATAACTAATCTTTTCTCTGTCTCTGGCTGTTTCCAATACTCTTTACTTATCCTTCATCTTTGTCATTTTAATTATATGTCTTGTTGTTGTCTTCCTGGGTTTCCTTTTGTTAGGGGCTCTCTGTTCTTCCATGGTCTGAGTGTCTACTTCCTGTCCCAGTTTGGGGAAGTTTTCAGTAATTATTTCCTCAAAGAGACTTTCTCTTTTTCTATCTCTTCTCTTTTTGTACCCCTGTTACGCAAATATTGTTTTGTTTGGATTGATCTCATTGTGCTCTCACCATTTTTTCATTCCTAGAGATTCTTTTTTCTCTCTGTTCCTCAGCTTCATTGGGTGTTACTGTTTTCTTATTTCCATCTCATTCATGGTCTCCTGTTCCTGCAGTAATCTGTTAAGTCCCTCCATTGTATGTTTCATTTCAGATAGTGTATTTTTCAGCTCTGAGTGACTCTTTTCCATGTCTTCTATTCCTTTGTTGAAGTTCTCCCTGATATCTTGAATATTCTTCTGTAAATCAGTGAACATGTTTATGACTTTTATTTTGAAATCTGTGTCAAGAAGATTGGTCATCTCCATTTCATTTAGCCCTCTTTCTGGTGTCCTGTCCAGTAATTTTGTTTGGAATATATTCCTCTGCCTCATTATTTTGTCAGGGTTTCTGTGTTTTATTCCTTTGGATTAGATGGATCTGGTATGCTTCCTGGCTTATAGAGTAATAGCTTTATAAGGGAGGCATATTATGGTGCCCAGAAGCTCAAGACTCTTTACTCTCCAGTGCCTGGTTCTGCTTTGCAGGAGCCCCAACTGTTGTTGGTGTGCAGTGGGCAGGACCGCCTTTCTGTCTGTCTTCAGTTCTGGAAGTTTGTCTGAGCTCCCTTTGTGATCCAAGCAGAAGGCAGCAATGGCAGATCTACAGGCCTTATGGGGTGGACGGACTGATGTACGGCTCTGGGGCAGTCAGCATGTGCAGCACTGACTTGGACACCCAGGGTGAGGAAGTAGCTCTTTGGGCTGGCTCCTGCATGCACCTTCTTGGTTGAGGTGTAATGCGTGAAAAAGCCTGGGAGTCTCCCTCTGCCTAACCAGCAGGAAAGTGTGGTGCTGCTGCTGGGCTGAGTGGTTTGGTTCAACAGCAGTGTGCTCAGTGAGGAGCCTCTGGGCTACATTGTGAGGAAGAGGGATGGAGTGTTTGGGGCTTCCAAGAGTTCCTTACCTGTTGGGCTGAGGGAGGGCTGAGGGTGTATTGTCCACCTGCCCTTTCTCCTGTGGAGAGAGTTCCATCCAACTCTTGCCCCTCTGGCACCCCTCCCACTGCTGGCAAGTCTTTTAAAATGCCGCCTCTGCTTTGGATCTCGGGACTGGTGGAGTGTGCCTGTCTTCTGCAAGCATCTGGAGTCTCAGCCTCCCAGAGTGTTTGAGCTGTCCCTGGTGTCCAGCCCCACTAATCACCAAAACCCAATGTAATGTGGGCTTGTGCTCTGTGTGCAGATCTCCAGGACCAGGTGTGTAGTGTTCCTAGGCTAATATTCCCTTCCTCCTCTGTTACTCTTTTTCCTGCCTGTGGTCTGGGATGGGTGTAGGGTCTTGCTCAGTTGCAGCTCTGCCACTTTACCATTTTCTATATGGTGTTCTCTTCTTCCCCAGGGGTAGGTGGTCTGTTCTGCAGTCTTAAGGAGGTTTTAGGTTTACTTGTATTTGCTGTATTTTCTTCTGTTATGTGTATTTGGGAAGAGGTTTAGATTTCCTTCTTGCCTTCCTACTCCTTTTTCTTTTTCTCTGCCTACATCATCTTTTTAAGGAAATAGACTTCCTTTTGAAGACATCATAGCCAGGTAGGTGTGTATGTTCAGCTTTTGCTGGACTTCACTTGACACCATCCCTACAAAAGTGGAGTGACAACTCTCACTGACTTGTTTCAAATGGATGAGATGCAGTTTCAGGAAAGTGGGATACCAACTCCGACAGCTTATTTGAATGTAAGAACTCAATTCCATTGAGCCCCACTGACACCAGGGAAGGAGGACTGACTCATACGACCCTTTTGTTGTAGGGTAGGAGTGGACTCTTAGTTCCCCTCTGGGGGCCTTGAATACTTGAGAAGGGGACAGGAGGTAGAGTGATGACTTGCCTCACCTCCGTCACCTTCTTCCTTCTAGTTGCCAAATGGAGATAGAAGTTTAGCTTCCTGTTAATACCCACTGACATGGGGGATAGAAGGGTTTTTCTTTTTCTTTTTTTTAGCAGTTTAGGTGAGAAATAATGGCTTCAGTTAAAGTTAACTTAAAGATCACAGCAGTGGATGTATTGAGTGTTTTCTCTCTTTTCTAGCTTCCTTGAGGTTTAATTGACAAAATTGTAAGACATTTAGATTGTATATCATGATGATTTGATAGACGAATACATTGGTAAAGTATTCTTTGATTTTTTTTTCAACCATTTAAAAAATGTAAAAATTCATTCTTAGCTCATGAATCAGATAAAACCAGTCAGCACGCTAGATTTAGTTCATGAGCTGTAGTTCCCTGATCTATTACCTCATGTATTTTTATGCATATGTTGCTGAGAACATTTAAATTCTACTCTCTCTGTAAATTTCAGTTATGTAATACAGCATTATCAACTGTAAGTGATAGTTGCCATATTATACGTTAGATCCTCAGTCCTTATCCTGTAGTAGAAAGTTTATACCTTTTACCAACCCCCCGCGCCACCGCCCCCGCCTTTTGCATCTGCCAGTCTTTGGCAACCACTTCTTACTCACTGTTGCTATGAGTTTGACTTTTTTTTAGCTTCCACATATAAGTGATACCACACCATGTTTATTTTTGCCTGGCTTATTTCACTTACCACAATGCCCTATGCACACACACATTTTATATATTATATTGTATTATATGTTAGATATAGTACTATGTAATACTATATGTATACACACACATATGTAATCCTATATACACATGATGCAGGGGTTCTTGTTCACAGAGTTGAAGAATGAACTTTGCAAACACTCAAGGGAGAGGCTTTTATTTAGAGATAAAGTAGCTCTGGGGTGGTGCGGTTGTCTAGGGGTTTTATAGGCAGTTGAGAGACAAAGGGCTAGGGATGTACACCTGCTAAGTGGTCCCAAAATGTTTATTTTTGAAGAGATATTAAGTTTCTTATTAGTCTTCCTGGTTATTTACAAGAAATTTACTGCTCTGATTTCCTCCCAGGATAGCAGCTTCCTGGTCTGGGAGCATATCACTCAAGAGCTCCCAAGGTGGGCTGAGTTATTGTCTGTTTGTTAAAGAGTATGTTAAGAAAGTTACTCTTCAACTAAATGGGTTTTAAAATGCAATCTTATTTTCAAGATGGAATCCTTCCTTTTTGTTTTGGGCTTTCTTGTTAAATTGCCCAGGTGGCAAATCACTTGACTAGGGCTGGAGGAAGAAAAGCAGCACCTGGGTAAAGTCAGAAAAATAAATTGGGTTCCCCGCAGGCCAAAGCAAATCCCACAATGGATTATCTTGCTTTGTTTTTTCCAGAGGCCCTCACCCTACTTTGTCTAAGCCCGTGGCCCCTGTCTCACACACAAATACACCAGCACTTAGTTATTTTCCATATCTTGGGTATTATGAATAATACTTATGAACTATAAGAATACTTTTCTTATGAACCCAGGAGTGCAGGTATATGTATTTTAGGCCTTGTAAGCCTCTTAAGGTCTCTGTTGTGGCTTCCTCCCCCATACAATTTGAAATAAGTATTTGGTCTTTGTCCCTGGTTCCTGAACCTGGAACCTGAGTGATAAGCAACATCTTTTGCTGTTCATGGCAAGCTCCTTTCATACTTGAGGTTATACTCTGATGACTCTTAGTGGGCCTCTAAAAAGCTTCAGGATGGGGGCTGGTAGGAGAAACCAGCTGTATGGTTGGAGGGTATGCTGAACATTTTTGGACCTCTGGGAAGGGAAATGGGGCTAGATTTTGAGTTTAATCAACAGTGGGCAACGTATGCCTGTGTAATGGAACCTTCATAAAACCCCTAAACAATGCAGTTTGGAGTTTTAGGTTGGTGAAGATGTCCAGGTGTTGGGAACATGGTGTGCCTGAAGAAGGTATGGCAGCTCTGTGCTTGCTCCTTCCTTCCCCCCATATCTTGCCCTGTGTATCTCTTCATTTGATGTTCCTGGGTTGTTTACTTTATAATAAGTTAGTAATAGCGAGACTTTCTGAGTTTTCTGTTGTTCTTGTGAATAATTGTACCTGAAGAGGGGGTTTTCAAAACCCCCTAATTATCACCAGTTCTTCAGAAGTACTAGTGACAACCTGAGACTTGGGCCTGGCATCTGAAGTGGGGGCAGTCTGTGACACTGAGCCCTTAATTTGTGGAGTCCAGTAGTTACTCTGGTGGGTAGTTAGTGTCAGAACTGAATTCTATTGTAGAACACCCAGTTGGTGTCTTAGAGTTGATGATGAGATACTGGAAGAGATAGGTATTTGGTGTCAGGAGGAAAAAACCTTTTACAGTCCTTTCAAAATACAAATCAATTCTTAGGTTTTGGGCCATACAGATATAAGCTTGGCTTGATTGGCCCATGGGCCTTAATGTGCTCATGTCTGGATTAATAAGTGGTTTGTTCTTGAGAATGTTTCATATGTGCTTGAGTAGAATGTGTATTGTACTGTCTTTTATGGAGTGCTCTGTATATGTTCAATCAAGTTGCTTAGTATGTTGTTCAAGGCTTCCATATTGTTACTAATGTAGATGTTTTATCCATTCCTGAGATAGGGGCATTGAAAGGTTCAAGTGAAATTGTTGAAATTGTCCATTCTGCTTTCATTATATTAGTTTTTGCTTTGTGTATTTGCGAGGCGCATATACATTTATAATTATATATTCCTGATGTATTGACTTTTTAGCATATAATGTTTATTTTTGTGTCTAGTAATATTGCTCATCTGAGTCTCTTTTTTCCTGATACTAACATAACCACTCCACCTCTCTTATGGTCACTGTTTTCATGGTATATCTTTCTCCCTTCTTTTACTTTAAACCTGTTGCGTCTTTGAATCTCAAAATGTTTTAGGTAGCAGATAGTTGGATTTTGTGTTTTGTCTGACTGGTAGTCTATGCCTTTTTATTAGAATACATAGCCCATTCATGTTTAATGTAAGAAATACAGTTGGATTTAGATTGGCCATTTTGCTGTTTGTTTTCTATTATCATGTCATTTTTCCTTCCTTTCCTCAGATTTTTGTGTTCATAAATATTTCTAATGTATAGAATTTTCTGATTTTGTTTTTACTTTGTTTTTGTTTTAGTTGTTGGCTCTAACAGTTATATATGTCTTTATCAAAAGCCACTTGAGGGAAATACTGTATTAATTTTGTTAAAATACAGCAACTTTGTTACACTGTAGATCTATTCCTCTGCTATGTATAAGTATTATTATATTATTCCATGTGTATGTTTAAAAACCATCAGTGCATTGTTATGATTATTACTTTAAACAATCTTATGTTTCTTTTAAAGAAATTAAAAGGAAGTAATAGGCTTTTATGTCTTCCTCCATGTTTACCATTTCTAGTGCTTCTCATTTCCTTCCTGTGGATCTGAGTTACAGTCTGGTTTCAATTCTTTTCAACCTCATGGACTTCCTTAGCATATTTTGTGGTATATATATGCTTTTGGCATTCTCTTAAGTTTTGTTTATCTGGTAATGTCTTTATTTTGCCTTCATTTTGAAGAATATTTTTGCTTGATATAAAATTCCTGGTTTACAGTCTTCTTTCAGTACTTAAAATATGTCATTTCATTGCTTTTTACCTTTCATAGTTTCTGGTGAAAAGTTAAATGTTAACAGTTTTGCTCTTCTCCTATATGTGATAAATTGCTTTATGCCTGCCACTTTCAAGATTTCTTTGAAAATCTTTGTCTTCAGCAGTTTGACTATAATATATCTAGGTTTATTCACTTTGTGTTTATCATATTTGGAGTTCTTCCAATTTCCTGAATTTGCAAATTAGTGTATTTCATCAATTTTGTGACATTTTGGGTCATAATTTCTTCATTTTTCTACTCCTTGCTCTTGTCCTGGGACTCCCATTACCTTTATGTTGGGATTCTTGATGATTTTCCCACTGTGGTCTCTGAGCATTTGTTAATAATATTTCTTTAGTCTTTTTCCTCTTTTTGGATTGGATTTTAAATTTATCAATCTACAAGTTCACTTAAGTCTGCTTTTGAGTCCAGATATGTAATGAAATTTTTATTTTGGATATTGTACTTTTCTTCCTCTCTACAGGTTGCTATAATTTCTGGTTGTTCTTGAGACTACCTGTATGTTGAGGTATTGCCATTGTATTTTACCTTATTCTTTGAAAGGTACCTTTTCTTGGGAATATTTATAGTAACTGCTTTGAAATCTTTGTCTACTAACTATTGTCTGGGGGCAGTTGATTAGTTGACTGATCTCCCCCACCCCACAACAGGGTTAGATCACACTTCTCTGTTTCTTTGTTTCCTCAGTTTGACATCTTCAATAATCTATTGCAGCAACTATGAATTCTGCTTTATTTTTTGTGGGTTGTTGGTATTTTTTAGTAACTTGTTTAGACTTAAAGTGTGGCATCTGTCTTCTATGTAGTCTGTAGCCACTGTGTATCTTTCAGTATTTTATTTTTTATTGTTTAGTCTGGCTTCCTAGGGGTTGCTCCTGTGTCTGTATTGCTTCATGGTCAGAAGTTATGATCAAATACCTTGAGCCAGTGAGGCATACACGCAGTGATGATTGATCTCTGTGGTTTGTGAAACACATTCCAAGTTGCAGCCTGTTAGTTCTTAGACTACAGTTCTTAGTCTCTCTTGGCCTTTAGTTTTTGTTGGCTTTCTTGGGTCTCTAAGTTAGCCAAGTATGTGTGGAGAGTTTATTTCGGTTCTTTTGTGACTCTCTACTTTTAAGTATCAGTAATTTTCTGTTTGGGCTGCTGGCTTGCTCCAGCTGTGACCCTAACGCAGTTAAGCAAAGCTGTTCTTTCCTAAGTAACATAATTACTTATAGCTGGCAAAGCTTCTGTTTTCTCATTTAACCCCCTTCCCTAATTGGTTCTGTCTCATATTGCAGCAAACCTGCTATTTTTGTGGCTAGTCCCATTCTAATAAACCTACTGATCTTGCAGACTGCACTGTCAGGTTAGGAGTGAGGATCATAGGATCATCCATCCCTCAGACAAGAAGGCTAGTGTCTCCTGCTGTGTTTGCCTGGAACTCTAGCAGATTTTGTGGAATAAACACTTCTCATTTTTTTCTAAAAGTTGTTGTTTCCTGGTGCCCTGAAATAGGTGGGGTTTCTTTTGTGTGTGTGTGTGTGTTTAAGGAGAGATTTGCTTTTCATTCTTCCATTTGTGGAAATTGTCTAGCTGTTAAGTTTTTCTCTTGCACATTCATTTTGTTAAGTTATCTTTTTAATTTATTTTTGAAAAACAAGTAGCATCGGGTATTTACATTTTCTAGATCTGCAGTGTTTTGTACCTGTGGCTATTTCAATTTTAGTTAACTGAAATTCATTCAGTTAGCTTCTTCCCAAGTGCCCAGTAGCCACCTGTTGTATTGGCTACTGCAGTGGATAATGCACATTTCCATTATTGCAGAAGAATTCATTACATAGTGATGCTTTAAAATCTTTGAGACAAATAGTAACTAATAATAATATTTTCTGAGTACTTACTGTGCGGCAGTTTTTACATTTACTAACATAAGTTCAACACCCTTTGAGATAGGTACTATTATTTACCTCTGTTTATGAATGGGAAGCAGTGACCCTAAGGTTAAGGAACAAAGCAAAGTCAAACAACTCAGAAAGGTTGGGTTTGGAATTTAAACCTAATTTGTGTGGTTCCAGAGTCCGCAATTAATTGTTTTTGTCATATTGCTTCTTTGATAAATGATGCTTGATTGCTTTCTGACCTGAATCTGAATGTTTTAATGTTTTGTCATTTTTGAATGTTGTTTGATTTTTTTGGTAAGTGATTCTTTTCATATTTAAGTTTTCTTCTATTTCTTAGTTTGTATTGATATTTAAATTTATCATATACCATGTTAGCATCTGTATGACCGTATGGTTTTCTCCTTTACTTGTCTTGGTATTTTAACATTCCTGTTTAATAATCCTTGATTTCATGATGTAAAGCTTAGTTGATCATAGTAGTCTTTTGCTAGATTTACAGATTACTAATATTTCATTTAGAAACAGAGTCAATGTGTTAGAATAGTCTGCAATTCTCTTTTGAATTGTTTTTGTTAGGTTTTAATAGTCAAGTAATGTTGGGCTTTATAAAAATAGAGATTTTTCTCTCTCATTGTTCTAGATAAGTTTAAATAGTAATGGAATGCTTGTCTATTATTTAAGTATTACTCTTCTATAAAACTATCTTGATTTGGAAGTTTTAAAAATGGCAGCTCTTCCCAATCTATGCATATATGTCTTAACTTACTTGTGCTTTTGATAAATCACATTTTTTGGGGAAATTTATGCACTTATTCTGCGTTTTAAGATTTCTTGCTTTAGAAATTACATGTAGTATTTGCCGACAGATTTAGTAAAATTCTATAATTCTTTTAAGTTTGTTGCTTTCTTCTTTTTCTTCTATATATCTTTTCCATAGATTGATGGTTTTATTTCACTTTTTCCTCAAAGAGAAACCATTTAAATTCAATTTTGCAATTTTATTTTCAGTAATATTTACTTCATGTTATGTATTTAACTCTTGTTTTCATGCTTATTTTGGTGTGTTTTATTAAATTAAAAAATTTCTTTGGGAAGATTCTAAGTTGTATCATTTTTAATCTAACAGCTGTAATATCTTTCAGTATGAGCTGTTCTTGCTATAGTGTTGTCTAGGTATCTTGTAATTTTATTTTGGATTTTCACCTGGAATCCATTTCTTTTGGGTTGTATGTCACCTTTTAACTTACTTTCAGACATTTTTATTGGTTAAAATCAGTATATTGTAAAAATCAGAATTGGAAGGAATTTTTTCTTGTTTTTGATAAATAAATACAACATTAAATTTTCTTGGTATTCTGCAGACATACCAAAATTTTTGTTTTTTATTCTAGTTATTTATAAATAGCCCAAATGGTATTATCCATCTCCTGTTTTTCCTTTTTATCCCATTTGAAACGTGTACTGAGAATTTCATTATACTTTATTTTTGGCATGGTTTTCTTTAATTTTATTACTTTCAACTTTTAATTTAGGTATTTTCTTTGTTTCTAGATTTCTCTTGTTCTTAAAATGTATTTTTATGGTGTTTTTCCTTGGTCATAGTTAATGGTCTGTTTTTGTTACATTAAACATTAATTTTATACTTAAGTACTAATTCCATATCTGCAGTCTCTTGCTGTTTTTTCCCCCTGCAGTTTTTCACTTAGGTTGTTTTGTATGTTGATGTGTCTCTTTACTTTGCTTCACTGCTTTCAGGATGCCACTCCATTAACAACTTCTGGCCTTTATATTTGCTTATGAGAGAGGTCTGCTGTTATTATTGTTACCTTGTATGTAAGGTGTCTTTCCCCCCTCTACCTTGCTTTTAAGATTTACTCTTTACTTCTAGTTTTCAGCAATTTGATTTTATGATGTGCTTTGGCATAGTTTTGTTTAGCGGTGTTATCCTCAGGGATTATTAAGATTCTTACATTTCTGGTTTATTGTTAAAGTTGGGCAAAATTTGGCTATTATTTCTTAAAACATTTTTCTGATCCTTTTTTATCACCACTCCTCTGGGACTGCAGTTACATATATTTTATATTTTATATGTATAATACATACATCAAACTACTTGATATTATCTCATAGGTAGTGAGCCTCTGTGGTTTTTTTAAATCCCATCCTTTCTTCATCTTCATGCCTCATATTGTCTGTCTCCCTCCACATTTTACCACGTTTTTCCTCATGTGTTAGGTGCACATATGGTCATAATTATATCTTACGAGAATTGATGTTTTTATCACTATAAAGTGTTCAGTTTGTTTAGTCTTTTTTTGTCTAAAACTTTATTTTTTCTAATATTAATATAGCTACTCTGGCTTTTTTATAATTAGTTTCCATGATATATTTTTTCTCTTCTTTTTTTCATCCTGTTGGTGGTTTTGATCTATTGTGTCTCTTGTAAGCAGTATGTATTCAGTCTTTTTTCCCCACATCTAGTCTGATAATCTCTGCCTTTTGATTGGAGTGTTTAATTCGTTCGCATTTTCTATCATGATTGATACAGTAGTTAGTATTTGTGTTGATTTTTTTTCCTTGATTTTTCCTCATTTGAATTCTTTTGTATTTAGGTATTTTTCAGCATTCTCTTTTAATTCTTTCTTTTAAAACTAATTCTTGAGTTAATTTCTTAGTAATTGCTTCAGGGATTCCAGTATGTATCTTAATTTACCACAATCTGCTTCAGATTTCCACTGACTTGATTTCAGTAAACTGTAGAATCTTTCTTCATTGTGGCATCTTTCCCTCCTCCCTCCTTTGTGCTGTTATGTGTGTTATATTTATATATATTACAGATCCAGAAATACTTTATTGTTATTGTTTGTGCACTCTTAAGGTTTTAAAGAAATTTAGAGAAGGAGAAAATGCATTGTCTTTTATATTAACCTGCATGTGTTTACTATTTCTGGTGCTTTTTTAATTTCTGTGGGTTTGGATTATGGTTTGGTGTAATGTTCTTGCTCCAGTAGCTCAATTGCCTTTCTCCTCCTTTGTGCTGTTACTGTTTTTTGTTTTCTTTTGTGTCTGGCTTTTTTTTTTAATTCAAGTATCATTGCTAGACAATCTTTTACTGGTTTCAGATGTACAACACAGTGGTTCAGCAGTTACCCATGTTATTAAATCCTCACCCCCTCTACTGTGGTTACTATCTATCAATGTAGAAGGATGTTACAGAATCATTGACTATATTCTCCATGCAGTACTACCATTCCTGTGACCAACTTAATACTGTGATTGCAAATTATTGTGCCCATTTATCCTCCCCCTTCCCTCCCACCCTAACCTCTCCCCCTTGGTAACCCACAGTCACTTCTCAGTATCTGTGAGTCTACTGCTATTTTGTTCATGTTTGGTTTTGTCTTTATATTCCACAAATAAATGAATTCATATGGTATTTGCCTTTCTCAGCCTGGCTTATTTCACTGAGCATAATACCCTCTGGGTACATCCATGTTGTTGGAAATGGCAGGATTTCTTTTTCAGTATGTTTCTTAATTTTATCTTCCAAACTATCAATTTGCTGCTTAGGAGTTGCTGTTCTTTTTTTCAGGTCTTCTGTTTTTTAAAACGTGGAAATAATGTTTATTTAATTCTAGTAGTGCTCATTTCCTTATGTTTGTGATATGGATTCTAATTTGTGATGGGCATTTCTCCGACATTTTCTTGATACTTTTTTTAAAAACTCAAATTCTCTTTTGTTTCTTTAATTAGCTGTGCTTCAGTCAGAGCCAGCCAGTTGATTTCTGATTGTTCACCTTGTTCATCTCCCTCACGTTTCTGAACCTCTTCAGATGGGATATACTTATTCTTAGCTATTTATGAGTATAGCTCCTTTTACAGAGTCAAGTGTGGGGGTGGTGGTATGGATGTTCGTCAGTGTTCAACCAGTGGACCATGGAAGACATGATAGTCTTTCAGTTGCTCTGCATTGAATGCGTTTTCAAATTAAATGCCTTATCCCAAAGCTCACTGTTTTCATGTTCAGTGAGTACAGCTGGGGTTGCAGCAGTTTTCTCCTGATACAGGGACTGATGGATTGAGTCTCTCTGTGCAGAATTCAGATGGCCTTTTAAAGGAGGCAATGAATGGGGCAGATGCAGTGCACCCAGGCAGCCATGGAATCTTGGGTCTCAACTGGTCATGGCTCTGTGCTTCACTGGACCTTTAAGTTATATACTTCCTTCCCTTGTAAAAAGAAAACCTAGCTGCCTGCAAGTTTATTTGCACAAGCATATGCGTGCATACACGAGTGAAGCCCTCTCTCTTGTGAATTGTACTCACTAAGAAGACTCAGAATTTCTGTGGCTTCGGCTTTGAGTACAATTGACCCTTGAACAACATGAGTTTGAACTGTGTGGGTCCACTTATATGTGGGCTTTTTCAATAAATACACTGGAAAAATTTTTGGAGATTAAATAACAGTTTCAAAAACTTGTAAATGAGAACCACATATTCTAGAAATATTGAAAAAATTAAAAAGTTATGTACAAAAAAATGTGTAGATAAGTAGTCTATTTTATCATTTATTACCATAAAATAATCAGTAGGCTGCTAGTAAAGTTTTGGGGAGTCAAAAGTTATACATTAATTTTTGACAGCTCAGGGGTTGGTGCCCCTAACCTTACCCTGTGTTGGTCAAGGCTCAGCCATAATTGGATACAAGAAGTATCTGAAGTTTCTGGTTATATGGCATTGTTTCCACCTGGGTTAGTTATCTATTTAAATGAGGTTTTCAGTACCTTCTCTGTGAAGGGCCAGGTAGTAAGCACTTCAGGCTTGGTGGTCCAAATAGTGTATCTTTTTCCTTCTTCCTTCTTTCCTGTGAAAGTATAGAAATCATTCTTAATAAATTGTTGGCTGAACTGTTTATTATTGTTTAAAATAGTACTTTTTTGTATTTAGCAGGCTCTAACTTGCCCACATGGCCAATTGTTATTATTTACACAAGTTTCTGTTAATCCTGAAAAAAACCCTTTGGTGCCATACTTCAGATAATGCTGAGTATTGGAATTGGAAATGTTTGATAGTTAACTTATTCATTATTTTCTGATTATGCAATGTTTTGAATTTTTTTTTATAATTTATTTTGGTATCAGTCTACAATTACATGTGCAAGACCATGGTGATTAAACTACCCCCTTGATCAGGTCCCCCCCACCAACCCCATTACAGTCACTGTCCATCAGCATAGTGAGATGCTATGGAATCACTACTTGTTTTCTCTGAGTTGTATAGCCCTCCCCATGCGCCCCCAACATTACTTCTGCTAATCATAATGCCCCTTTTACCCTCTTATCCCTCCCTTCCCACCCATCTTCCCCAGTCCCTTTCCCTTTGGTAACTATTAGTCCGTTCTTGGGTTCTGTGAGTTGGCTGCTGTTTTGTTCCTTCAGTTTTTTTTTTTCTTTGTTCTTATACTCCACAGATGAGTGAAATCATTTGATACTTGTCTTTTTTGGCTTGGCTTGCTTCACTGAGCATAATACCCTCTAGCTCCATCCATGTTGTTGCAAATGGTGGGATTTGTTTTCTTCTTATGGGTGAATAATATTCCATTGTGTATATGTACCACATCTTCTTTATCCATTCATCTACTGATGGACACTTAGGTTGCTTCCATTTCTTGGCTATTGTAAATAGTGCTGCGATAAACAGGGGTTCATATGTCTTTTTCAAACTGGGCTGCTGCATTCTTAGGGTAAATTCATAGGAGTGGAATTCCTGGGTCAAATGGTACTTCTGTTTTTAAGTTTTTTGAGGAACCTTCATACTGCTTTCCACAATGGTTGAACTAATTTACATTCCCTCTGGCAGTGTGGGATGGTTTCCCTTTCTCCGCATTCTGGCACGAGCATTTGTTGTTTGTGTTTTGGATGTTGGCCATCCTAACTGGTATGAGGTGATATCCCATTGTGGTTTTAATTTGCATTTCTCTGATGATGATTAGTGATGTGGAACATTTTTTCATGTGCTTGTTGGCCATCTGAATTTCTTCTTTGGAGAAGTGTCTATTCAGATCCTCTGCCCATTTTTTAATTGGTTTATTTGCTTTTTGTTTGTTGAGGTGCATGAGCTCTTTATATATTTTGGATGTCAACCCCTTATCGGATGTGTCATTTATTCTCTCATACTGTAGGATGTCTTTTTGTTCTACTGATGGTGTCCTTTGCTTTACAGAAGCTTTTTAGTTTGATATAGTCCCACTTGTTGATTTTTGCTTTTGTTTCCCTTGCCTGGGGAGATATGTTCATGAAGAAGTCGCTCATGTTTATGTCCAAGAGATTTTTGCCTATGTTCTTTTCTAAGAGTTTTATGGTTTTATGACTTACATTCACGTCTTTGATCCATTTTGAGTTTACTTTTGTGTATGGGGTTAGACAGTAGTCCAGTTTCATTCTCTTGCATGTAGCTGTCCAGTTTTGACAACACCCACTGTTGAAGAGGTTGTCATTTTCCCATTGTATATCCATGGCTCCTTTATCATATACTAATTGACCATATATGCTTGGGTTAATATCTGGACTCTCTATTTTGCTCCATTGGTCTATGGGTCTGTTCTTGTGCCAGTACCAAATTGTCTTGATTACTGTGGCTTTGTAGTAGAGCTTGAAGTCAGGGAGCATAATTCCCCCTGCTTTATTCTTCCTTCTCAGGATAGCCTTGGCTATTTGGGGTCTTTTGTCAATTCCATATGAATTTTAGAACTATTTGCTCTAGTTCATTGAAGAATGCTGTTGGTATTTTGATAGGGATTGTATTGAATCTGTAGATTGCTTTAGGCAGGATGGCCATTTTGACAATATTAATTCTTCCTAGCTAAGAGCATTTCCATTTGTTAGTGTTTTCTTTAATTTCTCTTAAGAGTGTCTTGTAGTTTTCAGGGTATAAGTCTTTCACATCCTTGGTCAGGTTTATTCCTAGGTATGTTATTCTTTTTTATGCAATTGTGAATGGAATTGTTTTCTTGATTTCTTTCTGCTAGTTCACCCTTAGTGTATGGAATACTACAGATTTCTGTGTATTAATTTTGTATCCTGCAACTTTGCTGAATTCAGATATTAGATCTTGTAGTTTTTGGGTGGATTCTTTAGGGTTTTTTACAGACACTATCATGTCATCTGCAAACAGGTACAGTTTGACTTCTTCCTTACCAATCTGGATGCCTTTTATTTCTTTGTGTTATCTGACTGCCGTGGCTAGGACCTCCAGAGCTATGTTGAATAAAAGTGGGGAGAGTGGGCATCCTTGTCTTGTTCCGATCTTAAAGGAAAAGCTTTCAGCTTCTTGCTGTTAAGTATAATGCTGGCTGTGAGTTTGTCATATATGGCCTTTATTATGTTGAGGTACTTGCCCTCTATACCCATTTTCTTGGGAGTTTTTATCATGAATGGTTGTTGAATTTTGTCGAATGCTTTTTCATCATCTATGGAGATGATCATGTGGTTTTTGTCCATCTTTTTGTTGATGTAGTGGATGATGTTGATGGATGGATTTTTGAATGTTGTACCATCTTTACATCCCTGGGAGGAATCCCACTTAATCATGGTGGATGATCTATTTGATATATTTTTGAATTCAGTTTTGTAATATTTTGTTGAGTGTTTTTGCATCTCTGTTCATCAGGGATATTGGTCTGTCATTTTCTTTTTTTGTGTGTGTCTTTGCCTGGTTTTGGTATTAGAGTGATGTTGGTCTTCTAGAATGTGTTTGGGAGTATTCCTTCCTCTTCTATGTTTTAGAAAACTTTAAGGAGGATGGTTATTAGGTCCTCACTAAATGTTTGATAAAATTTAGCAGTGAAACCATCTGGTCCATGGGTTTTGTTCATATGTAGTTTTTTGATTACCAGTTCAATTTCTTTGCTGGTAATTGGTCCATTCAGATTTTCTGTTTCTTCCCAGGTCAGCCTTGGAAGGTTGTATTTTTCTAGAAAGTTGTCCATTTCTTCTAGGTTATCCAGTTTGTTACCATATAATTTTTCATAGTATTCTCTCATAATACTTTGTATTTCTGTGGTGTCCATAGTGATTTTTCCTTTCTAATTTCTGATTCTGTTTATGTGTGTAGACTCTCCTTTTTTCTTGATAAGTCTGGCTAAGGGTTTATCTATTTTGTTTATTTTCTTAAAGAACCAGCTCCTGCTTTCACTGATTCTTTCTATTGTTTTATTCTTCTCAATTTTATTTCTGCTTTAATCTTTATTATATCCCTCCTTCTGCTGACTTTGGGCCTCATTTGTTTTTCCTTTTCTAGTTTCATTAATTGTGAGTTTAGGCTGTTCATTTGGGATTGTCCTTCTTTCCTGAGGTAGGCAATGTATTTCCCTCTTAGTGCGGCCTTCACTGTGTCCCACACATTTTGTGATGTTGAATTATTGTTGTCGTTTGTCTCCATATATTGCTTGATCTCTGTTTTTATTTGGTTATTGATCCACTGATTATTTAGGAGCATGTTATTAAGCCTCCATGTGTTTGTGGGCTTTTTTGTTTTCTTTGAGTAATTTATTTCTAGTTTCATACCTTTGTGATCTGAGAAGCTGGTTGGTACAATTTCGGTCCTTTTGAGTTTACT
The DNA here is from genome assembly GCA_029783875.1 of Phataginus tricuspis. Lineage (NCBI taxonomy): Eukaryota > Metazoa > Chordata > Mammalia > Pholidota > Manidae > Phataginus > Phataginus tricuspis. Next base: position 11,121,028 of record JAQQAC010012408.1, read on the forward strand.
GAGGTTCTTTTTGTGGCCTAGTATATGATCTGTTCTTGAAAATGTTCCATGTGTACTTGAGAAGGATGTACTGTATCCTGTTGCTTTTAGATGGAGTGTTCTCTAGATGTCCGTTAGGTCCATCTGTTCTAATGTGTTGTTCAGTGCCTCTGTCTCTATTTATTTTCTGTTTGGTTGGTCTGTCCTTTGGAGTGAGTGGTGTGTTGAATTCTCCTAAAGTGAATGCATTGCATTCTATCTCCCCCTGTAATTCTGTTAGTATTTGTTTCACATATGTAGGTGATCCTGTGTTGGGTGTCTAGATATTTATAATAGTTCAATCCTCTTGTTGGACTCACCCTTTTATCATTATGTAATGTCCTTCTTTGTCTCTTATGACTTCCTTTGTTTTGAAGTCTATTTTGTCTGATACAAGTACTGCAACTCCTGCTTTTTTCTTACTATTAGTTGCATGAAATATCTTTTTCCATCTCTTCACTTTTAGTCTGTGTATGTCTTTGAGTGTAAAGTGAGTCTCTTGTAGGCAGCATATAGATGGGTCTTGTTTTTTTATCCATTCAGTAACTCTGTGTCTTTTGATTGGCGCATTCAGACCATTTACATTTAGCGTGGTTATCGATAGGTATGTCCTTATTGCCACTGCAGGCTTTAGATTTGTGGTTACCAAAGGTTCAAGGGTAATTCTCTTTCTATCTAACAGTCTAATTTAACTCACTTCATATGCTGTTACAAACACAACCTAAAGGTTCTTTTTTTTTTCCTCCTTTTTCTTCCTCCTCCATTCTTTGTATGTTATGAATCATATTCTGAACTCTTTGTCTATCCCTTGGTTAACATCTATTTAGCCTTAGGAATACTTCCATCTATAGGAGTCCCTCCAAAATGCAGTGTAGAGGTGGTTTGGGGAAGGTAAATTCTCTCAACTTTTGCTTATCTGAAAATTGTGTAATCCTTCCTTGAAATTTAGATGATAACCTTGCCGGATAGAGTATTCTTGGTTCAAGGCCCTTCTGCTTCATTGCATTAAATATATCATGCCACTCCTTGTGGCCTGTAAGGTTTCTGTTGAGTAATCTGATGATAGCCTGATGGGTCTCCTTTGTATGTGATCTTTTTTCTCTGTTTAGCTGCTTTTAAAAGCCTGTCTTTATCCTTGATCTCTGCCATTTTTATTATTATATGTCTTGATGTTGTCTTCTTTGGGTGCCTTGTGTTGGGAGATCTGTGCACCTCCATGGCTTGAGAGACTATCTCCTTCCCCAGATTGGGGAAGTTTTCTGCAATTACCTCCTCAATCACACTTTCTATCCCTTTTTCTCTCTCTTCTTCTTCTGGTACCCCTATAATATGAATTTTTTTCCTTTTGGGTTGTTCACACAGTTCTCTCAATATTCTTTCATTCTTAGAGATTCTTTTTTCTCTATGTGCCTCAGCTTCTTTGTATTCCTCTTCTCTAATTTCTATTCCATTTACCATCTCTTCTACTACATCTAATGTGCTTTTAAATCCCTCCATTGTATGTTTTCAGATATGGAATTTCTTTAATGATTAAATCTCCAACTTAAATTCGTTCCTGAGTTCTTGAATATTTTTCTGTACCTCCATAAGCATGTTTATAATTTTTATTTTGAACTGTCTTCAGGAAGATTGGTGAGTTCAGTTTCATTTGGCCCTTTTTCTGGGGTTTGTGAGGTTTGTTCTGAATCATGTTCTTTCAGTGTTTCATATTTCTGTGTGGTGCCTACTAGTGCACAGAAACTCCAGGCTGTGGAGGTGCTCAGCCCTTAGAGTGAGGTTAGGGGTTGTAGGTGAGCAGAGCTGGTGCCTGGGGCAAGAAAAGTTCTGTTTCCTGATTCCCATCTGAGGTGCCTTTCTCCAGTGTCAGAGCCAGTGGGCCAAGCACACACGTGTAAGCCTCTGTGCTTTGTGTCTCTAACTGTTGTAGGCGGGGCCTCCCTCTGGCTGTCCTGACGCCAGTGCAGTGAGTGTTGGTTTGCAAGCAGGTGCCTGCAGGCCCGTAGGAAGGCTCGGGAGGCTGTGTGTCACAGTGGGAGAACTTGGAGCTGAGTAGGCAGCTAGGGGGATGGAGCACCTGAAGCCCCTCATAGTTCCCAACCAGCTGGGCAGAGCACCCCCAGACAACCTTGTCCAGCTCTCCCTTCTCCCCCCTCAGCAAGCTCCATGTAAACTCTGCCCCTTCAGCAGCACTCTTGCTGCTAGGAAGCCTCTCAGACCTCCTGCCCTTTCTCTGACACAGAGCAGCCAGGTGTGGTTCCTGTCCTCCACCAACGGCCAGAATTTCAGTCTCCCAGGTTCTCCGCCCTTCTGAGCTCCCCAACGTCCAGAGCACCACACAGTATAGGCTTCCCCCACAAAGGAGATCTACAGGGCTAGGTGTTCTGCAGTCCCAGGATTCCACCCCCTCCCCGCTCTGTTTCTCTTCCTCCCGCCGGTGAGCTGGGGTGGAAGGGCCTGGGTCACACCGGATTAAGGCTTTCTTAAGTTGCCCTGCTTCGTGAGGTCTGCTCTGTTTGTGAGGTCTGCATGCAGTCTGGTTCTTCCGTCTTTTGTCTTGCTGTTTTAGTGTTGGTACTATTAATTAACTATATTTTTTTTACTATTTGTGGTTTTGGGAGGAGTTCTCCGTGTCACCCATCTTGAATCTCTCCCTTTGCTCATTTTTTAATTGGATTATTTGCTTTTTGTTTCTTAGGTGCATGAGCTCTTTGTATATTTTGTATGTCAACCCCTAACCGCATGTGTCATTTATGAATAAATACTCACATACTGTAGGATGTCTTTTTGTTCTACTGATGGGGTCCTTTGCTGTACAAAAGCTTTGTAGTTTGATATAGTCCCACTTGTTCATTTTTGCTTTTGTTTCCTTTGTCCGTGGAGATATGTTCATGAAGAAGTGGTTCATGTTTATATTCAAGAGAGTTTTGCCTATGTTTTCTTCGAAGAGTTTTATGGTTTCATGACTTACATTCAGGTCTTTGATTCATTTCGAGTTTAGTTTTCTGTATGGAATTAGACAGTAATCCAGAGTCATTATCTTACATGTAGCTGTCCGGTTTTGCCAACACCAGCTGTTGAAGAGGCTGTCATTTCCCTATTGTATATCCATGGCTCATTTATCGTACATTAATTGACCATATATGCTTGGATTAATATCTGGACTCTGTATTCTGTTCCACCTGTCTGTGGATCAGTTCTTGTGCCAGTACCAAATTGTCTTGATAACTGTGGCTTTGTGGTAGACCTTGAAGTCAGGGAGCGTAATCTCCCCCCACCCTTTTTCTTCCTTCACAGGTTTGCTTTTGCTATTTGGGGGTCCATATGAATTTTAGAACTGTTTGTTCTAGTTTGTTGAAGAATGCTATTTGTATTTTGATAGGGATTGCAGTGAATCTGTAGATTGCTTTAGGCAGGATGGCCATTTTGACAATATTAATTCTTCCTACCCAAGAACATGGGATTAATTTCCATTAATTAGTGTCCTCTTTAATTTATCTCAAGAGTGTCTTGTCTTTCACTTCCTTGGTTAGGTTCATTCCTAGGTATATTATTCTTTTTGATGTAATTGTGAATGGAATTGTTTTCCCGATTTCTTTTTCTGCTAATTCATTGATAGATATCAGAATGCAACAGATTTCTGTATATTAATTTTGTATTCTGCAACTTTGCCGAATTCAGATATTAAATCTAGTAGTTTTGGGGTGTATTCTTTAGAGGTTTTTTTATGTACAATATCATGTCATCTGCATATAGTGACAGTTTAACTTCTTCTTTGCCAATAAGGATGCCTTTTATTTCTGTATGTTTTCTGATTGCCGTGGCTAGGATCTCTAGTACTATGTTGAATAAAAGCGGGTAGAGTGAGCATCCTTCTCTTTTTCCCGATATTAGGGGAAATGCTTTCAGCTTCTCAGTGTTAGGTATGATGTTGACTGCGCATTTGTCATATATGGCCTTTATTATGTTGAGGTACGTGCCCTCTATACCCATTTTGTTTAGAGTTTTTATCATGAGTGGATATTGAATTTTGTCGAATGCTTTTTCAGCGTCTGTGGAGATGATAATGTGGTTTTTGTCCTCTTTTTTGTTGATGTGGTGGATGATATTAATGGATTTTCGAATTTTGTACCATCCTTGCATCCTTGGAATGAATCCCACTTGATCATGGTGTATGACTGTTTTTATTTATTTTTGAATTCGGCTTGCTGTTATTTTGTTAAGTACTTTTGCATCTGTGTTCATCAGGGGTATTTGTCTGTAATTTTCTTTTTTTGTGGTGCTTTTCCTGGTTTTGGTATTAGAGTGATTCTGGCTTCATAGAATGAGTTTGGAAGTATTCTCTCCTCTTGTATTTCTTGGAAAACTCTAAGGATAATTGGTATTATGTCTTCTCTAAATGTGTGATAAAATTCTGCGGTGAATCCATCTGGTCCTGGAGTTTTGTTCTTGGGTAGTTTTTTGATCACCAGTTCAATTTCATTGCTGTTAATTGGTCTGTTTAGATTTTCTGTTTCTTCCTGGGTCAGTCTTGGAAGGTTGTATTTTTCTAGAAAGTTGTCCCTTTCTTCAAGGTTATTAGCATATAATTCTTCATAGTATTCTCTAATAATTCTTTGGATTTCTCTGTTGTCCGTAGTGATTTTTCCTTTCTTGTTTCTGATTCTGTTTATGTGTAGACTCTCTTTTTTTCTTGAAAGTTTGGCGAGGGGTTTATCTATTTTCTTTATTTTCTCAAAGAACCAGCTCTTGCATTCACTAAGTTTTTTCTATTGTTTTATTCTTCTCAATTTTGTTTATTTCTTGTCTGATATTTATTATGTCCCTCCTTCTGGTGACTTCGGGCCTCATTTGTTCTTCTTCCAGTTTCAATAATTGTAAATTTAGACTTTCCATTTGGGGTATTTTGTCCTTCTTTAATTATGCCTGAATTGCTATATAATTTCCTCTTAGAACTGCCTTCCCTCCATCTTAGAGAAGTTGGGGCATTGTGCTGTTGTTTTCATTTGTCTCCATATATTGCTTGATCTCTGTTTTAATTTGGTTATTATTGATCCATTGATTATTTAGGAGCATGTTGTTAAGCCTCCATGTTTTTGTGTGCCTTTTTGTTTTCTTTGTACAGTGTATTTCTAGTTTTATACCTTTGTGATCTTAGAATTTGGTTAGTACAATTTCAATCTTTTTGAATTTGCTGATGCTCTATTTATAATGGTTATATCCTCTTGTTGGAGTGACCCCATTATCATTATGTTACGTCCTTCTTTGTCTCTTGTTACTTCCTTTGTTTTGAAATCTATTTTGTCTGATACAAGTACTGCAGCACCTTCTTTTTTCTCCCTATTGTTTACATGAAATACCTTTCTCCATTCCTTCACTTTTAGTCTTTGAGTGTCTTTGGGTTTGAAGTGAGTCTCTTGTAGGAAGCATATAAATAGGTCTTGCTTTTTTATCTATTTTGTTACTCTGTGTCTTTTGATTGGTTCATTCCGTCCATTTACATTAATGGTGATTATTAATAGATATGTACTTATTGCCATTGCAGGCTTTGGATTCGTGGTTACCAAAGGTTCAAGGGCAGCTTCCTTACTATCTAACCATCTAACTTAACTCACTTATTATGCTATTATAAACACAGTCTGATGATTCCTTATTTTCTCTCCCTTCTTTTTCTTTCTTCCTTTGTAATTTTATTATACGTCATTTCTTGAAAAGTTTTTACCTCATGCCATCTCAAATGTCAAAATATTTATATTCTTTCTCCCCTTTCTCTTCCTCATACTTTGACTTGAAAAGTAGTTTTTATATATTTCCTTTGAGCAAGATCTCTTTATGTATTTTTTGTTATGGAAATTATTTGCTTTAAAATCTACAATTATAAATTTGAGTTTGTTTTAATTGTGTCTACTCGGGGACTAATTTACTTTTAGAATGACGTTTATTTGTGTTTTCATTTTCCAATAGAATCACTGTATAAGGTTTTGTATTTTGTTTACTCACAAACTCTTGGGGACTGTTTAAATCTTAGTCTGTGTATTGTGCTTCCTACAGTTGAGCATGGTGTAAACAGTAAAAATTATATAACGGTCTTGAAACCCTTCTTAAAAGCAAGGATTGTGTCATTTATGCATATTCTCAATTTTATGGCTGACACATAGTGGTCAGTTTGTAGTGTTGACTGTGGTGCTTTTTTTCAGTTTTTTAACTTCCTTAAGTTATCTCAGCAGGTTTATCTGTTTTGATAGATGGTAGAACACTAACAGGTTACTGCACAGATGATTTTTCCTCACATTAATATGAATTTAAGTAGTTCAGAGCCAAATCAGAATTTATAAGGTGATAAATATTTCTATTGCTGCTGTAGTAATTGCCATAAACTTGATGGCTTAAAACAGCACACATTTTATTCTCTTATTGTTCTGGAGGCTAAAGTTTGAAATCATTTTTTTTTTTTATGCAACAACAAAGTTTATTTGATATAAAACAGTACACACTCAGATGGGAGTGTGGGTGACCTCAGAGGGGAGGTGCACTTTGGGGTTTTATAGGGCCTTTGGGTAGGGGTCAGCATAAGGCATGATGTATACAGGTGATTCATAATTCCTTTGAGGTTTTGTCATAAGAATAGGGTTATTTAGGTGACTGTGTTGACCCATATCTTGGCATTCTTTATCCACATAGGTTCATTTACACTTCGGAGGTCTATCTTCCGTCCTGGTTACAAAGTTACTTAATTGATGAAGGGGCTGGAAGATCAGCATATAGGTTAAGTTAAAGCATAAACTGGGCCTTTTTTGTAGGCTAAATAGATTTTTTTTTTACAATTTATTTTATTTTAGTATCATTAACCTACAATTACATGAGCAATATTGTGATGATTAAACTACCCCCTTCATCAGGTCCCCCCCACCAACCCTATTACAACAGTCACTGTCCATCAGTGTAGTGAGATGAGAATCACTACTTGTCTTCTCTGAGCTGTACAGTCCCCCCCCGTGCCTCCCCACCCTATGTCTGCCAATCTGAAATCATTTTTACCGGACTAGAGTTAGTGTACACTAGAGCCAAAGTTTTGGCAGGTCTGGTTCCTTCTGGAGGCCCTGAGGAGAGAATGCATTACCTTCCTTGTCTTTGTCAGCTTATATAGTCCCCTGTATTTCTGGGTCTGTTGCTCCATCGCCAAAGAACATCACTCCAGTCTCTTCTTCCGCTGTCAGTTCCCTTCTCTTCTGTAGTCTAATCCTTCTCTGCCTCCCTCTTGCAAGATCACTTGGGATGACATTTAGGACCCATCAAATAATCCAGGACAGCATTTTCATCTTAAGAACCTTAATTTAATCACATTGGTGTGCAAAGTGACACAGGTTCCAAGTATTAGGACCTGAATATTTTTGGGGCCTCTATTCAGCCATCCACACGGTGTAATAAAGAAGCACTTTAAAGTTTTTTCACGTATTAATGGTTATTTTCTCTTCCTAAATAAGATATGATTTTTTCCCACTATAATAACACAGTGGATTATTTTACCCATATCGTAATGCTCATTTCTTTGCTGTTGTCTGTGACATATGAGTGAATAGTTTCCATATGGGCATCACACACACTTTTTAATTTTTTCCTGAACTATTTCTTAATGTTGTTTTGTGTTGTAGTTGGTGTAATACGGTGCCCAGTATGCCGCCAAGAATGCAGACAGATAGACCTTGTGGATAATTATTTTGTGAAAGATACATCTGAAGCTCCTAGCAGTTCTGATGAGAAATCAGAGCAGGTATGTGTCTCAGTTTTTCTTTACATTCCTACTTTGATATAAAAATGGAAATTACAAGAATAACATGTTTATGTGGTTGCATAATTTATGGTAGTTCTACTGTAGTTCCATCTTTCAAATTGAAAATAAAGGATATTTGTTCTATACCCTCAAGCCTGATTAAATGAGACAAAAAGCCATTACTTAAAAAATTCAAATCTTGTATAGATTTTGTGTTCTGAGACTTTGATTTTTACCCACCTGAATGTTTGATCTAGAAGGAAAAGTATTTCATTGAAGATAATGGATAACAGAATAATTTGATTATGGTACAATGGACTTTATTAAGCACACTAAATCAATATATTTGAGGAGAACTTAAAAAGTTTTCACCTTTTTGTAGATCTCTGTTTTGTAAATGTAATGGAGATCAGTATTTATTTCCTCTTTTAGGTATGTACTAGTTGTGAAGACAATGCAAGTGCAGTTGGCTTTTGTGTAGAATGTGGAGAGTGGCTATGTAAGACATGTATTGAAGCACATCAGAGAGTAAAATTCACTAAAGACCACTTGATCAGGAAGAAAGAAGATGTCTCAGGTAAGATAGAAGCAGTTTTAATAATTACTGTTAATCTCCCTCTTTGGCCCCTGTAGCATTTCTACTTAATCTTTATAAGCTTTGGATATCAATATCAGTAAGAATTTAGAAAGGTAGACAGAATGTTTGTTTAGTTTAAAAATGTATGTTTTATTTTGCTACAGAGTCTGTTGGAGCATCTGGTCAGCGCCCTGTTTTCTGCCCTGTACACAAACAAGAACAGTTGAAACTTTTCTGTGAAACATGTGATAGATTGACATGTAGAGACTGTCAGCTATTGGAACACAAAGAACATAGGTACAGAAGTCAATTGCTAAACAAGGAATGTTATAAAAAGTTTTTCTAATATTAATTAATCTTCCTTAAGCAAGTATTTGTTCCTGTAGTTTTGTTTGTGAGCATTTTCATTTTCAGGTTCGTACATTCTATTCCCTAACATAAGATGTTTTTGATAAGTTACCTATAGTTTCCATATTCATATCTAATTGTCTTGTGAATATTTGTTAAAAATGTATCATCACACGGGTTTGGGTTTGCAAGAATGGAATTGTAGTACATCTTTGTTTGCTATGCCTGTGATTTAATTAAGTTTTTTTCAGGTGTACTGTGGAAGTTAGGCTATGGGTTATCATCTAAAAAGGCAATATTCCCTTGGGTATGGGTAGCTGATACCCATTTTAACTTCAAAGCACAAATATTCTGATATATAATATATACAATTTTCAGAAAAACTAGGAATTTGTAAGCATAGTTACCAATTCTTTAATTCATAACTTTGTATTTCAACCCTGTTTTACCCTCAGAAATCAGTAGTATTTACTATCATCAGTTACATCTGAACTGTCCTGGAAACACGCTGAAATTTCTAGTCAGGTGTATAACACAATACTCCAGTGAATTTCTCAGTTTCTGTGGCATCTCTTATTACAGCTAAATAGATGGTCTTGACTACCCATAGTCCAGCATTTTCTAAAGTATTATTTCTTTAAAACATTTATGAATTTCCTGTGAAAAGATAGTTTAAGTTGGATCAGCCACACTTAAATGTTTCTTAACTGTAGGATTTCGTAGAGCTTTTAATTTGTTAGATTAATTGGAGTTCATTAGGATCCTCTTAAATAGAGGATACTTTAATCCTAATAACTAAAATTATTGTATCTGTGGTTTGTGCCAGGCACTTTTCTGAATGCTGTGTGTTCATTTAATTCATATCAACGACCCATGAAATATTGGTACAGGCATCATACTGTTTTAAAGGTGAGAGAGCCTACTCAACTCACAGAAAGCCTTAGCACCCTACACAAGGTTTCACTGTCAGTAGTAGAGCCAGGATTTGAACACAAGGAGTTGGACTCCAGATCTATTTTATTTTAGCCCATATGCTCATTTCCTCCCAGATGATACATAGAACATAGAATGCAGAAAATGGGATTACTCAAACTTGACCTCATAAATGTAATGCTCTTTATTTTTCAAAGTACCTCTCATTTTTCTACAGAGCTGTTTGTTTAGAAGTGCTACTTAAACTTTTGTTATCTTTAATTTGTGATTCATCTTACTTGCAAATTTGTTAATGTTTTATTTACTTAGTGACTAATCTTGTGGATGCCTTCACCTCAGGGCCAAATTTTATCATTGATTGTTTTGTAATCTCAGACATTAGATTACTTTTCCCACAGATGCAGTCAGATCTTTGAGCACTTAGATTTCTTAATGTCTTTTTAAATTGATAGTGAGAAGCAAAAAGAAAATGAAGATAGCATCCGTGAAGGAATATCTTCCCTCTTCCCTCCCTCAAAGTTTAAGCATGATCCTTCCTCTTCCTTCACCACTTGAATACAGGTCTTACTTACCCTTTGGTTTTTTCCTTCTTTTTCTTTAGTTTATACTTTGTACTTCTGGATAGGCTATTGCAGAATGAATGCAGACCTGTAGGTTCCTGTTACTACGACAACATACTTAACAGCTGGTCTCCCTGCTTTGAGGTTTACCTTGTCAAATTCATTCTGTCCATATTGCTGCTAGGATTATTTGCTAAAGTATAGTTGCTCCTCCCCCTTCCCCTGCCCCTTTTAAGCATCCTTCAGTGGTCCTCCATGGCCAAAGTTTAAAGTGTTCAGTATAGCATTCATTTATGAGTCTTGCCACAGTCTTTCTGTTCATCATCTGTACAAAGGTAGGATGTACAGACTACAAGACCCACCCTCAATTCTGACACTGACTACAGAGTTCAGTAAAAACCAGGTGTGGGGAAAACAGCATGGAGTTCAGCTCATTGATATGGTTCACTATCTTCTTCAGTTGGAGCAGTAGTCTTCCAGACAGTATGTTGTCCATTCACCTTGGAACTGCCATCCATAAACCAGCTCTTTGTTGGTTAAAAGAGAGCTGTTTGTATGGCACCACCCATGTGATTGTAAGATTCAGCATCTTCCAGGGAGGTTCTGAAGTCATACTTAGGGGAAAGGGGCTTACCTACTCATAAATTTCATTCTTCTGGTCACATGTTCCAGCACCAGCTATTTATGTTCATATGGAACTCTGCTGCACACTGCCTTCCTTATTAGAGTGTTCCTGCATTACCCGAGATATTATGGGTATTTCAGGGTTTGGGGTTATTTTATGTCCTTCAGTCATTGAGTCCGTCTCAGTTATTTCCCAATGGCAAGCTAGTAATTTCTTTTAAATGGCTTATATTTTACAATGGCATCCATAAATTTTCTGGTCCAAAATCCCAGTGGCTGCTGCCAAGTGACACTGCAGGCTTTTCCCATAAAGTCTAGTCTGCATAAATGGGTGTTGCTGACACTTCCAAAGTCATGTCTTTGGATCATAGGGCCCCAGAAGCATTGAAAGAGAGAGACTGCTCTTTGCAATTCAGACATGGCTTGCTTTTTTCAGGCCCCCATTCAAATATAGCCTTCTTTTGTTGACTGGTGCTACTAATTTTCCCAGATAGGGAATATGTGTCCTTCAAAAGTAAAATATGCTAATCAGATGTTGAGCTTCTTGTTTAGTTCTAGGGGTTGGTGGCTAAAGCAGTTTAAGTTTTTTCATTCGTGGAATGTCAAAGGTGGCTCCTGCCTAGGTTATTCCTAGTAATTTCACCAGTTTGGGAAGGTCGTTGAACTGTTGCTTTGTTTATCAAGTTTATCAGTGACCTGTTGGTCATGGGTATCATCATTGCATTTAAGTCAGTCTTACCTTTATCTTTAGTTTCTGATATTATCATGATACCATCAATATATTATTACACTCAGGATCTGGATCAAGTCTAAATCTCTTCTAACCAAATTGTACCAGTAAGCTCGTGAACGGAAATAACCCTGTTGGAATATAATAAATATAAATTGGGATCCTTCTATATGAAGGAAAATTGGCTCTTACTTTGAGATGGAGACAGGGAAAAAAATTTGCAGGATTTATCCCTGAGTATCACTCTTCTTTAGCCTGATATATATATATATTTTTTTTGTACCACTGACACCCTGTCAGGGACTTCTGATGCTTTGGTGTCACTACTTTATTAAACTTCAGTAATCTACTATTAGTCTTGATGAGCCATCTGCTTTTTCAATAGATTACACAGGGTTATTGTACAGAGAATTTATCAGTACTAGTACTTCAGCTTCTGATTTGTCATTAAAGCGGTAATCTCTCTGTATCCTTTACTGTCTGAAATTAACTTCTGTGGGCTTGGACCATTTTAGTGTTTCCCATTTTAGCATGCCTAATCAGGACGGGCCTTAAGGTGAACTTGTGTGCTTTCTGTTTTACAATGCCAGTCAGACATAATATCCATCCCCAAAATACATTCACATAAAGGAGTTGTAACCACTTCACATAAAGTCTGTTCAGACATTTCCCAGTTCTCGTCCAAACTTCACCTTCATCCTGTCAACCATTGCCTCTCTTCCCAATCTGATCTTAGCTCCCTTTAGAACTTAAGCAGATTTTAGAATCAAGTGCTTTTTGGGCTCCCATGGTAAGGGCTCTCAGAAATGCCTCTTACCCACCCACTGACTGTTTTATCCACACAAGTGCCTATTGGGGGTTGAACCAAAAGACCCTGACCTTTCCTTGCCTCTTCAATTTGATTAATCCATGGGATGATTACCCCAGGCAATTTGAGGTCATGTTTTTCATTGTAATTTTTGCCCTCTGGCCTTTTAAGTTTTTCCAGACTGAGATAAATACAGCAGTTGTTTAGGATCCTTTAATGTTGGGAACCAGCAGTGGCTCCCATTGGTCCACCCAGCCTCCAGTCATGCTGCATAAAGACCTTTGTTTCAACCCCATGGTGATGTCTGCTTTATTCATCCTATTTTTAATAGCCATCTAAAGATTTCTATCCTGCTGCAGTAAATATTTGACACTCCCTTTTGGCTTTCCCTATTTTCTTATTAATCACTCTAATTTTCTTAGCATCTGTAAGGCCCATAAAGAGAAGCTGAGACAAAAATCTGGTAAGGCTTCTTAGATTACTGCAAGATTTTGCAGCAGTGAGGTCACATGGGGTGTTCATTGTAAAAGGGTCCCCCTTTGTGATAGTATTTAGTATGACCTGAGTAAGAGGTATACTCAGTAAATGAATATTCCTGTTTTCATAATGCCAGTCCAGCGTGGTTTACATAAAAAGGTGTGTCAGCCATTTCTGTTGGGAAGTTCCACTTGGCATTTGTAGAAGGACAATTATCTGTTTCAGGGTAAACAAACTATAGGGCATTAATCTAATCCACCAGGCTAGCTGTCCCCTTGGGAATGACCTGCTTTGTGTCTGGATTGTGTATAGCCATTTGTGGTTATTCAGTAGTGAGCTGTAGGTCGTGCGTCAGTTCAAATGTAGCTCTTATATTATGCAGCATTCACTCTCACAATATTTTAGTGAAGGGTTTTTTCAGGAAGCTGACAGTGTCGATCCAAAAAATTAGACAATTTCTTTGCAATATATTCACTGGTTTCCTTAGTTTCTTGATTTTGTTTTGTGAGTAGAGGTTGTAGAGGAGCTGTTTTCCCAGCATAATTTTTCCCTGTGGAGTGACCCTGAGGCTAGTGGCTGTAGCTCAGACTGGCTGAAATCGGAGCTTTGCCTAGTGTCAGGATCTATCCCATCCCAGCACACTCTTCCATTTTAGCTACTACAGATAACAGTAAGCAAAGGGATTGTAATTAGCTTGTTTACTGCTAGTTTGTGCTTTCTTATTTATCCAGTGAGTCAGTTCCTAGGGAGTGGGGTCTAACATTTCTAAATTCCATTGGTAACTTTTACCTGGAGTAACTGCAGCTCCAGTATCATACCATGAGTGACTAGGTAGTCATCCAGGAATCAGCAATAAATTGTCATTCTCTCTTCCTTCTTCTTCCCAGACCACATGTTTCAGTGAGTTGGGGTCTTCCTAATGCATCCCACTTATGCAATCCGTAAGGCCCCCCTCACTTCTGACACCAGCTGCAGAATTTGAGGATCCTCAAAACCACCCTTATTCTGACTTGAGTTTCAAGTTTAGGATTTCTCAAGACTACCCTCAGATTGATAATTTGCTAGAATTGTTAGATAATTTGCCACAGCTCACTGAAAGCTGTTACACTGCAGGTTACATTTATTGTAGTGTAAGGATACAGATTAAAATCATCCAAGGGAAAGACTTGGGGCAGAGTCTAGGAGAGTTCTACATGTGGAACTTCCAGTTGTCTTCTCTCTGTGGAACCTGGACATAGTTAACTTCTCCCAGCAATGATGTATGACATTGTTCATAGAATATTGCCAGCCAAAGAGGCTCACCTGAGCCTTGGTATCCAGAATTTTCACTGGAGGTCTGTCATGTAGATGAGATTCACTGTGCACGTGACTGACCTGTTTCCAGCATCTCCTGAGGGTGACCCAAAGTCCCCCCTATAAATCACATCGTTAGGATGTGGCTCCAGGCCCCTGGCAAACAGACACTTTTATTAGGCAGTGTATTTCAAGGGCTTAGAGAGTCCCTCCCAGTAAACAGACTTGTCTTTGGGAAAGGTTAAATTCTTCACTATACATTCTAGCATCTTCTGCTTGTACTCTCAGTGTAGGAAACCCAGTGTTTAAACTTCTTTTCCTTTTCAAGTGCCATTTCTTAACTTACAGAATACCTTCCTTACATGTCAGAATTATTTAACTTTAAAACCAGTTCACTTCTCTGTGTTATCTTCCCTTATATTTTCTGTTTCATCTTTCCTATCCCTTTTCCCTGCCTAGACTTTTAGGGCTAGGACTAGTTCTTCAAGGATTCAATGTCTTGTATGCTTATTGATGAAGTCAGATTTCCCACCTCTTCTTGAGTTAATTATGCAATTGTGATCTTTAATATTTTCTTAGAAAATCATCTGTTTAGCGGAGAGTGTAAAAACATATTAGCTTGGAATTAGAGCATTAAGATATAAAAATTTATAGTTATATTTTTATTGTTTATAGGTTGTATAGTTGAGTTTATTTCCTTATTCTTTATTAGCCTGGGCATAGATTTTAGTCTTCTATTGGTTATTTTAGTGATCCATGTCTTGAAGTCATTTATTCTGTTCTCTAAAAGTGTTGTAATTCTCACAGTTCTCTTCTGTCTTCATTCTTTTCTTAGCTGGATTTTGTTGTACTTTAGATTCTTATGGTGAATTGTTACTTTTTCAAAACAATATGATTTTTCCTCTGATTAAAATTTAGCCTCATTCCATAATCATTATTGACTTCAGCAGTCTGTAATTGTAGTTTTGGCCCCCCTTAAAAGATAATTACTATATAATATAGTGATAAAGATAGTGAACGTTGGTATGTGTGTGTTTGTGTCAATGGAGAGTATGTAGTACTCATTTTATAAGGTGGATGTAAGGATTGAATGAGAGTTGCACCTGTAAATTGCTTAGCATAGTAAGTGCTCATTAACAGTTTAGCTATTAATAGCTATTGTTACTAAAATTGTGACATACACATTTTATTTTTTCCTCTCTTTTTAAAAACACTATATTGAGGTATTTGGTTTTCTTTGGAAATTATTCTCAAAAAGGAAAGCAGCTATAGATCATGAAATTTTGTACCTTAGAACATTTTATATGGTTTCTAGCTATACCATGAAGTTATTTTATTCTTCCTCCCTCTAATAATGCTATTCACAACAAATGAATAGTAAAAGTATAGACTTGAAAAAAACGAGAAGAGACATCAATGGATAGTGAGTTAAAATTTCAAAAGCATGGAAATGAATGGAATATTTGGTGGATTACATAGTCTTGGTTTCCCCCCATCATCACAGATGGAGAGGGTCCTCATATTTAGTGCACCTTCTCAGAATGCCTCAATTCCACTAACTCAGTCAGTATGGGACAATACGGAACTTTCTATTTGGAGTGAGTTTGCTTTTCCTGAAGTAAGGATCATGAGTAAACTGCACATCCTGAGGCCATACAATTACGACTCTTCTGTCCTAATCTGGAGTGAAGATGTGGTTGACTTTCTGGAACTAGAATTTCTTCTCCATTAAGAGAAAACAAGAAGTCTCAGGTCTCACCCCTCTTAAACAGCATTAACTGCACCCTCTCCATCATTCCACCATTAACTGCTTTCAGTCTACTAAGACTGATATTATGATGTTCTTTATCCCTATTTGGCTGTCACCCAAGAAAAGTCACACACTTCAGGTCTCCCCTTCTCTGCCACCCTTTAATTCCCATTAGGTTGTGCATGTGTCAGTTCTATCTCTGCCAGTTTGTTCACCAGGATTCATGGTTTGTCATCAGCAGGATCTCCATATCCACTTCTTTGATCCTTTTTTGTATCTTCTTTGTTGTAATTGACACAGAGCTCTAGGACCTTGTTCCCTGCAGCTCTTTTAACCGGTAGCTCTTTTTTCTTTGGTATCTCATGTATCACTGGGCCTGGAAGTGTGAGGTAGCTCTTCTCTGTGCTATTTTTTTAGACCATTCTCCCTCCTTTTCCCTAAAATGTCCACATTTTAATCTTAAGTCATCACTCATATCCCTTGTTGATGCTGTCATATAAAAACCGACTGATCTTGGAATACTACCATTGTCTTAATTCCTGACAATTTTAATATACACAGATTTGATCCTTCGGGCACCTTAGTCTTTGTATTTTTTGAACTCTGTTCTAAGTTTCATGTCACTTTATATTGTCGCTTATACCCACGATCACATATAGGACCTTGACATTTCCAATAATTACTCAGTTTCAAGCATTCCTGTCTGATCACATCTCCTGTCATTCAGCTCATTTTGCTTAGTACCAGAACTTCCACAATTATTCACCACAGGTGACTTTTATTTTAATCCAGTGATCATACTATCCTTTCACTCTAACTCATTCCTTTTATGTTCTCCTTCTGCCCTTTTCCAGTTTAATTTCATGATAATCATTTTTACTCCTTTGCAGTTATCCTTGACTCCTCATATCCTACTTGGTTGAACTTGCTTGGCAAAACCACCATCCTGGTTAAACCCAACTTCCCTTCTGTCGTGCTTTGCTTATGAAGCTGAACATCACAGGAGAAAAAGTTCATAATACCAAGTGGTCTCATTCTCAATTCATGACCAGTTACTTCAAGTAGACCCTTATTGTTGCGTGGCAGTCCTACTGTATAGTCACATATTTTCCTGCCTTAATTGTCCAATATTTCATCCTCCATCTTCACTCCCAAATATTGGCAGTACTTCCTACTGCATTGAGAAAATTGAAGTATTCAAAAGAGAATTTCTGTAGACTCTTTCTACCACATCTACTTACCTTCCAAGCACATGCACCCACGTTTCTACATTTCTCTTTTCTTAGTTGCACTCTTTTTCCCTATAAATCCAGTTTCTCTACATAAAAATTTAGATACCTCTCATCTTATGTAGCCAAGGACTTTGCTTCAGCAGTTTGGCCTTGTCTGCCAGTGTCAGTTTTTCAATTTCTAGCAGTTACTCCCATCAATGTTTCAGTATGCTGCTGTTTTTTCTTCCTTCTTTAAAAACAAAAGAAAATACAAAACCTTCTTTTTAACCCATTTTTCCTGCCAGTAGCTTCTCCTGCTCATATTTGCAGCAAAGCTTTTTTGAAAGTACTACTTAGAATCATGGTCTCCAATTTTTCCTGTTCCAACTTTTCTTCAATGCACATACTTGACTGTCAGCATTCTGCCAACATTGTTGTTTTCAAGGTCACCAGTAACCATTGCGTTACTAAATCTAGAGGTCATTTCTTGCTCATCATCTTAATGCCTTATATATTAGCAGCATTTGACATGGTTGATTATTCCCTTAATACATTTTATTTAGTTGGCTACCAGGAGAGCACATTTTTTCATTTCCTCCTTCCACACTGATTACTTCTTCTCAGTCTCATTTGTTCATTTTCCTGGATCTCCTAATGTTGGATGTGTCAGGCATTAATCCATTATCTATAGCTACAGTCTTACGGCTTTAAATACTATCCATATGTTGATACTGTCCAAATTTATATTTCTAGTTCAGTTCTCTCTCCTGAACTTCCAAATTTATCTTTTGTACAGACTGTCTGCAACATCTATATTTGACTGTCTGCTTCCTCAAATATAATATATCGCAAATTGGACTGATCACTTTCCCAAAACCTTTTTCACTGGCAGCCTTGCCCCATCTTATTTGTGGCAGTTACATTTTTTTCCATTGCATAGGCCAGGAATCTTAGCACTACCCTTGACTGTACTGTTTTTTCATATCCAAACCCAAACCTAACCAATTGTCTTTTGGGCTGCACTTGAAAATAATCCCCCAAAATTATTTCAGTGCTATTAACTCCCCTGCTACTAGCTTGGTCTCAGCCACCATCATTTCTTGCCTGGGTTAATACTGGATAGTCTCCTAAATTGCCTCCATACTTAGTATTGCCCTCCTTCAGTTTATTTTTAAAACAACTACTAAAGTGAATCTCAAACCAGACTATGTCACTGTCCTGCTCAAAACCTGCAATGGCTCTCCACTTTAGTCAGAGTTAAGTCAAGATTCCTTACACAAGCCTATATACATATGCATTTCATCTACTACTACTCTCTCCTCACACTGACTTTCTTGTTATTTCTGAAACATGCCAGGGATGCTGCTGCCTGCTTCTTGCCTGCATTTTTTCCTCTCTGGGACTTCCTTGCTCTTTTGTTTGCATAGCTAACCTCCATATAACCATCAAGTCTGTTTAAATGTAACTTTGTTCATGGAAGCTACTCTGATCACTGTATTTAAAATTGCAATTTGATCCTTTGTTTTTACGCAGCATTGTTTTTTGTTTTTTATGTAGTTCTTATCACCTTCTAAAGGTATTCTATAACATTTGTTTTTTTGTGTTCTTGCCATTAGAATATGAGCTTTATGAAGGTAATGTGTGTTTGTTTTACACTGAGTCCCAAGAGCCTAGAATAGTATTTGACACAAATTTAGATATTTCATCCATTCAACAAATATTTGCTAACTTAGATACTGGAAAAAGAGAGGTAATAGAGCTGCCTGAATATAGGAGTTATCAATTGTATGTGTATATTTTCATGGAAGTCAATTTGGAATTGTATAAATACTTGCGGACCCCTTGCTCTCTTAATTGGTGGCCCATGCTCTTTTAATTGGAATGTTTAATAATGTTATGTTTAATGTAATTATTGATATGGTTAGGTAAGTTTACCACTTATGTTTTTTTTTCTCATTTGTGTTTTTCTTTCTTGCCATCTTTAAAGTTAATAAAACTTTGGTATTTTATTTTACATCCACTTTTGGCTTTTTAGTTATACATACTGTTTTTAGTGATTGCTCTAGGGCTAATAATCAGTTTTAACTTAAAGTCTACTTAAAATATTGTACTGTTTTCTCACTTCACAAATACAATAACCTTACAAAATAATAATTTAGCTTATTAAACTCTCATCTTTTGTACTAGTGCCATATCATTTATTCATACATACAGTATAAATCTTACCTTACAATGCTTATTTTTTAAAGCTATCTTTTAAGGAATTTATGAGAACAGAAAATAAAAACTTAACATTTTATATTTACTCTCTTACTACCATTTCTGTTTTTCTTTATTCCTTCCTGTATGTATGAGTTATCATCTCGTACCATGGTCCTTTGTCCTGAAGAAGAATCTTTCTTTCAGCATTTCTTTTTTTGCAGGTTTGCAGGCAATAAATACTTTCAGCTTCTGTTCATCAGAAAATCCTCAGTTTAGGAGGATGTTTGCATTAGTTATAGCATTCTGTATTGATGTTTTCTCTTTTAACATTTAAAAGCTGTCATTACTTTGTATTCTGGCTTCCTTTGTTTGTAATGTCATTCATACTGTTCTTCCCTGAATGTTGTCTGGTGGTTCTCTGACTGCTTTCAAGATTTTCTCTTTTTCTGTGAGCTTCACAATTTAACCATGGTGTTTTTAGGTATCTGTTTCATTGTTTATCTTGTGTCTGGTTCACTGAGCTTCTTATTTATAAGTTTATGGTTTTCATCAAATTTGGGAAGTTGCCTTTATTTTTAAAAATTTCCTCCACATTCTTACTGTCTTCTGGGTGTTTGACCATTTGATTTTGTCACACAGGTCCCTGAGGCTTTGTTCATTTTCCTTTATTCCTTCTCTTCTTCAAACTCTATAACTTTACATTTTTGCCTATTTTCACTAACCTTTCATTCAGCCATTTCCCATTTGGTGACAAGCCCTCAGTGAATTATTTCATTTGCATTTTTGCACTTTTCTAGGATTTCCATTTCTTTTTATTTTATAGTTTCCATTTCTCTGCTGAGGTTTCCCATCAGTTCACTCATTAAGAACTTGTTTTCACTTAAATTTTGAAGAAATATACAATTGCCCATTTAAAGTCTTTGCTAAGTATAACATTTGGACCATCTTAGTGTCAGGTTTTATTATGTTTTTCTTTACTTCAAGTTATACTTCCCTATTTCTTTGAATGAGTAGTGTTATTTTTTAATTTAGATTTGTACGTAGGGGTGAAATTTCCAATTTACACACTATAGAAATTCTGGATTCTTTTATTTTCTTGTGCAAACTGTTAATTGTTGTTTTGAAAAGCAATTAAATTACTGGCTGATCACCTTGATCTTGTATAAACTTGGTTTAATGCTTTGTTAGGGAAGATCTGTGGAAAGCCCAAGATATTTCCCAACCTCTCTAACTTGGCTGGATTCAGCTTCTAAATTCCATTTCTTGGAAGATCTTATGAAGACTTGATTTTAGGCTTTCTTAGGACAGAATAGGCTGATGGTATTCAAATACGGTCCTTTCCTTTAAGGTGTAGCCTTTCAGGTTTCTTAGGTAGATGCCTGGGGGGGGTGAAAAAAAAGTCTCTTACCCTACTGGCTCACCTGGAATTCTGTCTTCCAGAACTGCTTGACTTCTAGTTTCTTTCTTCCAGTGTCAGCTTTATAGCAGCTGCTCTCTATTAAGCTCAGAGAGACTTCTGTGCTGTTTTGTCTCTAGCAGCCTGTGCCAGTTATCATGAAATTGTCTACAGATACAGAGGCAGGGTGATTGTGGTGCTCTCTAAAGGTTTGCAGATTTTCTCTGCTTCTAGCCCAGTGTCTTAATACATTTGCCTCATATATTTCTTGTTCTATAGTTTTTGATTGTAGGGCTATTCTGGTACCAATTACTCTCTGTCATAGCTGAGAGTGAAAGTTATCTTTATTCTACCTTAATATTTTTTATCCCCAATTGCAGTTTATGTATAATTAGAGAAGGGTATATGTAGATTGTTTTTGAGGATCAATATAGTTTAAGAGAGTGGTTGCTTAAAACCTAATATCAAACATTTTTGTTAATAAAGAGTAAGATAATTTATAATGGTGATTTCTTGAACGGAACTATAGAAGTGAAATTTCCCTAAGAAATAGCTTTTCTTTTAATTAGGTTTTTTTTCAGTGTTCATCCACTTTTTTTTATTAAGGTATCATCAATACACAATTTTATGAAGGTTTCATATGAGCAACATTGTGATTACAATATTTCACCCATATTATCAAGTCCCCCACCCCATTCCATTGCAGTCACTGTCCATCAGCATGGTAAGATGCTGTAGAGTCACTTCTTGTCTACTCTGTACTGTACTGCCTTCCCTGTGACCCCCCTATATTATATCAGTGTTAGTCTTTTTGGAGAACCAACTTTTGGTTTGTTGCTCTCCACTAAATTATATGTTTTCCTCCATTATTTTCTGTATTTATTTTCCTTCATTCTACATTTCCTTCATTATTTGGGTATATTTTACTTTTCTTTCTTTCTTCTGCTTTCTTGAGATGGATGCTTGGTTTAATAAAATTTCATCCTCTTTTCTAAGAAATAGAAATTTCCTATTAAGTACTGCATTAGCCTATCTCAGATTTTCATATATGGTATTCTAATAGTTCAGTTCAAAGTATTCTACTGTTGTTTTGTTCATTTTGTTTTGCTTTGTTTTTGTATTCCACAAATAACTGAAATTATATGGTATTTGTCTTTCTCCACCTGGCTTATTTCACTCAGCTTAGCACCCTCAAATTAACAATGAAGTTTCAGAATTTACCCATATTATTAAATCCTTACCCCTACTAGTATGGTTAATATCTGTACAAAGTAACAGCCTGTTCTACTAATGGAATGTGACTGAAATATCAGCTGATGTCTATCCATGTTGTTGCAAATGGCAGGATTTCTTTTCTTATGACTGAATAATATTCCATTGTGTACATGTACCACATCTTCTTTATCCATTTATCTATTGATGGACACTCTGGCTGCTTCCATATTTTGGCTATTGTAAATAATGTGGCTATAAACAGGGGTGCATGTATCTTTTTTGAATCAGGGATTTTGTTTTCTTTGAGTAAATTCCTGCAAGTGGAATTACTGGGTCGAATGGTATTTCTATTTTTAGTGTTTTGAGGAATCTCCATAGTGTTTTCCACAGTAGTTGTACCAATTTACATTCCCACCAACAGTTAGGAGGTTCCCATTTCTCCACATCTGTGCCATCACTTTTTATTTCTTCTTTTGGATAGTGGTCATTCTGACTGGTGTGAGGTGTTACCTCATTTTGGTTTTGATTTGCATTTCCCTGATGATTAGTAATGTGGAACATCTTCTCGTGTGCCTGTTGGCCATCTGTATATCTTCTTTGGAGAAATGTCTATTCAGGTTCTCTGCCCATTTTTTTAAGCTGTTTGTGTGTGTGTGTGTGTGTGTGTTGTGTGTGAACCTTTACTGAATGAATAGTTTGTGAACATATTTTCCCATAGTTTAGGGTGCCTTTTTGTTCTGCTGATGTTGTTTTTTGCTGAACAGAAGCTTTTTAGTTTGATGTAGTCCCACTTGTTGATTTTTTATTTTGTTTCCCTTGCTGAGGCAATGTGTTCGGGGAAAATTTGCTCATGCTTATGTTCAAGAGATTTTTGCCTATGTTTTCTTCTAAGAGTTTTATTGTTTCATGTCTTACATTTAGGTCTTTGATCCATTTAGAGTTTACTTTTGTGTATGGAGTTAGACAGTAATCCAGGTTCATTCTCTTGCATGTAGCTGTCCAGTTTTCCCAACACTAGTTGTTGAAAAGGCTGTCTTTTCCCTGGTTTATATTCCTGGCTCCTTTATTGTCTATTAATTGACTATATATGTGTGGGTTTATAGCTGGGCTCTCTGTTCTGTTCCATTGACCTATGGGTGTCTGTTCTTATGTCAGTACCATACTGTTTTGATTACTGTAGCTTTGCAGTATAGCCTGAAGCCAGGGAGTATAATCCCACCAGTTTTGTTCTTCTTTTTCAGCATTGCTTTTTGCTGGATTACTAATTCTAGGCTGACAGTTTTCTCAAAATACTTTAAAGATGTTGCTCCATTCTCTTGGCTTGCATTGTTTCCATTAAAAAGTCTACTATTCTGTCTTTAGTTCTGTGTACATAATATGTCTTTTTTTTCTCTCTAGCTACTTCTAGTATTTTTTCTTTATTATTGGCTTTAAGTAGTTTGGAAAGAATATACCTTAGTGTAATTTTTCTTAATGTTTCTTTTGCTTGGAGGATGTTGAGCTTATTAGATCTGTAGTGTTATGTTTTTCAGCAAATTTGGAAACTTTTACTTCATTATTATAATTTCTAACAATATTTTTTCCCTTTTCCCTTTTCCTTTTCATTTGGGGATGCTAACTATACATATATTAGTGTTATTCTAGCTATCCAAAAACAACAGATTTTTCCTCTGTTGCTACCTCCCTGCCCCAGTTTTTTCTGTTTCATTTTAGATGGTAGTAATAGCAGATTAGACATTACAGAAGAAAAGATTATCAAATTTGAAGACTAGAAGGTAACAGCCTGTTCTACTAATGGAATGTGACTGAAATATTAGCTGATGTCACTGTGGGTCCTTTTGAGTGTTAATTAAAGTCAGCTTTTGTTCCTTGTTCTATTTATGTGACAGTCCTAATGTCTTCCCTAAGCTGTCTTGAAACTTCCATCCTTTTATGTTCTCATCATTGTTGCTCAGAGTTCTTACTCTCTGCAGCTCTTGTTGAACTCCTATGGCTGTTACCATCTTCCCTTCATATAGAGCGCAAATGAGGAACATAGCTGCATTTAAAAATTTTCTCAGAATCACTGTGATACATTGTAATGTGCATAGTAGGGTTTTTGTTGTTGTTGAAGGATTGAAGTTTTATACTGTAACAGTGCAAGTCATTTAAAATTACTGCTAGAAATAGCAGTGATAACTAGCTTTAAGTTCCTACCATGCTTTAATAAGCAAAGTACTGTGCTTATTAAGTGCTTTGTACGTTTTGATCAATTTAATTCTTGGAACAGTCCTCATAAGATAAATATTATTACATATTTTTCTGAAGAAGAATTAAGACACAGGGGCTTGTCCAAATCATCCAACTGTTACTGTGAGGATGGTAATAGTACCTGTGTCGTTAAATTTCTCTAAAGATTAAGTGAAAGAATCCTGTAAGATACTTAGCACATACCTGAAAACATAGTAAGTTCTTAAAACAGGCTATAGTTTGATAAATGCTTAGATAAAATATGATATTTGGGTATTTTTCAAAGTAATTTTGAGGTTATAGTGGGTGGATATATCAACAAAATTGGCTGGCTATAAGTCAGTAGTTTTTGAAAGTGGATGATTTAGTGGAATTGAACCTCTACTTTAATACGTGTTTGAAATTTTGTTATATTTTAAATGCAATGACTAGATTAAAAAACTGAGTCAGAATTACTATATATCAGCCTTAAAAATATTCCCTAGTCAGTTTGCATGCACACACTAAGATTATATATTGCCCTAGAAGTGCCAGAGTAAAGTCTTAGTTGTTTTATACCCTGACAGTTACTAAGAGCAGCACTGTAATAACTTGGCAAGTAGAGTCTCATTCCCGTACAGCTCAGGATCTGATAAGACTCTAATATACATTCCAAAGTTACATTTTGAAGTTATTAGCTAAGTGATTCTTAATCTTTAAAAAAAGAAAAAATCCACTAGTATTTATTTCCAATTCCTTACTTACAGAATCATATTTTCAAAGACTTCATAGCAAACTGCATTAAATTATTTCTCAATAATAAAAACATGTGAACATGGTGATTAATTCTGTCCAAAAGTAGATAACTAGTGGTATATTTATTTTACTGAGTTTCTATAATTCTAGCCAAAAGCACAGAAAGTCTGACTTAGTTTGTTCTAACTAAATCATGGGCATACATACTTTCTACCTAGACTTTTGAAATACTGAAAATAGCTCATGTGACTAAAATGCCCATGTTTGGAATCACTGCTTTATAAGTAAGATAAAAAAATCTAAGAAGTTGCTGTGATGTGTTACATATTATTAAAAATTATGCTTAATCCATTTACTGGTTATTCTTTCCCCCATTTCTGAAGTATTTCAACTATATTTTTGATTAGTTAAAAAGGAAAATGCAGAGCTCGTTTTTTCTATTAGTTGAGAGAATCAGAATTAGCTTGTAGCCAAAATACTTTCATTTTTCTCCTTTGTTTTTCAAGCTTCATTTGGTATTTTTCTTCTAATAATACAATTGAAATTTATTCAAGCATACAGAGACAAATTATCACTTTAGTCAGTCTCTTGATGGTTTACTCTTTATTATTTGGATCCAGTTTCTGCAAAATGTACAGGGCTCTTAAGCATATGGTACTTCCCCACTCTTCTAGCTTTGCCTTCTTTTCCTTAGCTCTGAAAGTGACAGATGGTTTCATAACTATGTACCTTTATACATGCATATTTTTTTCCCCCAGTGAAAGAATTTGTTTTCCTCCCAAGTTTATTTACCTAGAAAGGTATTATTCATCCTTAACCTCCAGCTCAGATGTCAACTCCTTTATAAGGGAGAAAAGGACATAGGTATATCATAGTGTGTTTGCTTGGTACTTGTTCACATGAATGCAACAAGATATTTCTGAAAATGGGATTCTAAAACATTTATTTTGAGGTGAGATGAGATACAAATTTGTACAAGGTGAAATTTTATCAATTAAACTTTTGTGAATAAAGATGTTAGTTGACATTCATTCCTATTTGCTAACATAATCAAAAGATCTTCCTCTTGATATAAAGCTCATTAAATCAAAAGGATTAGCATGGTAATCTCATAATCCTACTTTATTTGTATAGATTTAACAAAGTAAAATTTATTTTGGACATAGAGAAATCATGATATATGAAATAAATCAATGTTCTTCAATAAAGGAACAGTCTTTGGGTACCTATCTAAAAGTAGAACCTCTTTTACAAGCCCTTAAAATGTAAATACCCACATGATTTGTTCTGTTAACATTTTATTCAAGTTATAAAGTTCTTAAAATGAACGCACAGAATAAAAACCTCACTTGCCAAATATTCTGTTACACCGATACCCATATTTCTCTACACTTTGCCTGCTACAACTCCCCATTTTTCCTTTACCTATTGAACCCCCACACTAAGCAGACTTTCCTTTATGTTAACAAACTATCCTTTAACAACATCATAGCCTTTCCTCCTGTATTTACTTTGACTGAGACCTTCACTGAAGACACAAACATCTAGATGGTCATAGTCTTCATCTCAATTGCCTTTACTTCTCCTCATAGACAATTAAAACTGTGTCAGTACTTTGAATTCCTCATTTCCAGTGACCTTTTCTGGACTCTGCCTAAGCTAGGCATTCAAATTTTGGATACCATGGGCCTTCTTTTAACTGGAACTGTATAAACTACCAAATCACCTCTCTGATAAAGTTCATTGTTCAAACTTGTTCAACTCTGCCAACTAGGACAGTACCCTGATATCTCACCTGAGTTACTGTCTAAGAGTTCTAGCTGGTCTTCCCATTTTCACTTCTTCAGATCTGTTTATTTCATTTCTGTCTGATCATTTTCCTAGAATGTAAATCTGATCATTACATCTTGGTTAGAATTTTTGAAGGGTTTTCCATTACTGAGAAAATAAAAAAATTATCATGTATATCCAGCCCTTTACAGGTTCGTTCTAGATTTTATTAGTTATTGTCTCATACTCTGATTTTTGCAGGCTTGCTTTGGCTAGGTTGAATTTTTGTAGTCCCAAATGTACCTCTCCAATTAGCACATGATAATGCTGCTTTAACTTCTCTGTTAAGTTTTCCTTGGTGTTGAGGCAGACTCAGGCACTGTGTTCTTGCTGCAGGCTATGTATACCTCCATTCCATTATAGCTCTTATCACAGCATGGTATCATTTCATATATGTGCCTATTTATTATGAGAACATGAACAATAATCAATTATTTTACCCATGTATCCCTAGCATATAGAAGAGGCCCCAAAATATTTGTTGACTTATGAATAGTTTACACAGAGGAAATAAAACTAGCAAAAAAAAACCACTCTATCTTCCTAGTAACCAAAAAACTGTTTAATCAAAGTCTAAATTTTGACTATTAAAATATTAGGCGATCTTAACATACACCACTCACATTAAAGTTAAAACTGACATCAGTGATATTTTTAACTGATAAAATCTTTTTTGGAAAAGTTTGACAGTGTATAGCCTCTAGAACTGAAAAATTATTATTTCAAGTGGTGATTGTAAAAATAAAGAATAAAAAGTCAGATGCAAAGTTGCAGATACATTATGATTACATTTGGTTTAAAATGTATAATAAAAAGACTAAGGGACTGTATAATACAGTGGGAGCAGTGATTTTATGATGTTGGAACTATGGGTGCTTTTCCCGCCTTTGAAAGCATTTTCTCTTAATGGGGTTGTATTTTATGATTTAAAATGTATACAACCCACTCCACTCCTTTATTTGGATTTTTAAACAATGTAATCCTGAATCAAAACTCTTTTAAAAGAGTGCTTGAACACTTTGAGTACAGTTGACCCTTGAACAACATGTGTTTGAACTGTGTGGATTCATTCATATGTTGATTTTTTTCAATAGATATATATTGGCTTCTGGAGACTTGGAACAATTTGGAAAAAAATTTTCTCTCCTTTAGTTCCTTTATTGTGAGATTATAGTGTATAATACATAGAACATTGAATATGTGTTAATTGACTATCTAGTTGTCAGTAAGGCTTCCAGTCAACAGTACACTATTAGTAGTTAAGTTCTGGGGGAGTCAGAAGTTGCATGCAGGTTTTCTGATGCATGACGGGGTGGTCAGTGCTTCTAACCCCCTGCATTGTCCAAGGGTCAGCTGTAATTATTTTGTCTTACAAATTATTTTGGCTTCTTGGGGCTGGGTCAGTAGGGAAGGGATTGGTAATTAAAAGTTGGCTTTTGAGGTAAGATAATATGTGGCCAGCATAGAATGTTGATCATTTAAGTAAAGTTTCAGGGCTGACTTAATGCAACAGTTCTTCATTTCCAAAATTACAATTGTAAATTTTCTGCTTTAAATGTAGTTTAAATGTTGTTTTTGTTTTTGTTTTAAGGTATCAGTTTTTGGAAGAAGCTTTTCAAAACCAGAAAGGGGCAATTGAGAATCTACTGGCTAAGCTTCTTGAGAAGAAGAATTATGTCCATTTTGCAGCTACTCAGGTGCAAAATAGGTAAGCATATATCTTATAACTGTGTTTTCACTTTAAGGATTATTAAACGCAGGCCCATTTTAATTTGTTTTCCCTCTATATTGCATTAATATATGTGCTATATTATGTAGGACACATTTTTTGGAAGGGTAAATGGTATAAATTTTGAGTTTGGACTTGTAATATTTGTTAATTAAGTAAAATTTAATTGACCAAAATTTTGAATTTTCCTTTAAGATACATCTTTGACTGTCTTAAAATTAATAAGACTATAGTCTTTGAAAGCCTTAGATAAATGTGGGAAAAGAAATTAATATGTAGAAAGTTGAAATAGAAAATTTTAACTGGAACCTGTGTGAAAGATACACTGTAGAGGAGAAAGTATGAAGAATGGTGGACAAATTTATCTGTTAAGCATTAAAAACAGTACTTAATCCTAGTAGTAAGTAGTTTATAAGATGAATATATAGCAAGTTTCTGGCATATAGTAAACTCTCAGATTTTAGCTGTTGCTATTATTTTCATCAGTAATACCATCAGGATTTGAAAATTCTATTTTGATTAATTTTTAACTAACTAAACTTATTGATAAGGCAAAATGGGAGTAAGTTCCATAAGTGAGTAAACTAAAAAGATTAGGACTCTTAATGTAGAAAGTCAAACACTTGGAGCTGGCATAATTAAAACTTGTATATTCCTGGAGGTATGAATAGGGTTAATATGTCTTTATTCTTCAGATTCACAAATATTAGGACTTATAGGGTACTTCCAGATAATTAAAATTGATTAGTTTATGATGATTTAAAATGGCACATAATAAATACTTGAAAAATAATAAATAGGTGAATGAATGAATAGTACATTACACATTAGATAGTAAAGTGCTGGAACTTTGATCTTATGAAGTGATACCAAAGGAAAACAAAGGTTCCTCAGAAGTTGTAGATAGGGAAATACATATATATATATTGTATATATAAGTATATATATGGATTTATATATACACACACATACACATACACTAGTCATGGATGGAATTCTCATGGAAATGTCAGGATGTTTTAGATTATATTGCTGATACGTTATGGGTCATAGTGGACAGGATAACATCTTCTCAACTTACAGGATGGGTGTTCTTTTAGAGAAAGGATAGTGAGTTGATTCATATGGCAGTTTCATATTTTTTGTACATATATTCTGGGCATATTTTGTATATACTTGAATCTGTGGGAAGTAGAATAGGAGGTTTATATGTTACAAGATTGCAAAGGGTTGGGGAGATTGATTTCATCTCCAAATTAACAAAAAAGTATCAAAATCTCTATGATAGACCCATTTTTGAATGACCTGTCTCCATTTTTTAATGTATATTCACTTTTTTTTCCTTTGCAATTGGGCATACAGTAGACGTGCTTAAATCCAATGAAAGTCTGTGCTTGTTTTCTTCTTTCAGCATGCTTAATGATTCCAATCTTGGGCTGAATCATTTTTAGTTTGAATCCTGTATTTCTTGTCACTTGTAATCAGTACTCATTTTTAAAAAACATCTTCCACTCACTTCAGTAAGATGAGGACAGAGCCAAATAAAATTTCAGTAAGTGCCCAAACAAGCACTGATGTAAGACAATGTAGGGAAAACTACATTTTTATGACTAAGAGTGTATTAAAGTTACTTAAATTTGAATTTGGCAACGGGCAACTTAGGGATTGAGAGTGTGGGTTATAGTTTGTACAGAAGCGAAATGTAAAAAAGTTGAAGGCTACTTTCTTAATGGTTGTTTGTTAACATTTTATGTATTTGGTGGATTTGACCTTTCCCATTTTATAAACAGCAGGGCATCAGCCATTTCATATTTACAGTCAAGACTTTCATGACAGTGGGAGCTTATACCTATTTCTAAAACATCTAACAGCTATTTAAAAAAGTAGATTAAAAAATATTTTATACCCTTACCTGTATACCATAGGAAACCATTTTGAGAAAAACCTGTGGAAGTGGTCAAGTTATAAGTGAAAAATAAATGCTTCTAAGCTTTCCTTCTAAGGAAGGAAAATCTCTCTTACAGCAGCTAGAGGCTACTATTTCAAAAAATAATTACTGGTTTCAACATTGTTCTTTTGAACATTGTTCTTGAATAAAATTAAGAGAACCAGTGGGCCAGATTGACATTAACAGCAGAATCATTGAAGTCAGATGTTTGTGTATTACATTCATGTCATAGGAGCTTAAAGAGATTGCCATCTAGATTAATAAACTGGCCTTTATAAACTTAATTTAAAATTACTAAATATTTAATTCTTTTGTCTATATACACAACTTGTTTGGACCAAATTGAGTGGTTGGTCTGCAGAAACATAAGTTGTACATTTTAACAAAGGTTTAACTTTAATTACTTGGTTAAGTGCCCAGTTGGATGAATTTCTGTAACAGTTGATGATTCAGGGACATAGGATAAGTTGATAACCTAATGATGCATTTCTCTTATTCAGGATAAAAGAAGTAAATGAGACTAACAAACGAGTAGAACAGGAAATTAAAGTGGCCATTTTCACCCTTATCAATGAAATTAATAAGAAAGGAAAATCTCTCTTACAGCAGCTAGAGGTATGGTTCAAAGCCAAAATAAAACAAAAACTGCTTCTCTTGCTATTTAGCTCTTCTTAATGTTTATTGAAAGCTCTTTTAGACTGGTTGGGGGGTATTGAAGTAAAATAAATTTAAAAAATTTTTATTTTCATTTTCTATTGGAGTTAGTTATTTTGCAGCCCAATTTAATTATATACACTTTTTTTAGCTGTATAAATTAGGGGATAGTGTTGTCCTTTTAGGAATGAAAGAAGTATTACTAAAATGTGTTATAAATGAAGACAAAGCCTCCTGCTACATTCCCTCTGACCCCCAAATAAGGCCTTAATTTAACTTTTACATATGAATGTATATTGGGAATCTGCTTGAGTCATTTATGTGTTTTACTTTATTTAAAAATATTCCATAGTTTTACTAAAAGTGCTGCTCATTTTGAAATTTATAAACTAAACCAACTGATAGTTTTTGTTTTATTAGGCCTTTGTGTTGCATATTTTGAAATTAGTATGTAGCTGTGTAACTTTCTAGATGAGAAATCAATTTATGAAGTACAAGTTAAGTTTAAGTCAGAGACTCACCTCTACAGACCACAGCTGATTAATTCTTAAAATTTTGTGATCTTAAGTAAGCTCAGATGATAATGGGGTTATATTTTCTGCACCATAGAATAGTAGGAGTTTAAACTACATATATGGTGTTTAACTTGCATCATTATTAACCTCAGATTTTCCATAGTAGATTTTTCTTCAGTTCTATTCCTTCTGAACAGTGTAGAAATATTAGACACATAGTTACATACAAATGAAAGATACTATGTCAGAAGAGTATTATTTCTGAATTTCTGTATTTTGAAATACGTAAACGAAATACATCTTTCCATTGAGTTACAGTTGTGAGATTAAAAGTACTGGCACACATATTGTTAAAGTTGGAGGTCTCTTTCCTGTTGCATATCCAGCCAGTTGCATTGAACCCTAATAGTTTTTTTTTTTGCTTTCAAAAGGACTGTCTGACTGAGCAGCAACTAATTTTTGATACCTTTTAACTTACCTATAAATGCGTTTTAACTGTAGGTTTAAAATAATGCTCTTAAACCATTTCAAGAACTTTTGAGTTAAAAGCTGCCTCATAATGCTAAAATATTCATAATGCATAATGATAAATCTGTCATATAGCCTAACAAGCTGTTATTTTAAATAATAGATGTCTAGTATAGTATGTTCCTAAACTTTGTAATATAGAGATTTTCCCTAAGCTTTATAAAAAGGATGGTTTCCAGGGAAGTTTTAAAACAAACTTCCACAGTTGAATTATTTTATCCATTGATTTACATTATAAAATGAGCCGCTTGTTTTCTTAGGGGAAAAAAAAATTTCTAGTAAATGAAGTTGAGTCATTTTTGAATGAAAATGTGTGAGAACAAAGTATTGATATCAAAGAACATAGGACATCGCTTATCCCTTTTGGGTGTTAGTTCCTAGACAGCAGTTTATTTTGTATTTGCGGCATTTCCACCAGATTGGTCTTTCCTTTAACCCTCACTTACTCCTTACTCCCTTGTTCTTTATGAACTTTTGTCATATCAAAAGGTTCCCTATCACTACTCTTAGATAGAATTCTGGAATTTATCTTTCTTAAGTATTTAAAAGAAGAGATTTTAACTTCAGTTTCATGCTATACCAGTAGGTGGCATGGTAACACAAAATTTTCTTTTGTTTAAAAATAGTGTACTGAGTTAAGATTATACAAAATTATTTCTAAAGGTCAGCTCATTATATTATAGACTCTGTATATTGGATTTTCATAATAGAAAGACTATTTTTAACAAAGACATTTCATCTACCGAAGTAAAAGACATCAACTAGCATTAATTTCTATATGTGAAATGTTTTTTCTGGCCCAGAGAACTAAGTTTTGTCCTACTTTTGTTAGTGACTTTTCCTTTGATCATAGTTTCATTAAATAACGAGGAACTTGTCAACTTAATTAGGTTTTAAAAAGAAATATAGGTATTGTGTTCATTTGCAGTAGAACTTAGGTGATTTTTTTTATATATAGGAATTTTTTCTTCAGTGAACCTCTTGTTCCGTTTCAGAATGTTACAAAAGAAAGACAGATGAAGTTACTGCAGCAGCAGAGTGACATCACTGGCCTTTCCCGGCAGGTGAAGCACGTTATGAACTTTACAAATTGGGCAATAGCGAGTGGCAGCAGTACGGCGCTACTGTACAGCAAGCGACTGGTGAGACGCATAGTGTCTTCATTTTTCTTTAAATTGACATTATTAAGGTATTTACATTTGGTGAACTGCATCTTTTTAACCTGTAGATTCTGAATTTGGCAATGTAACCACCACCACATCAAGATACAGAAAATTTCCATCACCCACAAAAGTTACCTTGTTTCCCTTTACCCCTGGCCCTAGGCAACATTAGTCTGATTTCTGTCATTTTCTAGAATTTCTTATAAATGGAATCATACAGTTTTTAATGTTTTGAAGATACCTATTATTGTAATGCCATTTGTCACCAGAAATTAAGCATGTGTATTTGATTGCTAATGCAGTCTTTTAAGTACTGATACTGTCTCATCTGAGACTAATATTTTGGAGCTATGTAAGCTTTTAGTGTCTTTATCTTGTATGTTTTCTCAACTGATGCTTAATTTGAAGACTAACGTGAATTTTTTCCCTTTAAGATTACTTTTCAATTACGTCATATTTTGAAAGCACGGTGTGATCCCGTCCCTGCTGCTAATGGAGCAATACGTTTCCATTGTGATCCCACCTTCTGGGCAAAGAATGTAGTAAATTTAGGTGAGAAATAATTAGTTTTATGACTGTAACTTGGAACACTGAATTAGGAGGGAAAAGCATATAAAGCACATTTTAGATAAAGTTTAGCTCCACTCTTAACACGTAAACTTCTTGGAAAATATGTTCTTCATTGGAAACTCACTTTGAGCCATGTTTATTACATCTTTAAGACTGTTGAGTCTCCCCTGTATAGATCTTCAAAATACATATCAATGCTATCTTTTCCCTAATATCTTTAATACGGATATTGACTGTTTAATATTGAAAACTTAGCAAATGGACTTTCATTCTCTGGAAGAATTTTAGATGCTTAGTAGTTTGTATATTATTTCTATGAAATTCTCCACTAGAGGAGGACCACCAGGGTGTTGATGTGTCTGAAAGTCATGTCCTGAGGAGTGTTTGAAAGGTGAGAGTAGACCTTTTCACATGGAAGAGAAATGGGCTTCTCTTCTGTTATTCCACAGTGTGGACTTTAGGACTACATGTAGGTGAAAATTACAGAGATAGACAAGCAGCTCAATTAAAAACAAAACAACAAAAATCAGAAGACTTCCCAACAATCAGAGTTGCCTATAGACTGAGCAAACTCACTTTCACAGTAGGCAAGTCCTCAGTGGTTGTAAAAGCATAGGTAGCTGGCTTTCTTTAAAAAAATAATTGTGTATATTCAAATTTGTCTGTAGTCTTGTTCAGGCATCAGCCAATTTTTTATGTCATATGGTAGTAAGTTCTGTTTTTATATTTTAAAGAGTTGTAAAACAAAAGTAAAACAAAAAACAAAGAATACATGACAGATCATACACATCCTGCAGAGCCTAAAATATCTGACCTATTATAAGAAAGGTTTGCCAACTCTTCCGTAGATCAAACTTCACTAAAATTTGCCTTTGTTCCTAGAAAGCAATGGGCTTTGTGAGAACCAAGGAAAATTGTCATTTCTAAGGACATAAGTGACTTAAAACATTCAACATGTCCACAGAAGACATTTTTGAAACAATATTATTTTCTGCCCTCCATATTTTGGCAATTCAAAGGCATTTGGAGTCAGCATTAGCGATCTCGAGTACCCTTGAATCTTGCCAGGGAGAATTTATTTAGACTGACTAGATGGGCCTCCTCTAGTATTTCTTTAAGCTCTTTAATTTTCTGTACATCTGTGTAAAGAATAAGGTCAGATAATATATTATTTTGAATAATCAAAGTCAATTATTTGGAGACTATATTAGGTTTCTGATCTTAACACTTTTAAACGTAGCTATCCCATCTCTGCTGTACTGTTGGAAGCTTTAAGTGCTGATAGTTATGAGAGGAAAGACAGCAAGGTAGTGATTAATCCACAAAGTAGAATTTAGTTGATTATATGCTTATTATTCTCATTCTTTAAATCCTTCAGGTAATCTAGTAATAGAGAGTAAACCAGCTCCTGGTTATACTCCTAATGTTGTAGTTGGGCAAGTTCCTCCAGGGACAAACCACATTAGTAAAACCCCTGGACAGATTAACTTAGCACAGCTTCGACTCCAGCACATGCAACAGCAAGTGTACGCACAGAAACACCAGCAGTTGCAGCAGCTGAGGATGCAGCAGCCCCCCGCACCTGCGCCAACGACTGCAGCGGCGCCGCAGCAGCACACGAGGCAGGCAGCCCCGCAGATGCTCCAGCAGCAGGTCAGTGTCGTTGCGCCGCGTGTAAGCGTCAGGGAGAGCGCAGCATTCTGCTCCGTCCTGTGTAGATGACTGCGCGGTTCATAGTGCCAGTGGGGACAGAGCTCACAGGCCGCAGATGAAGTGTCCTGCATATAGCACGGATGTGGGGGAGGTGTGAGGAAGGGCATTGTGTAAATACTTATTTGGAAAGTAGGATTAACTCACTAGTACTCTGGAGGGACCCACATTTTATCCCTTCACACTTGCTATGTGTGCTTTTGCACCAAAGAGCCAGATTGTTTTCTGTATATTCTTTAGGCATTTGTTAAGTCGTTCGCATCCCTATGTCTTTCCTGCTTCCTTCTCTCCTCCGTCAAAACTGTTAATCCAGGGTTGGGTGAGTTAATGTTGATGGGCTGTAAACACACACACAAATACTGAGAGAAGGGGATTTGGGCCAGAGAAGAGGAAAATGACTTAACACTTTTTACTTTATGTCCTTCTATCATGACTGAATTATTTTTACCATAACACTTCGTAATTGGAAGATAAGTTTGTTAAAAACATATTATTACACAAATGCGATTTCTACCTTTTGTAGCCTCCAAGATTGATCAGTGTGCAAACAATGCAAAGAGGCAACATGAACTGTGGAGCTTTCCAAGCCCATCAGATGAGATTGGCTCAGAATGCTGCCCGAATACCAGGAATACCCAGGCACAGTGGCCCCCAGTATTCCATGATGCAGCCACACCTCCAAAGACAAGTATGCCTAGAGTTACATTTGTAAGAATCATATAATTTTAAAACTACAAGACACCATTTTTCTTAATCATTTGTGGGGAGGGATTATTTATATTGATACCTTTGAGAATTTGATTAATGCTGTGTATCGTCTTGTCCCAGAAAAATACACATACACATAACATTCTGTATTCAATTTTATGAGCTACTTTGATGCCATTAAACCCATTATGTACTATGGGTTGAGAACCCCTTGTCTACTCCAACCAATTCATTTTATGGAAGTGAAAAATAAAGTAGCCTTCTTACCCATAATCACAAGAGATAATGGTAAACATTATAGAACCTTAGTTTCCTAAAATCCCTTTCCTCTTTTAAGCTGACATTTTGAACCTAATACATGAAATGATCTTTGACAACAATAGAGCTATGCTATGTGTAATTTATTTATTTACTTTTGCTTCTCACTAATCCGTATTGTTCTCTTTAGATACAGATATGCCTACTCTTAAAAATAAGTGTACTTAGAGATATGTTTTCTAATTTTTGAAAGACAGATTATATTTAGGAGGTATAATTGTAAACTGAGGGCATTTTTATATAGGATTTCTAGTTATAATAAAGTTCATTTTATAACTGTTAGAGTGATGTTTCTCAAAACATGCTTTAAAGACCATAAGAATGACTGGGAGGGCCTTGTCAGAAATAGACGCTGAGCCATAGCCACTCAGTCAGAATTTCTAGGAGAGGAGGACTCAGAAATATGTAAACTTGTACTAACTCTCAATCTGCATACTAAAGATGGGCAAACACTGTCCTAGAGTAATGGTCCTTCAGTTCTTTGGCCCAAGTACCTCCTGAAAGACTTGAAAAATATGTGCTCCTTCACATTTGAAGCTTGATACTTAGAAAGTCCCATTATAAGTTGAAGTTTTAATAGTTGCAAAGAGCATACTTTCTGACATATTTTAAATATGAAATTATAAAGTAAAACCCTTACATTGTTCTTGTAAGTAAAGCCACTGAAACTCCAAATACCACAGATAGCTTTTATTTGAAAGTCAAAAATTTACTCTCCCTTTTGTCTTTGGACTTGAGTTTCTCTTCTGCTTCCTCTACAGAATTTTATCTTCACATATTTGTTTGATAGACTTATAGACAAGTCTTTTGCAGTTTTCTGCAGGAAGAAGTATATATATATATTTTTGGTATCAATATACAATTACATGAGCAACATTGTGATTACTAGATTTCCCCCATTATCAAGTCCCCACCACATACCCCATTACAATCACTGTGCATCTGCATAGTAAGTTGCTATAGAATAACTACTTGTCTTCTCTGTGCTATACTGCCTTCCCCATGCCAACCCCCCACCCCCCCTACATTATGTCCGCTAATCATAATGCTGCTTTTTCCCCTTATCCTTCCCTTCCCACCATCCTCCCCAGTCCCTTTCCCTTTGGTAACTGTTAGTCCATTCTTGAATACTGTGAGTCTGCTGCTGTTTGTACCTTCAGTTTTTCTTTGTTCTTATACTCCACAGATGAGTGAAATCATTTGGTACTTGTCTTTCTCCACCTGGCTTATTTCACTGAGCATAATACCATCTAACTCCATCCATGTTGTTGCAAATGGGAGGATTTGTTTTCTTCTTATGGCTGAATAATATTCCATTGTGTATATGTACCACAGTTTCTTTATCCATTCATCTACTGATGGACACTTAGGTTGCTTCCATTTCTTGGCTATTGTAAATAGTGCTGCAGGAAACATAGGGGAGCATATGTCTTTGAAACTGGGCTCCTGCATTCTTAGGGTATTCCTAGGAGTGGAATTCCTGGGTCAAATGGTATTTCTATTTTGAGTTTTTTGAGGAACCTCCATACTGCTTTCCACAATGGTTGAACTAATTTACATTCCCACCAGCAGTGTAGGAGGGTTCCCCTTTCTCCACATCCTCACCAACATTTGTTGTTGTTTGTCTTTTGGATGGCGGCCATCCTAACTGGTGTGAGGTGATATCTCATTGTGGTTTTAATTTGCATTTCTCTGATGATGAGTGATGTGGAGCATCTTTTCATGTGCCTGTTGGCCATCTGAATTTCTTCTTTGGAGAAGTGTCTATTCAGATCCCTGCCCATATTTTAATTGGATTATTTGCTCTTTGTTTGTTGAGGTATGTGAGCTCTTTGTATATTTGGGATGTCAACCCTTTATCGGATATGTCATTCATGAATATATTCTCCCATGATGACTTTTTGTTCTACTGATGGTGGCCTTTGTTGTACAGAAGCTTTTTAGTTTGATATAGTCCCACTTGTTCATTTTTGCTTCTGTTTCCCTTGCCTGGAGAGATATGTTCATGAAGAAGTTGCTCATGTTTATGTCCAGGAAATTTTGCCTATGTTTTTTTCTAAGAGCTTTATGGTTTCATGACTTACATTCAGGTCTCTGATCCATTTTGAGTTTACTTTTGTGTATGGAGTTAGACAGTAATCCAGTTTCATTCTCTTATATGTGGCTGTCCAGTTTTGCCAACACCAGCTGTTGAAGAGGCTGTCATTTCCCCATTGTATATTCATGGCTCCTTTATCATATATTAATTGACCATATATGCTTGGGTTAATATCTGGACTCTCTATTCTGTTCCACTGGTCTGTGGGTCTGTCTTGTGTCAGTACCAAATTGTCTTGATTACTGTGGCTTTGTAGTAGAGCTTGAACTGGGGAAGTGAGATCCTCCCTGCTTTATTCTTCCTTGTGACGATTGCTTTGGCTATTTGGGGTCTTTTGTGGTTCCGTATGAATTTTAGAAGTATTTGTTCCAGTTCGTTGAAGAATGCTGTTGTTATTTTGATGGGGATTGCATTGAATCTGTAGATTGCTTCAGGCAGGATGGCCATTTTGACAATATTAATTCTTCCTAGCCAAGAGCCTGGGATGAATTTCCATTTATTAGTGTCCTCTTTAATTTCTCTTAAGAGTGTCTTGTAGTTTTAGGGTATAGGTCTTTCACTTCCTTGGTTAGGTTTATTCCTAGGTATTTTATCTTTTTGATGCAATTGTGAATAGTATTGTTTTCCTGGTTTCTCTTTCTGCCATTTCATTGTTAGTGTATAGGAATGCAACAGATTTCTGTGTATTAATTTTGTATCCTGCAACTTTGCTGAATTCAGATATTACATCTAGTAGTTTTGGGGTGGATTCTTAAGGGTTTTTCTATGTACGATATCATGTCATTGTGAACAGGGACAGTTTAACTTCTTCTTTACCAATCTGGATGCCTTTTATTTCTTTGTGTTGTCTTATTGCTATAGCGAGGACTTCCAGAACTATGTTGAGTAAAAGTGGAGAGAGTGGGCATCCTTGTCTTGTTCCTGATATTAAAGGAAAGGCTTTCAGCTTCTCGCTGTTAAGTATGATGTTGGCTGTGGGTTTGTCATATATGTACTTGCCCTCTACACCTATTTTGTTGAGAGATTTTATCACGAATGGATATTGAATTTTGATGAATGCTTTTTCAGCATCTGTGTAGATGATCATGTGCTTTTGTCCTCCTTTTTGTTGATGTGGTGGATGATGTTAATGGATTTTCTAGAACTGTAACATCCTTGCATCCCTGGGATGAATCCCACTTCATCATGGTGTACGATCTTCTTGATGTATTTTTTAATTCAATTTGTTAATATTTTCTTGAGTCTTTTTGCATCTATGTTCATCAGGGATATTGGTCTGTAGTTTTCTTTTTTTGTGGTGTCTTTGCCTGGTTTTGCTATTAGAGTGATGCTAGCTTCATAGAATGAGTTTGGAAGTATTCCCTCCTCTTCTATTTCTTGGAAAAATTTAATGAGAATGGGTTTTATGTCTTCTCTAAATGTCCGGGGGGGTTGTTCTTGGGTAGTTTTTGATTACTGATTCAATTTCATTGCTGGTAATTGGTGTGTTTAGGATTTTCTGTATCTTCCTGGGTCAACCTTGGAAGGTTGTATTTTTCCAGAAAGTTGTTCATTTCTTCTGGTATCCAGTTTGTTAGCATATAATTTTTCGTAGTATTCTCTAATAATTCTGTGTATTTCTGTGGTATCCGTAATGATTTTTCCTCTCTAATTTCTTATCCCATTTATGTGTGTAGACTCTTTTTTCTTGATAAGTCTGGCTAGGGGTTTATCTATTTTGTTTATTTTCTCAAAGAACCAGCTCTTGGTTTTATTAATTTTTTTCTATTGTTTTATTCTTTTCAATTTTATATATTTCTTCTTATTGCCATTGCAGGCTTTGAATTTGTGGTTACCAAAGGTTCAACGGCAGCTTCTTTACTGTCTAACCTAACTTAACTCAGTTATTATGCTATTATAAACACAGTCTGATGATTCTGTATTTCTCTTTCTTCTTTTTCTTCCTCCTCCACTCTTTATATGTTAGGAGTTTTATTCTGTACTCTTTGTGTTTCCCTTTATTATGTCCCTCCTTCTACTGACTTTGGGCCTCATTTATTCTTCTTTTTCCAGTTTCAATAATTTTGAATTTAGACTGTTCATTTGGGATTGTTCTTCCTTCTTTAAATGGGCCTGGATTGCCATGTACTTTCCTCTTAGAACTGCCTTTGCTGCATCCTACAAAAGCTCGTGCATTGTGCTGTTGTTTTCATTTGTCTCCATATATTGCTTGATCTCTGTTTTAATTTGATCATTGAACCATTGATTATTTAGGAGCATGTTGATAAGCCTCCATGTGTTTGTGAGCCTTTTGTTTTCTTTGTACAATTTGTTTCTAGTTTTATACCTTTATAATCTGAGAATTTGGTTGGTACAATTTCAGTCTTTTTGAATTTGCTGAGGCTCTTATTGTGGCCTAGTGTGTCATCTATTCTGGAAAATTTTCCATGTGCACTTGAGAAGAATGTGTATCCTGCTGTTTTTGGGTAGAATGTTCTGTAGATGTCTGTTAGGTCCATCTGTTCTAGTGTGTTCAGTGCCTCTGTTTCCTTACTTATTTTCTGTCTGGTTGATCTGTCTTCTAAGTGAGTGGTGTGTTGAAGTCTCCTAAAATGAATGCATTACATTCTATTTCCCCCTTTAATTCTGTGAGTATTTGTTTCACATATGTCAGTGCTCCTGTGTTGGGTGCATAGATATATATCGTCTTGTTGGACTCACCCCTTTATCATTATGTAATGTCCTTTGTCCCTTCTTACTTTCTTTGATGTCTATTTTGTCTGATACAAGTACTGCAACACCTGCTCTTTTCTCCCTATTGTTTGGATGAAATATCTTTTTCCATCCCTTCACTTTTAGTCTGTGTATGTCTTTGGGTTTGAAGTGAGTCTCTTGTAGGCAGCATATAGATGGGTCTTGCTTTTTTATCTATTCTATTACTCTGTGTGTTTTGATTGGTGCATTCAGTCCATTTACATTTAGGGTGATTACTGATAGATATGTACTTATTGCCATTGCAGGCTTTGAATTTGTGGTTACCAAATGTTCAAGGACAGCTTCTTTACTATCTAATCGTCTAACTTAACTCAGTTATTATGCTATTATAAACACAGTCTGATGATTCTTAATTTCTCCCCCTTCTTTTTCTCCCTCCTCCACTCTTTATATGTTAGGTGTTTTATTCTGTAGTCTTTTGTGTTTCCCTTGACTGCTTTTGTGGATAGCTGATTTTATTTTTTGCCTTTAGTTAGTATTTGGTTGGTCTGCTTTCTTTACTGTGGTTTTATTTTCTCTGGTGACATCTGTGTAGCCTTAGGAGCACTTCCATCTCGATCAGTCCCTTTAAAATACAGTGTAGAAATGGGAGGAAAATTCCCTCAGCTTTTGCTTATCTGGGAGTTGTTTAATCCCTCCTTCAAATTTAAATGATAATCTTGCTTGATGCAGTATTCTTGGTTCAAGGCCCTTCTGTTTCATTGCATTGAATACATCATGCCACTTCCTTCTGGCCTGTAAAGTTTCTGCTGAGATGCCTGATTATAGCCTGATGGGTTTTCCTTTGTAGGTGATCTTTTTTCTCTCTGTGGCTGCTTTTAATACTCTGTCAAGAAGTCTGTTTTAATTTAAAAATTCTTCAATTTCCAGTGACAGTAAAGCTTTTAATAAGCCTTAAAATTTTTTCTTTGGACCAAATTTTCATTACTATTATTCCTATGCAGTTGTTTAAACAATGTAAATATGTATGTATAGTTAAGAATATTAGGAAGCATAAAAAGTACAATTCTATTAGATTCACATTTCTTTATGAGATAGAAGGAACTTTTTCCTCCCTTCCTATTAATTTATATATGTTTGGATGTCTGTTGCTTTTTGTAAGTCATAATTCAACATTGATTTTTATAAGTTGTTTATTTTTTTGGCCTTTGTTTTCACGTGATGATCAAGAAACTTGTTCACAAAAACAGATATCTGGGAATTAAAAGTGTTTTCCTCAATTCTTTGTACTTTTTG
Organism: Phataginus tricuspis; assembly: GCA_029783875.1. Classification (NCBI taxonomy): domain Eukaryota; kingdom Metazoa; phylum Chordata; class Mammalia; order Pholidota; family Manidae; genus Phataginus; species Phataginus tricuspis. The sequence continues at coordinate 11,163,663 of JAQQAC010012408.1, forward strand.
TAGGTTATAAACTGAAACTTAAAATGAACTATTAAAATCATTTGACAGCCTTTTAAGGTCTGTCTGCATTTTCATTATTCACCAAGTATGAGAACCCATTCGAAGTTTTGTTACTCAGGTTTTGGAGTCAGAAACTTTCTCAACAATTTGACACCTTTATTTTCAGTTGTACCTTTGCTATCTTTCCAGGAGAG
>JAQQAC010012408.1:11163866-11217928 GCA_029783875.1 Phataginus tricuspis
GAGAGAGAGAGAGAGAGAGAGAGAGAGAGAGAGAGAGAGTGTTTTAACCATGAGGCAGTGTGCTAGATAAGATTAGGAATGGGTCAGAGGTGTGGTGTGTTTCTGGGGGAAGGGCATTTGTGAAAATATTAGTAGAAAAGGAGGACCTACAGACCATGGCACATTCTTAGGTAAATCACAGTTTCTTTAGAAAAAAGTACACATTGAGGATCTGGAGATTGATTTCTTTAAAAGCATTCACATATTAATGTACACCTTAGGATATGGAAAGCCTTCAATTATTACCAGGGGGCAATTATTTCCTCTGGAAGAGTTTAAAAGCTTCAGAATCAGAGTAACCAGCCATCTCAGAACGTGGTTGTTAGTCTTCAGGGCTCCCATAGAAATCACTGATTGTTAGATTTTTAAGTTTTTAAATATTTCAAATGATCTGTTTATATGTTTATAGTAATTTATTTCCTAATGATTTTCATTTTTGTTATCTTTAATAATCCTAATAATGACCTTCATAGTTAGATAGATGACATATTACCTAAATTTTTAAATTACTGAGATTATGTGATTAGTTAGAAATTGATATCATGTTTCTGTTTATAAATTCATTGTTTTTTCTACCATATCAATTACACAATACACAGTTATACAATTAATTGTTTATATTTTTAGAAGGATGTAGATAAAACAGGAGGCTTTCCTGGTCTGATGTTTGAAAACTTGGGGGCTTCCAGTTCATCTATTCATATAAATCTTTGTTCTAAAATAACATCATATCACCAGACTGACAGATTGAAAATTATTGGCAAGTCTGTTTTTTCTAAGTGCTGTACAAAATGAATAGAAAAATGAAAAAGCTACAACTTGAGTTATTTTTCTTTTCCTGTGTAAGTTTGGGAGGGATTCTCGGTTTTTATTTCCAGTTTTATTGAGAAATAATTGACTTTCATCACTGTATACATTTAAAGTATACAGTATGATGGTTTGATATAATTACCACAGGAGTTTCAGCTAACACCCATCATCTCCTGCAGATACAATAAAAAGAAAGGAAAGAAGAAAAACATATTTTTCCTTGTGATAAGAATTGTTAGGATTTACTCCCTTAACAATTTTACTATGTCGTACAGCAGTGTTACCTGTAGTCATCCTGTTGTACTTTTATCTCTAGTACTTATTCATATTAAAACTGGAAGTATGTACCTTTTGACCTCCTTCATCTAATTCTACTTCTCCCATCCTCTGTCTGTGATAACCACAAGTCTTACCTCTTTTTCTATAATTTTTTAAAATTTCAACAATTCCACATATAATAAGATCATACAGTATTTCTCTTACCCTGACTTACTTCATGTAGCATAATACCAGCAGTGTTGTTACAAATAGTAGGATTTCCTTTTTATTTTATTTTTTTATGGCTGAAAATATTCCTGTGTGTGTCTTTGGCAACTTTATCTGTTAATCTATTGCCATACACTTTAGTTGCTTCCATGTTGTGGCCATTGTAAGAGAGTGCTTACATCTTTGTTTCTTAGTCACTCTTATCAAATACTTGTGTATCTTTCCTAAACTATGAATTGTTGTAAAGTTATAGTTCATTTTAGGATATCCTGGCAAATCAAGTAATGATAACATCTTCTTTCCTAACAGCACTCAAACCCAGGGCATGCTGGACCCTTTCCTGTTGTGTCTGTGCACAACACCACGATCAATCCAACCAGCCCTACTACAGCTACTATGGCAAATGCAAATCGAGGTCCCACCAGCCCATCTGTTACAGCAATAGAGCTAATCCCCTCAGTTACCAATCCAGAAAACCTTCCATCGCTGCCAGATATTCCACCCATACAGGTTTGTATTTAATTTGAATGAGAGATTTCAAACCTCATGTTAATGAGAGAGTTAGAGTATATATATTTCTGTTTAAAATTTTTTAATTCTGGAACTTTCGTCTTTTGAAATTCTGGAGTAGAGTATAAATACTTGAATTTTAAAAAGTTCTGTTTGGTAAACTAGCATCCCTCAACATTTTTAAGTTATAGGATGGGTCAGCTTTACCACCTGCTAACAGGCAAACTTTGTGTTAGATGAAGCATTCCTGGTATGAGTTTAGATTCAGAGAGGAGACCTAGGACTTAAATGTGGTCATATTTTTGTCAGACCTGTTATGGCCACAGGGATAGTCCCCCTTGTGCAAATAGGTTGGCCTGAGAAGGGAAGAGGAGAAAGGTCTAGATATCAGGCAACTTCAGAGGTTACACTGAGAGAGGAAGTAATGGGAAAGAGTAGAAGATGGAACATGAAGGGCCTCTGAGGCATCCTGTCCCTTTCACTGTAACATTTTCCTGAAAAATAAATATCCTTTGCCTTCTGAAATTTGATGAATTCCTTGGAATTGAAAGCATTTTATTTTAAAATGTAAATGTAACCTCTGAAGGTTATACTGAGTCATCTCATGCATTTTATGAGTTACAATCAAGGGTCACTAAAGGAGCAGTGAAACTACTAAAGATTACTAGGACTCTTGACTCTCTCTATGGTTGTAGTTTAATATTTTTATGTAATTAATGGATTTATAAGAGTACTAAAGGATATTTCTATAACTTCAAAATTGTGTCAAAATTGCTAATTCATTGTGAATTCTTTTAATGTGGTCACTTCCCTGAAATCAGGAGAGATTGTTTTTTGCTAAGTGAATGGTAGTTCTATTGGTACGGAGAGGATTGGACAATGTAGAATAGAAAAACTTGTAATATATCTAAAAAAACAAAATTTCTGAGTTATAAGCTTAATAATTCACAAAGCACTTTCACAGGCAGTATATCACTTTAATGCTGGAAATCATGTCATAATATATAATATCCCTAATTTGTTGATAGGAGTAGGACAGGCTAGTGACTTTCTTAGTCACCTAGTACTTGGAAAAGTTGGAATTCAAAGACCAGATTCATGATTACAAGCTTAGTTCTCTACGCACTATTTGTAGAAGTAGCAGAGATAGTGTGGGATTGTAAACCTGAAAAGGCATAGTTTTGAGAGGCTTTGGGCAATCAGAGAAAGGTATATACAGTGCTGAAGGAGTCATTAATTTTTTACTAAGCACTTCATGTATGCCAAAGGCCTGAGCATTGAGGATAAAAAGATAAACAAGACTTGGTTCCACTTCTTAAGAAACTTTTAAAAGGAGGAGGAAGGTTTCTAATGTCAAACTTAAGGTAATTTGCTAAGGCTATTCTGACCTTGCCTCAGTTCGTTCCACAGGATGGTGGAAGTATAGATGCTCCACATCTTTGAAAAGCTGGGCATCATAAGGGAAGTGGGCCCATATTAGACTTTCCCATTGATCTTGCCCAGAAGTTTGAGATAAAGACAAGAAATTCTGGAATGTGTCCCCTGCCACCTTTCATTTTTTAAAGTGGGGTAGCAAGTAGTAGAATCCATGCCTTGTCCTATGACCCTTCTTATCCCTTAACTCAAAGATATGCTCTCTCACCTTATTTTTATAAATTGAGGTAATTCACATACTGTAAAATCCAACTTCTAAAAATGTGCAATTTAGTGTTTTTTAGTAGATTCACAAGATTGTGCAACCATCACCACTAATTCCAGAACATTTCATCACTCCAAAGAAACTCTATACCCGTTAGCAGTCACTCTCCATTTCCCTGTCTCTCAACCCCTGGAAATCGCTAATTTACTTTTTGTTCCTATGGGTTTGCCTATTCTGGATTTTTTATATGAACTGAATTATATACAATATGTGACCTTTTGTGTCTGGCTTCTTCCAATTAGTGTTATGTTTTCTAACTCCATGTTGTAGCATGTATCAGTACTTAATTCCTTTTAATAGCTGGATATTCCATGATAATGAATAATACACCTTTGTTGATGAGTGTTTGGGTGTCCCTTTATTAGCATGTGAGGAATAATGCTACAAAAATTTGTGTACAACCGTTTGTATGAACATTGGTTATCAGTTCTCTATGGTAAATTTCTAGGAGTATAATTTTAGGGTCATATACTGTATGTTTTAAGTTTCTGAGGAACTGCCAAACTCCTGTTTTTTTACAGTGGCTGTGCCATTTTACATTCCCACCAGCACTGTGAGGATTTCAGTTTCTCCACATTATTGCCAACACTTGTTATTGTCATCTATTTTTAAAAGCAGTTTGAGATAGTTGCCATAAAAGCACAAGCACAGTAAGAAATAGTTAATGATATGAACCAGAAATAGGGAAGCAAACCTGTCATCTCTTGAAAGAATCACATACTTTTTCTCTTATCCTTAGTTTCTGTGGGTTAGTTGACCAAGCACAGCATGGATTTGAACTGCATGGGCCCACTTGTACATGGATTTTTTTTCAATAAATATATTGGAACATTTTTTTTTTTGGAGATTTGTAACAATTTGAAAAAAAAAACATTTTCTTTGCTCTAGGTTGCTTTATTGTAATTAATATAGTATATTGTAATTAATATAGTATATAATACATACACAAAATATGTGTTAATGGGCTGTTTATGTTATCTGCAAGGAATCCAGTCAACAGTAGGCTATTAGTGAAGTTTTTGGGGAGTCAAAAGTTATATGTAGGTTTCTGACTGCATGTGAGGTGCCCCCAACACCTTGAACAATTATTCAAGGATCAGCTGCATAGTGAAAAAACACCCAGGGGAGGTGGCTACACAGGAAATACAGACATGTAGTACTAACCATGTAATGAAAACAGGAAATAAATACAAAAGCAATTTTGGATATTTGTTGGTATATCTTAATACTTTTTCATTATAGAGTAGAAGATGATTAAATAGAATTCTCCTAATATACATTTTTTTCTTTTCCTCTACTGTCTATCTCCAGCATAGCGATAGTTCACGTTTATAATTTTGACCTTGAAGTGCCGGGGTTGTGGGGAGGAGATGACATGTTGAACCTGAATACTTTTTGAATAGATAAATGAATTTAGATTCTGTTTAGATCAGATTATAATTAATATAGATGTAGTGTATTATTAATATAGATGAGTGATTTATTTTGTTGAATTCTTTGTAAACAATTTTACATATTTAGCATACTTAGTAACTATCTGGATACTGTATGGGATGTTATGAAGTCTTGGGAAAACTGTGTTTCTGATATTCACATGTAAATTTAGATTATATACCCACTTTTGTACTGTGTTCCAACAGTGGTAACTTAGTCTTTTATTCCAACTTTATCTATCTGATGGGTTAAAAGATGTCGTTGATTTCATTTATGTTTTATTCATGTGGTTGCTTATCTGTTCTTAGGTTCATTGATTTTTTTTTTGTTTTTTTTTTCTGTGGATTGTCTTTTTCCTTTTAATTCATAGAAATTGTATAACACTTAAATGTTCCATGCAGTTATTCATGAAAAAATATTTGAATAAATGAATTGATCTTTTTCTAGTTAGACTTCTACCTTTATTTATTTATGGTAACTCTTCATCCATGTCTAGTAAACCTGTAGGTGAATGCTTCAGCTAGCTTTTCCCTTTTGGAGGCTGTAGTGGCACGAGTAAAAAGCCCTTTTATATACTTCTGATTTGCCTCTTCCTAATTGGTCCAACTCTTCAGAGTTGTCTGTCTGGCCACAGATAGGAATTGCAGGTGGAAGAGTATAAAAGGAGTGACAGTGGAGTAGGTAACATGGGACTTCAGTGTCTGTTTTCAGTCATCCCCTCCTCCTCTGTGTTTAGGTGCGGTGCAGCTCAGCTTGTATCTGTAGTCCATTTTAGGAGCTCCTCCTCTTCACAAGTCCTCTAGTTGACTTGAGTTATAGCTAGGGATTCTCCTGGTTAACAGCTTAGAGTTGAATCCTTGGCTAACAGCTGTGGCTGCCAGGCAGGTACAACTACTGATAACCCTTACTTGTCTCTTCATATAGACCATAGCTTACTCTCACCTTCAGCCCTTTATGTTTGTGGCATGAGGTTTATTAAGGATTGTACTGCAGAAGACCTTTAATGAGAAAGGCCTATTTTTACAATGGTCCTCCCTTGTCTGTAATAAATGTTATGAGCTGCTTTATTCTGATTATTTTTCTGTCCATCCAGTTCTGCCTTGGTTTATATCTGTAGTTTCCTCCAAGGTTTCCACTTAGATGCCATCCTTTCCTATTTTATAACCATGAAAATCAGTGGGATTTCGAGTGGGAAAGGAGAGCAAAAAGTAAATGTAAGTGTTCAGTTTTCTGTCTTAAATGAGAAGATTTTCATAAAAAACAATCTTGTCTCTAGCAGGAGAGGAGATCAAAAGGGACAGGTGTGGGTACAAGTAGACCAGTAAGCAAGATTAGCAGTTATTTAAAAATAATGTCATCATCTCTTATACGTAATAATGTAAAATTTCACTTAATTTTCATAATTAAATAGTATTTGTTCACTATTTCTTACATAAATATTCACTTATTTCATCATTGCAGTTCTTCAAGTGTAGGTAGGATGTTTCAAAGATAGGAAACTGGTATTCAAGTTGGGAACCAGCCTCAAGTCACAGCGCTCCCTTACAGCCTGTAAGTGAGAAAAGAGCTCAGTTTTTCTGTTGACTGAACCTTTTTTTTTTTTTGTATTGTTAATTTACGGTTACATTTGCAACATTATGGTTACTAAACTCCCCACTTCATCAAGTTGCCCCCCACATACCCCAGTACGGTCACTGTCCATCAGTATAGTGAGATGCTATAGAATCACTAACTTGTCTTCTCTGAGTTGTACAGCCCTACCTGTGGCCGCCCCCCACCATTATTTCTGCTAATCATAATGCCCCTTTTACCCCCAAGTCCCTCCCTTCCCAACCATCATCCTCAGTCCCTTTCCCTTTGGTAACTGTTAGTCCATTCTTGGGTTCTTTGAGTCTGCTGCTGTTTTGTTCCTTCACTTTTTTCTTTGTTCTTATACTCCACAGATGAGTGAAATCATTTGATACTTGTCTTTTTCCATCTGGCTTATTTCACTGAGCATAATATCCTCCAGCTCCATCCATGTTGCTGCAAATGTCTGGATTTGTTTTCTTCTTATGGCTGGATAATATTCCATTGTGTATATGTACCACCATCTTTGTCCATTCACCTACTGATGGACACTTAGGTTGCTTCCATTTCTTGGCTACTGTAAATAGTGCTGTGATAAACATAGGGGTTCATATGTCTTTTTCAAAATAGGCAGCTGCATTGTTAGGGTAAATTTCTAGGAGTGGAATTCCTGGGTCAAATAGTATTTCTATTTTGAGTTTTTTGAGGAACCTCCGTACTGCTTTCCACAATTGTTGAACTAATTTACATTCCCACCAGCAGTGTAGGAGGGTTCCCCTTTCTCTTCATCCTCACCAATATTTGTTGTTGTTTGTCTTTTGGATGTTGGTCATCCTCACTGATGTGAGATGATATCTCATTGTGGTTTTAATTTGCATTTCTCTGATGATTAGTGATGTGGAGCATCTTTTCATGTGCCTGTTGGCAATCTGAATTTCTTCTTTGGAGAAGTGTCTATTCAGATCCTCTGCCCATTTTTTAATAGGCTTATTTGCTTTTTGTTTGTTGAGCTGTGTGAGTTCTTTATATATTTTGGTTGTCAACCCCTTATTGGATATGCCATTTATGAATATATTTTCCCATACTATAGGATGTCTTTTTGTTCTAATGATGGTGTCCTTTGCTGTACAGAAGCTTTTCAGCTTGATATAGTCCCACTTGTCCATTTTTGCTTTTGTTTCTCTTTCCCAGGGAGATATGTTCATGAAGAAGTTGTTCATGTTTATGCCCAAGAGATTTTTGCCTATGTTTTTTTCTAAGAGCTTTATGGTTTCATGACTTACATTCAGGTCCTTGATCCATTTTGAGTTTACTTCTGTGTATGGAGTTAGACAGTAATCCAGTTTCATTCTCTTACATATAGCTGTCCAGTTTTGCCAACACCAACTGTTGAAGAGGCTGTCATTTCCCCATTGTATATCCATGGCTCCTTTATCGTATATTAATTGACTGTGTATGTTTTGGTTAATGTCTGGACTCTCTATTCTGTTCCACTGGTCTGTGGGTCTGTTCTTGTGCCAGTACCAAATTGTCTTGATTACTGTAGCTTTGTAGTAGAGCTTGAAGTCTGGGAGCATAATCACCCGTTTCATTCTTCCTTCTCAGGATAGCTTTGGCTATTCGGGATCTTTTGTTGTTCCCTATGAATTTTAGAAGTATTTGTTGCAGTTCATTGAAGAATGCTGTAGGTATTTTGATAGGGATTGCATTGAATCTGTAGATTGCTTTAGACAGGATGGCCATTTTGACAGTATTAATTCTTCCTAGTCAACAACATGGGATGAATTTCCATTTGTTAGTGTCCTCTTTAATTTCTCTTAAGAGTGTCTTGTAGTTTTCAGGGTAAAGCTCTTTCACTTCCTTCGTTAAGTTTATTCCTAGGTATTTTATTCTTTTTGATGCAATTGTGAATGGAATTGTTTTCCTGATTTCTCTTTCTGTTAGCTCATTGTTAGTGCATAGGAAAGCAACAGATTTCTGTGTATTAATTTTGTATCCTGCAACTTTGCTGAATTCAGATATTAGCTCTAGTAGTTTTGGAGTGGAGTCTTTAGGGTTTTTTTATGTACAATATCATGTTATCTGCAAATAGTGACAGATTGACTTCTTCTTTACCAGTCTGGATGCCTTGTATTTCTTTGTTTTGTCTGATTGCCTTGGCTAGGACCTCCAGTTCTATGTTGAATAACAGTGGAGAGGGTGGGCATCCCTGTCTTGTTCCCAATCTTAGATAAAAAGCTTTCAGCTTCTCACTGTTAAATATGATGTTGGCTGTTGGTTTGTCATATATGGCCTTTATTATGTTAAGGTACTTGCCCTGTATATACATTTTGTTGAGAGTTTTTATCATGAGTGGATGTTAAATTTTGTCACATGCTTTTTCAGCATCTATGGAGATGATCATGTGGTTTTTGTTCTTTTTTTTGTTGATGTGATGGATGAAGATGGATATTTGAATCCTGTACCATCCTTGCATCCCTGAGATGAATCCCACTTGATCATGGTGTATGATCCTCTTGATGTATTTTTGAATTGGGTTTGCTAATATTTTGCTGAGTATTTTTGAATCTATGTTCACCAGGGATATTGGTCTGTAATTTTCTTTTTTGGTGGGATCTTTGCCTGGGTTTGGTATTAGAGTGATGCTGGCTTCATAGAATGAGTTTGGAAGTATTCCCTCCTCTTCTATTTTTTGGAAAACTTTAAGGAGAATGGATATTATGTCTTTTCTATATGTCTGATAAAATACAGCAGTGAATCCATCTGGCCCGGGGGTTTTGTTCTTGGGTAGTTTTCTGATTACCGATTCAATTTCATTGCTGGTAATTTGTCTGTTTAGGTTTTCTGTTTCTTGCTTGATTAGTTGGAAGGTTGTATTTTTCTAAGAAGTTGTCCATTTCTTATGGGTTTTCCAGCTTGTTACATATATATTTTCATAGTATTCTCTAATAATTCTTTATATTTCTGTGGGGTCTGTCGTGATTTTTCCTTTCTCATTTCTGATTCTGTTAATGTGTGTAGATTCTCTTTTTCTCTTAATGAGTCTGGCTAGGGGTTTATCTATTTTGTTTATTTTTTCAAAGAACCAGCTCTTGGTTTCATTGACTTTTTCCATTTTATTCGTATCAGTAATATTTATTTCTTCTCTAATCTTTATTTTGTCCCTTCTTCTGGTGATTTTGGGCCTCATTTGTTCTTCTTTTTCCAATTTCAATAATTATGACTTTAGACTATTCGTTTGGGATTGTTCTTCCTTCTTTAAATAGGCCTGGATTGCAATATACTTTCCTCTTAGAACTGCCTTTGCTGCATCCCACAGAAGTTGGGACTTTGTGCTCTTATTGTCATTTGTCTCCATATATTGTTTGATCTCTGTTTTAATTTGGTCGTTGATCCATTGATTATTTAGGAGCATGTTGTTAAGCATCCATGTATTTGTGAGCCTTTTTCTTTTCTTTGTACAGTTTATTTCTAGTTTTATACCTTTGTGATCTGAGAAGTTGGTTGGTACAATTTCAATATTTTTGAATTTGCTGTGGTTCTTTTTGTGGCCTAGTATGTGGTCTATTCTGGAAAATGTTCCATGTGCACTTGAGAAGAATGTGTATCCTGGTGCTTTTGGGTGCAGAGTTCTGTAGATGTCTGTTAGGTCCATCTCTTCTAGTGTGTTGTTCAGTGCCTCTGTGTCTTTACTTATCCTCTGCCTGTTTGATCTATCCTTTGGAGTGAGTGGTGTGTTAAAGTCCCCTAAAATAATTGCATTGCTGTCTATTTCCTTCTTTAATTCTATTAGTATTTGTTTCACATATGCTGATGCTCCTGTGTTGGGTGCATATATATTTATAATGGTTATATCTTCTTGTTGGACTGACCCCTTTATCATTATGTAATGTCCATCTTTATCTCTTGCTACTTTCTTTGTTTTAAAGTCTATTTTGTATGATACAAGTACTGCAACACCTGCTTTTTTCTCCCTGTTGTTTGCATGAAATATCTTTTTCTATCCCTTCCCTTTTAGTCTGTGTATATCTTTGGGTTTGAGGTGCATCTCTTGTAAGCAGCATATAGACGGGTCTTGCTTTTTCATCCATTCTACTACTCTGTGTGTTTTGGTTGGTGCATTCAGTCCATTTACATTTAGGGTGATTACTGATAGATCTGTACTTATTGCCATTGCAGGCTTTAGATTAGTGGTTATCAAAGGTTCAAGGGTAGCTTTTTACTATCTAACAGTCTAACTTAACTCTCTTGTTAAGCTATTATAAACACAGTCTGATGATTCTTTATTTCTCTCCCTTCTTATTCTTTTTCCTCCATTCTTTATATGCTAGGTGTTTTATTCTGTACTCTTTTATGTTTCCTTTGACTGTTTTTGTGGATAGTTGATTTTATTTTTTGCCTTTAGTTAGTATTTCAATGGTCTGCTTTCTTTGCTATGATTTTATTTTCTCTGATGGCATCTTTTTAGCCTTAGGAGTGCTTCCATCAAGAGCAATCCCTTTAAGATATCCTGCAGAGGTGGTTTGTGGGAGGCAAATTCCCTCAGCTTTCGCTTGTCTGGGAATTTTTAAACCCCTCCCTCAAATTAAAATGATAATCATGCTGGATACAGTATTCTTGGTTCAAGCCCCTTCTGTTTTATTGCCTTAAATATATCATGCCATTCTCTTCTGGCCTGTAAGGTTTCTGTTGAGAAGTCTGATGATAGTCTGATGGGTTTTCCTTTGTAGGTGATCTTTTTTCTCTCTCTGGCTTCCTTTAATACTCTGTCTTTATCTTTGACCTTTGCCATCTTAATTATTATGTGTCTTGGTGTTGTCTTCCTTGGGTCCCTTGTGTTGGGAGTTCTGTGGGCTTCCATGGTCTGAGAAACTATTTCCTTCCCCAGCTTGGGGAAGTTTTCCTCAGTTATGTCTTCAAAGACACTTTCTATCCCTTTTTCTCTCTCTTCTTCCTCTGGTACTCCTAATGCGAATATTGTTCCATTTGGATTGGTCACACAGTTCTCTTAATATTGTTTCATTCCTAGAGATCCCTTTATCTCTCTCTGCTTCAGCTTCTCTGTACTCCTGTTCCATTAACAGTCTCTCTGCTCTTAAGTCCGTCAATCGATTGTTTCATTTCTGTAATGTCCCTCCTGACTTCCTCCTTTAGCTCTTGCATATTTCTCTGTAGGTACATCAGCGTGGTTATGACTTTTATTCTGAATTCTTTTTCAGGAAGATTTAAATCTATCCCACCAGGCCCTCTCTCTAGGGTTGTCTGGGTGATCTTTGACTGGACCATGTTCTTCTGTCTTTTCATGGCAATAGAAGTGGTTGCAGGCATGTGCCATGTGTGTCAACTGGGAGAACAAAGTCCCTTCCTGCTTGTTGTTCTCCTTGCCCTTCTCTGCAGCCTGTGCTGGTTACTCACACATCAGGAGGCAGTCTCTGCGATAATCCCCTGAGCTGCCGTGTGCGGGGGTACCCTCAGGCTAGCGTAGAGCACTGCGGGGGTTTGCAGCCACACTGGGTGCTTTCTGCGCCCCTTAGTGCCTTTCAAGAATTGCTCTTACTTCCGCGGCCCTTCCTGGTTAGCTGTGTGGCCACCGGGAGGAGATTCTGTGTGGTTGCTGTGGGCGTGGCCATTCTCCGGCTGATCCACAGCTGTGGTGGATCCACCAGACCGTTTGCGGTGCCGGCGGGGGGGAACAAATGGCAGGCTACTTATCGCCGTGAGGAGCTTCGGCGGGGCTGTTTTACCCGGCAGCCGATTAGGGGTCTCGAAATTCCTCAACATTCCCAGCTTGCTGGGCTGAGTGCGCTGGGGCGATTTTGTCCTGCTCTTGGGCCCTTGTCTCTTTAAGACTTTTAAAAAAGTGCCTGCTTTTCTTTTGTCCCAGGGGAGCCGCTCACAGTCTCCGTCTCGGATCCTGCCCTTCCATTTCTCTAATCTCCAATACACCATGTGATGTGTGTCTGTGCTCCTGGTACAGATTATTAGGGCTGGTTGTTTAGCAGTCCTGTGCTTCCACGCCCTCCCCACTCTGATTCTTTTCCTCCCGCCGGTGAGCTGGGGTCGGGGAGTGCTCGGGTCCTGCCTGGTTGCGGCTTTGTATCTTACCTGCTTCGTGAGGTGCTGAGTTCTTGCAGAATGTAGCTATAGCCTGGCTGTTGTACTGTATCTTCTGGTCTCACTTTTAAGAATAGTTGTATTTGTTGTATTTTCACAAATATATATAGTTTTGGGAGGAGATTTCTGCTGTCCTGCTCACGCTGCCATCTTCGACCCTCCCCTCTGACAACCTTTTTATGTGTGTAATTAGAGGTCTTAAATCTTAGGCTAAGGGCTTTCTGTTGACTTTAATAACTTTTCAGAGCTTTAAAGTTAGGTCCTGACTTGATTAAATTTCTGTTCAGGTGAATTATTCTGGCAGGACTGTGAATGTTGAAATAAAGGGAGGGAGGTGAATGGTGCTGCTGTGAACATGAGTCCACATGTATTTGTTCAAATACCTATTTTCAATTCTTTTGGGTGTGTACCTGGGAGTGGAATTGCTGGGTCATATGATAATTGTGTGTTTACTGTTTTCAGGAACTGCAAAACTGCTTTACAGAAGCTGAACCATTTTACATTCCCACAAGCAATGTATAAAAATTTCAATTTCTCCATATCCTCACCAACACTTGTTATTGTCTGTCTTTGATTATAAATATCTCGGGTGTGAGGTGGTATCTTACTGTGATTTGATGTGTATTTCCCTGATGACTGATCATGTTGAACATCTTTTCATATGCTTGTTGACCATTTGTATGTCTCCTTTAGGGAAGTGCCTTTTCAGGTTCTGTGCTTGTTTTTAAAATTGCATTATTTATCTTTTTATTGCTGAGTTTTAAGAGTTCTTTACATATATGGATGCTGGACAGCAGAGTAGAGTATAGAATGATGGGTTTAGAGCTGAGAGGCAATACCTTCAGATACATAATTTGCAAATGTTTTCTCCCAGTCTCTGGGTTGTCTTCACTTTGATAGTGTCCTTTGAAATACAAAAATTATAAATTAAAAAAAAAAAGAAAGGGAGGGAGGGAGACTAGAGACAAGGATGTTGAGAAATAGGATGGGTGTTAACTTTGAGACACAAAAGTTAGAGTTTGCCAGAGCTCTTTTCATATTAGAATGTAGAATTTAGTGGATTATTGGGTTTTGTCTTGAGATACCACATATTTGATGAGTAATATTAATTATAGCTCCATTCACATAAACTTTATATTGTGTGGGTCCTTGGGAACCTGAGGAAGCAAGAATTAAGCCAATTTGATACCAGATAATTGTTTATTAGTAAACTTTGAGCATAATTGGTTATACTGATGGAATTAATAACTTCTCTGCTTTAGTCAAAGCAAATTTATCTTTTTGTTCTTTCTCTTCAGTTGGAAGATGCTGGTTCAAGTAGTTTAGATAATCTACTGAGTAGGTACATCTCAGGCAGTCACTTACCCCCACAGCCTACAAGCACTATGAATCCCTCCCCAGGACCCTCTGCCCTGTCTCCAGGATCATCAGGTAAAACCAGCTCAGGTGTACTGCCTTATTTCTTTAACCTCTTAAGAAAAAGTGTCTCTCTGTGTGTGTATCAGGGTTTTTCAGAAAAATAGAACCAATGGGCAAGTTGGGGAGATTGATTGACTTTAAGGAATTGGCTCACGTGATTTTTAGGGCTGGCACGTTTATAATCTGCAGCGCATGTCGACAGACTAGAAACCAAGGAAGAGTTGATACTAGTCTTGAGTTTGAGGCAATTCTTTCTTCCTCTGGAGATCTCAATCTTTTCACTTAAGGTCTTCAACCTTTTGGATCAGGCCCATTCACATTATGTAAATTGGTCTGCTTTCCTCAAAACCTACTAATTTAAATGTAAAATTGTATCAAAAAACACCTTCATAACAACATCTAGACTGGTGTTTGGCCAAACAGCTTGGTGCTATATTCTAATCAAGTTGACATAAAATTAACCATCACAGTAATAGATTGTACGTTTTTCATGAGTGCTGCTTCTAATTATTTTTCTTCAAACACTGTTGGCAGTTTTCAGCTAACTGAAGTACTGCTAATATATATCTGTAGTGTACTGTGTTCAGAACTTTAATAAACCCTTCCCCAACCTCCAGCTATAGTTTCATTCTTTGCTAGATTTATAGATGTATTTATTCCCATTTCCTAGTATTTTGTGATACAGATAGTTGAAAATTTCTTTGGTTTTAACCCAACTTTAAAACTTCTAATGAAAAATTGAAGAAATTATTTAAAAATTTAAAAAACAAAAGTAGAGGAATGATAAGTGAATTTTCGCATTGCAGTTTTAAAGCAAAAACTTAAATTTATTGGAAACACTAAAATGTGACTAACAGGTCCTTGACACAGATCTCTTCCAAAATCCCAGTTTTTTTATTGACTCTCTTCCCATGAATGAATGATTAAAACAACTACAAACAGATTGACAGTGCAGAGGTTGTTGCTGAATATATTTTTCTGGTATAAATCAAATGTTACTTCTTTCTTACTAAAACACCACCTTATCAATTATAGAGTAAAATAGTTCAAATTTAAATAGAGGTTTTGCATGAGATATATCATCAGTACATTTTTTTTGAGTCCTATAAAATTTGAAGTTTAATATCATTATTCTAGGACTCCTAAAAGGAAGAATAATTAGTAGGAATCTAAGTAGAATATTTACCAGATGACTTAGGGCAGGATGACAGATAGCTTTCTTTTGATCTGGTAGTTTTTATTGATTGGATAGTGTTGCTCTGAGAAGAATTCTCAGAGTGGTGTCTGGGCTTAGCTGAGAGAAACTGGTATTAACACACACACCATCCCTGATGTTGAGACAGAGACTTGGTCTGATTTCCAAGAATCGCTAAATTGCATCTTGAATTCTGACACTAGTAGGTAGAATTCTGAATATTCTTACCTGCATTGATACTCATTTTGACCTGTTATTTTTCAGGTTTATCCAATTCTCACACACCTGTGAGACCCCCTAGTACCTCTAGTACTGGCAGTCGAGGCAGGTGAGTATTACATTATTAAGAGGTATTTTTTCTACTTAGCAAGAAAAATTTCAAATATGTATTTAAAATAGATTATTACAGTGAACTCCTTTACACTTATCACCAAGATCCAACAATTATCAAGTTAGAGCCAGTTTATTTCTTCCATACTCCCACTGATTCCCCTTGTCTGGATTATTTTTAAACAAATCTTAGACATCATTTCACTTGCAACTATTTCAGTATGTGTCACTTAAAGATAAGGATTTAAAATATTTGAAATCACAGAACCACTATCAAACCTAAGAAAAATTTAACATCTAATTCTTTAACATCAGTAGAGATCCAGTTAGTGTTCAGATTTCCCAATTTTTTCCATTTATGTCTTTTGAAAAACGGTTTCTTTGAGTAAGACTCAAATAAGTTCTGTATACATTGCCATCAAAAGATAGATTGAGGTCAACATCAGTTTATTTGTTGAAGAAATACATTGTTTCTACTACCGAGTTTTCCTCATTTCCCCATCATGTCATTAAATACACTGCCTAGTATGTTTTCCTCTGTATTGGTGTTTAGATCAGGAGGTTTGATCAGTTTGATTTGGGGGAGTGGGGAAGAATACTTCATTGAAGGTGATGCGTAACTTTCATCAGGGGCACATGATGTTTGTTTTTTCATTTGTTTTTTTCTAACAGCAATCATTAATGATCATTGCATAGCGCTTTTTTATTAAACTAGTTGAGAAGTGATATTTTAATTGCATTATTATTTCATTTATTAGTTTAGAATACTCTATAAAGAAAAAGTTGCTGTCATCAACTGTTTCGTTATAGGAAGGGCAGAATGAATTGATTCTCTTTATTTTACCCGTTTTCTATCTTTCTTTCTTTTTTTTTAATGGAGAAGAAAACCAAAGCTTAATTACATATGTAACAGGGAAGCCATAGACATGGGTTCCCTACCTGTTTTCTTAATAATGAGTTGATTCCTAGTACCCTCCAATAGTGACCAATGAGTTTTTATTGTTATCTTTATTTGTATATTCATATATTTAAATATTTAAATTCATATTTAAATATATTGTATATGTTCTAAATCAATATAGATATTATTTTTATTGGTCCTTAAATTGTTCCACCTATGGCCTGTCAGCGCCTTTCCAAGTTGGTTCTTTTTTTCTTTTTGTTGTAACCCCAGTCGTCTTTGAAAGCTTCCTTGTTTCCTGTAATGAAATGATTTTCCAGGTTTGTCTTCTACATTTTCTTCCTCAGGTCTGGAATCAGCCATTTCTCTTAAGAAATCCTGGTCAAGTTAGTGGGGAAATGGTGCTTGGAAAAAATCTGGGTACTAGGGGCATTCATCACTACTGAATTGTTCATTGTTTCTTATGCCTTTTTGGTGCATAGAGCTAAGAAGTGGGGAGAGAGTATGTTGTGTTAAGATAAAATACAATAAATGTTGGGTTTTTATTCTGCATTTTGAATAATTTCATACAGTGCCAGAAAGATTTTATTTAAGATATATGAACGTTATTTCATTGTGTGCGTGTGTTCTGAAGACTGCTCCTGTTAAATATTTACTTTTTAATTGTAACTTAAATAAATAATCAGTACTTTTAGGAGAAAAGTACAAATTGAGTGAAAAGTTCTTAGCAATACAGTCTTACAAGTTATTCTCTTCACTTCTCCTGCCAGTGGTTTTGCTTTGTGGTCTAAACAGAACCGATTACTCATGTACCTGTCCTCCTGGCCTATCGATTTTGCTGATTCAAATGAAGAGATTCTGGGTTGTTTGTCTCATTATCCCCTTTTTTCAATTTCCTACCCTCAAAAGCTGAAAGAGTATTTCCTTTAAGGAGGCCTCCTGAAAGCACTATTATTGATGTTGTGTTTTTCAGATGTTTGGGGGTAGAGAAGAATCAAAACACTTTTATAGAGAGAAGTAATCACTGGCATTCTGTACTCCTAGCCTGGGAAGCTGATTGGTTCATAGACTCCCCAAACGATTTAGTATACGTGCCTCAGGCCACAAAATATGTTTTTAGGGTCTTCTGAAAGTTTCATCTACATATTTAAGGAGTTTGAAGCTAAGTATATACCTCACTCCTAACTACATTTTGGGTTATCCTTATTTTCTAGAAAGTTAATAAATTGTTGTTTTCACTTGAGTGAACATTACTTTTCATATAATTGTTTTTATGTACTGTACAAACACATGTGACCTTTATTTGTTATTTTTTATTAGCTGTGGCTCATCAGGAAGAACTGCTGAGAAGACAGGTCTTAGTTTCAAGTCTGATCAAGTGAAGGTCAAGCAAGAACCTGGGACTGAAGATGAAATATGTAGCTTTTCAGGAGCTGTGAAACAAGAAAAGACAGAGGATGGCAGGAGGAGTGCCTGCATGGTGAGCCGCCACTGGGGTCTGTCAGGGATTTCAGGCAGTCACTTCTGACATTTATTTAATTTTGAATATTTATGCCTGGTACAAGCTAAATATCTTTTTGTAACTCAAATTTTTTGTCTAAAGTGTCAGCTATAATTTGTCAGAAAAGACTTTATTGTATTAAGGACTCATTTGAAATTATCGTTTAGTTTGTAATTGGTCAATATTTTTGCTGTGAATATAAATCAGGTTCTATCTTGTTCTGCATTTATTAATCATCTCAGTAGTCACATTGAGTCTCAGGCTCAAAAGATCCTTGGCTATTTTCCTGGACCTGAGAGTTCATAATTAAGACTGTTGACATGAAAGAAGTTTAATCAGAGAATTTTGTGATAGGGAGATTGGTTTATGAATTATTAGCCAATTTAATGTTCCTTAGGTGGCACATTTAATAAAATTTATAATACATATAAAATGAAGGAAGCCCAACTCCCCCTTTGTTGAGAAATTTTGATTTTGTTTTTTTCTTCCTGTCCAGGCTTATGTCTCATTTTCTGCATGGTTGGCACATAGAAATGTCAAATTTAAGGATATTAGTATATTCAATGAAGTGTATGTAGATGTAGAGAGTGAATGAGTTTAGCTTTGAAACACTAACTTCAGCGTGGGGGTCTCTTTATTTAGAACCTGGTTTAGAAAGTAACTCTGAAAAAATAAGTGCAAAAGGGTGGTTAAGATTTTCTTTTATGTTGTTAATATTTTCCTACAGTGGTAGAATGATATGTGAGCAGAACAGTGTTTCAGAATGCTTCCCAAAAGTTGTGCAACAGATTCTTGAGTAAAAAATAAGGTACCATAGTCCGTTCTCTGTAGGAAAACCCTGTGCTCACTTCCTCCCAATCATTGTGTTTAATGGTTTAATTAATTTCCTTATTATCCAAATGAACTAGTATTAAACAGACTACTCCCTAAAGTCCTAAAATAATATACCTACTTAATTTGGGGCTTTCTCATTCCTTTATGTCACTAATGTGATTTCCAAAATAATTTTTAATTATGTCAGTATATCTGTATACATGTTGACATAACTTTTAAATACATACACACATCATACCATAAGGATTAATTAATTCAAGATTTTGTCCTTGTTTTGTTCTAGTTGAGCAGTCCTGAGAGTAGCTTGACACCACCTCTCTCAACCAACCTACATTTAGAGAGTGAATTGGATGCATTAGCAAGCCTGGAAAACCATGTGAAAACTGAACCTACAGATACGAATGAAAGCTGCAAACAGTCAGGGCTCAGCAGCCTTGTTAATGGGAAGTCCCCGGTTCGAAGCCTTATCCACAGGCCAGCAAGGATTGGAGGAGATGGCAGCAGCAAAGACGATGACCCAAATGAAGACTGGTGTGCTGTCTGCCAAAATGGAGGGGATCTCTTGTGCTGTGAAAAATGTCCAAAGGTCTTTCATCTAACTTGTCATGTTCCAACTCTTCTCAGCTTTCCAAGGTACCAGTGAATAATTGATAATTTTTTATATTTTTTTTAACTTAAAAAAAAAACCAGAAAGTTACTCACATCAGATGGCCTTCATAATCAATGCACAGTATTACAATTAAATGGAGAATATTACTCCTTTGCTATTACCTTCTAGAGAAACTAACAACTGAATGGTAAAATGTCCAAGATCCAAGTGGTTCATTTGTGATAAAAAATTGCCTATTTCCTGGCTTCAGTTTATACTTAGTATAAGCAAATCATATAAAACTCTATATTATGAAGGACAAGAATCTGGGATGTTGGGAAGTTAGTTGATTGCCTCTTGAAGCTGAATTTTTTTTATCTGTTGCTATCAATCTTAATAGGGGTTGTACAATAATTATCTTATTTATGAATACTATTTGGTTTGAGGCTTCTTTATTAAGTCTTAACCAAAGCCTACTTTTATAATATTTGGAAGCTCTGAAAAAGCATTTAAAAAAAAAAACAAGTACTTTGTGAAAAAGCCTCCAACGTCTTGAATTTTTTTATTTGCTTCCTCTAGACCACTGGAAGCAGTTAATTGGTAGTGCCAGCCTGAAGCACTGTGTGCAAATTTCTCAGACTTTACCTTCAGTCATCTAGTTGGAATGTCTTTCAGTCATTCGCTTTAGAATGAGCAGTTACTGAATTCCTTATTTAGAAGAGAAGAACTTCGGGTACAGATAAATATAGAAACATCAGGGGAAAATAGGAGCATTGTTCTCCTGCTGTTTGGCCCCATGGCAGCTAAACCTGGTTTCAAGTATTCAAATATTCATTGGTGAGCACCAGGGAAAGCTGATAACAGCTAGTACAGTGGAACAAATGTGCTGGGGTGGGCTGGGTTATAAAACCTGTAATCTGGTTGTAATCTGTAATGAACTAGCTTAATGAGCTTGGGCAATTCACTAATTTTCAGGGATTAGTTTCTAAACCTAATGTGGTAGAGTTGAATTAAAAGAGCTTTTCTCATCCACTTAACATTTTATGTTCACGCAATTTTGTTTCCAGTTGATTTCAGAGACCATAGTCATACTTCTCTCTTTCAGCCTCCTGCTTTCCAATGCTTAATCCCAAATTTCTTTTTAAGTGAAAGGAAAATATTTTTGGGAAACCAAACTTCTTTTAAAAAAATCACATTTCCTGTCAGATTCCTGAGAAGTAATGATTTTAATTGAATAATGCTGCCCTTTGTGAAAAATAATACCTTTTTGTATTAGAAATGTTATAGATATATAAACAGTGAGAGAATATTTTTCTGAAGAATTGTAATTCTTACCTGAGTCTTAGAAGGTATGGTCATTTGCCAGAGATATAAAGTCATTTGCCTTTTTTTTCTTTAATCTTTTAGAAAAGAAAAGCATTGGTAGTTTGGTCTTAAAATTAAGGCTTTTCATATTTTCCTTTCCTTTGGGTAGTAGCATCTGCTGGAATGTTAGAATTTTGCCACTGAATGCTTTTTCTCAAAGGCAGATGCTTTTGGAAAGAAAACTCTAGATGCTTATGTTGACAAATTATGACACAAATCCCTAGACTTAGAATTTCTTTATATATGATGGGGGATGGAGGGGTAGAATGATAAGGAGGAGTCATTTTGGACTTTAAGGTTTGATAGAAATCTGATGTAAACAAACTGTAGACTGCACAGATTTAAAAGGGATATATGTGTATGTTCTTCACTTAACAAAGTTGTGTTTGTATTCTAGGTTTTTGACTGATCATGAAACAGACATTTATTTTTGGCATGTTTAATATATGCCCAAACAGTACAAGATACCCGGGGAACTCCATATTCTGTACTATTTTCTTATTCATGAATATGGGATCATTGTGATAGTATTATTAGAGTCTGAGGATTTGTCTTACGCTGCAAGTACTGATCATCAACTTTGTGCTATGAAGAGACCCTTTTTGAATGCTGAGAAATCAGTTTTATAAAGCTTTCCAGAAGGTTATCAGTTAAGAATGACTGGGAAAACCTTTGGGATGTCTTTAGCACACTTCACTTTATGAGATTTGATGAGAATAGAGCCTCTCTTCTCCCCAAAAACTGGAAGGGAAAGAAAATCAACTGGAGACTTCCCTCTAAGGGAACTATTTTCTTTCTCTACTGGGGGTTTCATTATAATTACATGGTCTAATTGCCTATTTCCCTCTTTAGTGGGGACTGGATATGTACATTTTGCAGAGATATTGGGAAACCAGAAGTTGAATATGATTGTGATAATTTGCAACATAGTAAGAAGGGGAAAACTGCACAAGGGTTAAGCCCCGTGGACCAAAGGGTAAGTATCAGATAAATGTATTTATTAATAGGGATTCTGTAGTTGTTTGGCATCCATCTTTTTTGTTCAGTATAATATACATGTAATGTGATAAATTTCATTCTTTAATCTTATTATCTGATGGTTTGTTGATGACTTCTGAAATCTTTATCTCTAATCCTCAGCTCCAGACTCTAATATCAGCTTCCTCATATTCAACAGGCTGCAACCAAAATCTTGATTTCTAATCTTTGCCTTCAAAAAGTAAAAGCAACAGATAAGCAAACTGCAAAACTGCACTCCTACCCCAGATTTCCCATAATTAAATGGTACTGCCATTCATCTCTGTTGCTCAAGCCAGAAATCTATCTGAAATTAACAGAATGAGGTGTGATTGTAATACTGTTTTCTTACTCCTCCCCTGCCCCATTACTTTTTTTATTAATATTTTTTATTAAGGTATTATATACATTTTTATGAAGGTGTCACATGAAAAAACAATGTGGTTACTACATTCACTCATATTATCAAGTACCTCCCCCCATACCCCATTGAAATCACTGTCCATCAGTGTAGTAAGATGCCACAGAGTCACTACTTGTCTTCTCTGTGCTAAACTCTTCCTTGTGACCCCACACACACCATGTGCACCAATCATAATACCCCTAAATCCCCTTCTCCCTCCCTCCCCACCTGCCCTCTCACACCCCTCCCATTTGGTAACTGCTAGTCCCTTCTTTGAGTCTGTGAGTCTGCTGCTGTTTTGTTCCTTCAGTTTTGCTTCATTGTTATACTCCAAAATGAGTGAAATCATTTGGTACCTGTCTTTCTCCGCCTGGCTAATTTCACTGGGCATAATATCCTCCAGCTCCATCCATGTTGTTGCAAATGGTAGGATTTGTTCTTATGGCTGAATAGTATTCCATGGTGTGTATGTACCACATCTTCTTTATCCATTCATCTACTGATGGACACCTAAGTGGCTTCCATTTCTTGGCTATTGTAAATAGTGCTATGATAAACATAGGGGTGCATATGTCTTTTTCAAACTGGGCTGCTGCATTCTTAGGGTAAATTCCTAGGAGTGGGATTCCTGAGTCAAATGGTATTTCTATTTTTAGTTTTTTGAGGAACCTCCACATGGCTTTCCACAATGGTTGAAATAGCTTACATTCCCACCAGCGATGTTAAGAGGGTTCCTCTTTCTCTGCATCCTTGCCAGCATTTGTTGCTCTTAGTCTTTTTGATACTGGCCATCCCAACTGGTGTGAGGTGATATCTCATTTTGGTTTTTATTTGCATTTCCCTGATAATTAGTGATGTGGAGCATCTTTTCATGTGCCTGTCGGCCATCTGAATTTCTTCTTTGTAGAAGTGTCTGTTTATATCTTCCGCCCATTTTTTAATCGGGTTATTTGCTTTTTGGTTGTTGAGGCACGTTGAGTTCTTTATGTATTTTGGATGTTAACCCCTTGTCGGATATGTCATTTACAAATATATTCTCCCATATTGTAGAATGCCTTTTTGTTCTGTTGATGGTGCCCTTTGCTATACAGAAGCTTTTTAGTTTGATGTAGTCCAATGTGTTCATTTTTTAAATTTTTTCCCTTGCCTGAGAAGATGCATTCAGGAAAAAATCCCTCATGTTTATTTTCAGGAGATTTTTGCCTATGTTGTCTTCTAGGAGTTTTATGGTTTCATGACTAACATTCAGGTCTTTGATCCATTTCGAGTTTACTTATGTGTATGGGGTTAGACAATGATCCAGTTTCATTCTCTTTTTTAAAAAAAACTTTCTTATTAAGGTATTATTGATATACACTCTTATGAAGGTTTCACATGAAAAAACAATGTGGTTACTACATTTGCCCATATTATCAAGTCCCCCCCATACCCCAATGCAGTCACTGTCCATCTGTTTCATAAGTGACACAGATTCACTTATTTGCCATCTCTGTGCTACACTGTTTTCCCCGTGACCCCCCACACCATGTGTACTAAACATAATACCCCTCAATTCCCTTCTCCCTCCTTCCACACATGCCCTCCCACACCCCTCCCCTTTGGTGACCACTAGTTTCTTCTTGGAGTCTCTGAGTCTGCTCCTATTTCGTTCCTTCAGTTTTGCTTCGTTGTTATACTCCACAAATGAGGGAAATCATTTGGCACTTGTCTTTCTCCTCCTGGCTTAATTCACTGAGCATAATATCCTCCAGCTCCATCCATGTTGCTACAAATGGTAGTATTTGTTTTCTTCTTATGGCTGAATAGTACTCCATTGTGTATATGTACCACCTCTTCTTTATCCATTCATCTACTGATGGACACTTAGGTTGCTTCCATATCTTGGCTATTGTAAAAAGTGCTGCGATAAACATAGGGATGCATAGTCTTTTTGAATCTGAGAAGTTGTATTGTTTGGGTAAATTCCAAGGAGTGGGATTCCCGGGTCAAATGGTGTTTCTATTTTTAGTTTTTTGAGGAACCTCCCTATTGCTTTCCACAATGGTTGAACTAATTTACATTCCCACCAGCAGTGTAGGAGGGTTCCCCTTTCTCTGCATCCTCCCCAGTGTTTGTTGTTCTTAGTCTTTTCGATGGTGGCCATCCTTACTGGTGTGAGGTGATATCTCATTGTGGTTTTAATTTGCATTTCCTTCATGATTAGTGATGTGGAGCATCTTTTCATGTGTTTGTTGGCCATCTGAATTTCTTCTCTGGAGAACTGTCTCATCATATCCTCTACACATTTTTTAAATCGGGTTATTTGCTTTTTGGGTGTTGAGGCATGTCAGTTCTTTATATATTTTGGATGTTAACCCCTTGTCGGATATGTCATTTACAAATATATTCTCGCATACTGTAGGATGTCTTTTTGTTCTGCTGATGGTGTCCTTTGCCATACAGAAGCTTTTTAGTTTGATGTAGTCCCATGCATTCATTTTTGCTTTTGTTTCCCTTGCTCAGGAGATGCGTTCAGGAAGAAGTTGCTCATGCTTATATTCAGGAGATTTTTGCCTATGTTGTTTTCTGAGAGTTTTATGGTTTCATGACTTACATTGAGGTCCTTGATCCATTTCGAGTTTACTTTGTGTATGGGGTTAAACAATAATCCAGTTTCGTTCTCTTGCATATAGCTGTCCAGTTTTGCCAACACCAGCTGTTGAAGAGGCTGTCATTTCCACATTGTATGTCCATGGCTCTTTTATCGATTATTAATTGACCATATATGCTTGGGTTTAAATCTGGGCTCTCTAGTCCATTCCATTGGTCTATTGGTCTGTTCTTGTGCCAGTACCAAATTGTCTTGATGACTGTGGCTTTGTAGTAAAGCCTGAAGTCAGGTCCATTACCTTGTGAGGTAGCCTTTATAGCTTTTCATTTGTACAGTTGTAATAATCTATTCACTGAACTCTCAGAATTATACTCTTGCCCCTCTATAGTCCATTTTCTGTACTGTACATAGTGTTCTTTTTAAAAATGTAAATAAATCTATTGCTTGCTTAAAATCCTCTAGTAGCTTCACATCATATTAAAAATAAAATCCAAAATCCTCTTCTCAATTCACTCAGATTTCTGCTAATCTGGTATATAGTGTGATTTCCAAAGACAAATATCTGTGGTCATTAGAATTATGTTTGGCTGTAATCTGATGTACATGCTTGCAAAATCCCTTCTCCAATATTTATGAAGAGAGTGCATGTGTTTAGAGTGTACAACTTACATTAAAAGAAGTGTAAGCAGTGTTTATTGCTGTGTTATTTACAATAACCAAAATATGGAAACAACCTAAGTGCCCATCAATAGATGAATGGGTAAAGATGTAGTCATATATACAATGGAATATTATTCAGCCATAAAAAGAAAAGAAAGCCTGCCATTTGCAACAAAATGGATGGATCTAGAGGATATTATGCTCATTTAAATAAACCAGGCATAGAAAGACAAATGCCATATGATTTCACTTATTTGTGGAGTATAAATAACAAAGCAAAACAGAATGATCAAAACAGGTGTAGACTCATAGTCACTGAGAAGTGACTGCTTGTTACCAAGGGAAAGAGGCTGGCATAGGTGGGAGGGGAGGGTGAGGTGAATAAAACCACACAATAATTTTCAATCACAATATAAGTTGGTCACGGGGACAGTAGTACAGCATGGAGAATATAGTCAATGATTTGTAACATCCTCCTATGTTGACAGATAGGAGCTGTACTAGTGGATGTGAGGATTTAATAATACGGATAACTGTTGAATCACTGTGTTGTACATTTGAAACTAATATAAGATTGTATATGAATCAGTGATACTTCAATTAAAAAAATGTTTAAGCAAATGAAAACTGTAAGTGTAAAATGTATTAGTAATCACAATCATAAAATGATTATGTACTAGAATTGGATTGAGAAGACACAATTTATAATTAATTTTGAACCTGAGTGGAATCATTTTAAGCAAGAGTGTGAACACATGTCTTGACTACCTTGGATTATAATGCATAGCAGCAGTGATAATTTATAGGTTACCAGGTACTAAATTTTTGCACAAAATGCTGTACGTTGCTTTTACAACTCCTTTCCATTTGTATAAATAGGTAAGAGTTACTAGTAGATAAATCACCTTAGTTATCACCTAGGAGCAAAGGCATTACTGCATCTTCAGTAAATTCATTTAAAATACAGAAGGTAGTCTCAAAAACTAAATGGGAAACAAGGTGGTTGTCTTGGGGTGTATATATGTAGTCAGATAGTTTAGGTGAAGGAGGCTTATGTTTATTTTGTTGAATAATGCTTTGTAGTGATAAAGTTCTCATTTTCAAGAACACCTTACTAGGGGAAAAAACATTTCACGGGTTTTCTTTTCTTTTCTTGGGCCAGAAATGTGAACGTCTTCTGCTTTACCTCTATTGCCATGAATTAAGTATTGAATTCCAGGAGCCAGTTCCTGCTTCGGTGAGTTGTTTACTTTACTACCTCCATGGTGAAGAAGTTTAGTATAATACTTCAGATTATGGGCTTTGTTCTCAGACCGCTTGTGTTAAAACCCAGGCTTTTTAAATAAGGCTCAAGTTTTCTTTTCTAATACTGTTTCTTTTCCTCAGAGGTTATTCTGTGGATTGCATACAGTAACCTGTGTAAAATGTTTTAATATAGTACCCATTAATGTTGCAAGTACTCTTAATTGATAAGAAATTGTATTAGGGCTAAATGGATGTGAGAGTCATTTTTAAAATTGCAGTTTGTTTTTAAAGATTATGTTGTTATGAAAATTTAATGGATTGAGTTTACATGTCCTCTTTTATTTTTAAAATGGACATAAAGGATACAGATATAATTGAAAGAATCTCGAACTAGGAATCAGAAGACTTAGCTTAGTTCTGCTATTAACTAGCCTTATAACTTTAGGGAAATTTACTGCCTGTACTTTTTAAACTGTACAGTGGGATTATTGGGCTGAATTATTTCTAAGATTCTAGTTCTGTGATTCTACAATCTCTATGTAAGTATTATTTTAAATAAAAATATAAAATTGAGTCTTTCACACACACTCTTATCTTAGGGCAATAAGCCCTCTCACATGAACAGTCAAGATTAGGAAAAGACTGGGGAAAGTTTTGCAAGTCACTGTTCTTTGTTTATCTTGAAGGCTTTTGAAGGAATAAAGGCTCTAAAATCCCACAATAAAAAGAATACAAGCTGCTCAGTGCCCCCAAATGGTATGGGAATATGGTATACACATTTTATTTGCTTGCCATCAGTTGCTGAATTAAGATTATTATTGAATAATAGGCCCATTACACAATATTAAATAGTAGATTTGTTTACTATGTGGGCTCAGAAATGAATTTAAAGCACAAGAGGTCTAGATACAAGGAAGATGTATGCAAATAGTAATCATCTGATACTAGAAAGTGGTCAAGTTCAGAGACTTCACAGTAGAAAATGACCTTCAAATATTTTACTTTTCTGAAGTACTTAAATAGCTTCTCTATGTTCATTTCTTTCCCATCAGTACACATTTTTGGGCAAGAGTTGGGGACAAAACTCCCAGTGTGATCACTAATGGTTAATAATTTTTTTTCTTGTGTTATTACAATTTTTCTGCCTCTGTTACTATGTCCAAAATTCTTTGTGATATAAATCTATTTCATCTAAAAGACATCACATTTTAATAACAATATATTTTCTAATTTTTTTTCTTTCCTTTAAAAAAAATCTTGAAATTTTGATGAGCTAGATGTGTTCTTAATGGTAGTGGTTGGCTACCTTTGCTGATTGCTTTCTTTTGAAATCTACTTACTAAAGATAAAACTTTGGAGCCTTTACTAACTGTGGAGACTGCTACATATTCTGAATATGATTTGGTTTTTATGATATGATTGGGATAGAACATTAAAAATACATTCAGTCTGCCCCAGATTTGCAAGCTGCTGGCTCAGTAATCAACTTTTTATTTTTCTAAAATATATATGATGTGCATTTTCAAATAATACAGTTTGGAATTTTTGGAGAATCCTTATCTATCCTTATTTATTTGCTTCTTAGATACCAAACTACTATAAAATTATTAAAAAACCAATGGATTTATCCACCGTGAAAAAGAAGCTTCAGAAAAAACATTCCCAACACTACCAAGTCCCAGAAGACTTTGTGGCAGATGTCCGTTTGATCTTCAAGAACTGTGAAAGGTTTAATGAAGTATGTTAGCTTCTAAACTATAGTCTTAGATTGTTAGTTTTCGTTTGTTTTGTTTTGGATTTGTTTTTTCTGTCAAGGGATTTTTCTAATGTGATTTAAAAAATTTTTTTCTGCTTCAGTTCTATTAAAAATAAAATTTGATAGTATCCACAGCTCCAAAGAAGTTTACTATATATAATTTAAAGTCTATAGTTAAGTATTTGTGGGAATGATTATAAAGAGCCTACATTTGGGGTAGGCATTTGTATTTCAGGAAGGCACCTGACCTTTGAGTTTTATTATTTGACCGTGTAATTGTAGAACCTTGAAATCATAATTAATCTCTGGTGGCTCATCTTGAATAGTAGCCCGGATTATATAAAGTTGAGTATGCTGATCTCAGCAATGTGGCTTTGATTAACTTTCGTTATGTATTTTTTTGAGGGTAAGGATGAGCTATCCATACTTTGAGAAGAAATGAGATATGTACCTCCTTCAAGGAAATTATTTTTGTTAACTTTGGGAAAAGTCAAGGCTGTTACCGTTAAGATTTTTACCACTATGTATAGGAGAAGAATAGAATTGGATGAGAATCCACAAAAATCTTTAAAAGGAATTCTTTAGTCCTAAAATCTCTTCTCTATTGCTAATGAAATGTGGGTTCCATGTGACTGTTGGTAGAATAAATCACAGTGAATCATTTAAAGTCTATTATAGCTGCCTTTGGAAGCATCTAGGTGACTTTTTAAAATTTTGGGGGAATAAAACCTTATTAGGTGAGAAGTCTAGTCACCTCATAGCAATATGCCACAGAGAATATATATAGTAAAGTCTCAGTCACTTGAGTTAAATTAGTACAGGTGTTTTGTTTTATTTTCTAGTACAGTTAGATTATTTTCAAATAAATATGCTCTCATGAACTGTAGCTAACATTTTCCAGGAAGAAGAACCATTTTATCACTTCAGTAATAAATAAGTACCTTTTGATTATCAAACTGCCATATAAAATTCTGATTAAGTGGTTTGCTGAAAGTTTGGCAGCTTTTTAAAAATAACATTTCTTCTATTCGTTTCACAGATATTTTTCTCTTAATGAGATTGATATATTCAGACCAACCTCTTTTCGGATTGACCTCACTAACTAAGAATTTGAGACAATGATTGAGGTTTCATGGTAGCTTTATAACAGCTTTGTAAAGAAAGTGGTTCCATGTTCTATAGAAGTTTAGAAAACACTTAATCTGGTTATAGTAATTTGTTTCCCCTAGTATGGCTGACTTTTCATTGCCAAGCCTATGCAGTCTCATAACTTTTAGAAAGGATTATAATTTCCCTTTTTTTTTTTTTGACTCTGGTATCCTTTTTAGATGATGAAAGTTGTTCAAGTTTATGCAGAAACACAAGAAATTAATTTGAAGGTAAGCTTTTCAGACCATGCAAACTTGGTGAAGGAATATGCATTACCAATAGGTGAATGTTCCTATCTTTTGCTTGCAGGCTGATTCAGAAGTAGCTCAGGCAGGGAAAGCAGTTGCATTGTACTTTGAAGATAAACTCACAGAGATGTACTCAGACAGGACCTTCGCACCTCTGCCAGAGTTTGAGCAGGAAGAGGATGATGGTGAGGTAACTGAGGACTCTGATGAAGACTTTATACAGCCCCGCAGAAAACGCCTAAAGTCAGATGAGAGACCAGTACATATAAAGTAAAATGACACGAACTTAAACCAATTGTTTAAAAAAAAAAAGAAACTTTATTTAAAGTGTTGCTGGAATATCCTGCCTACAGCAGGCACCTCCTTGAAGAAGCTGATAGCTTTTACACAGTATTAGATTGAAATAATGGACAGAAAACACTTTCTTGTCAAGAAAGGGGGAGAGAACTCTATTTGCAACTTTAAGTAAAAACAAAAAGCAGAAGTGAAATGATTTGAAGATTTCTGTTACCGAAGAGGAATTCTTTAGAATGGGCAGATGCTGATCATGTGGTATTGATCGGTATAGGATATTGGGTGTACAAGTAAAATACTTGAAGGACATGTCACTTGATAAATTGTCTCTTTGGACTAGAGCACACAGTTACTGAAACAACTTTTATCCCTTCCCCTCCACATCCATATGTACTAGTTTGTTTTCTAGTTAAAATCAAAGTTGCTCAGATTCCTCTTTGATGTCAGTGCAGATGTGCATTGAATTATGCCGTTACATTTTTTTCTCATTTTGATGCTGTTGGGCGTTAGTTTTTATATTGGTTTAAAGAACCAACAGTAGTTTTCTTTTCTATTCATACTTAAAATCTAGGATACATGATCATTGCTCATCATTTAATCACCTTGAAGGGTCTACTGAAATAGAACTACGGTGCCTTTTCAGTAGTAGATCATAATAGTTACAGTAGTCATTTCCAGAAAACAGCTTCCACAGAATTGCCCTTCCTAGTAGGTCATCTGCTCTTACAGTTATTCCCATGAAAGGCAGAATGTTTGTTTCAGAATTAATCTAGTTTTCTGTATATTTAAATTTGATTAGGAAGGTGACAACTGGCTCTTACCCAGTCTTCCTCCATATCAGTTTTCTGATAGACTCACTATTGGCAAACAGTAATCTATCCGCTACCAAATGTGTAAGATTTTCTGTATTTCACTTTGTCTTATTTGTAAATAATGAACTAAAACTTCTGGCAGATCAGCAACATTTGCTGAGCCTGTTTTTTAATCTAAGGTGTATTCTTACTAATGTTCCTATCAAGAATGGATTTGTAATATATGCTGTCTATTTCTAATGTTCACATTCATATTTTGAGGTTCTACCTTATTTTAATAGAGAACAGACTTCTCAGAAAATCTTCAGAAGCAGCTTATTATTAAAATATCAAAATATTGAAATAAACCCGGTGGGGTTAGATTACTCATCTGTCCACCAAGTGGGACATTTGCATGGACTGGGGCTTAAAGGACGTAGAAGAGACCTGTAAGTAAATCCTGAAAAATGAGCCAATCCCCACTTGAATGGTTACTGGAGTAAACCCACCTTCACTACCCTGATTGCAGCATCCGAGGCAGATAAACCACCTTGGTTCTGTTTCATTTTTCTTCTCCATTTGTGATGCTCAGATCCAAGATGTGTGTTCTAGACTGTGTACAGGCTTCTCTTTTGTTGGGTTAAAAATTTCAGTCCTGCTTTTTTGTATGGACATGTTAGAATCTCAAGTGACCAAAATAGAAGACTTGCCATTGGGTATTTTTCAGATGTCGGCAGATTTGTGGCAAATCATTTGTCCTTTTGAAAATTCAGCTTCATCAGATAAGACATTAGACTACTCAGAAAAAATTATTTGACGTAATTGTCTAAGAGGTAAATATTTTTTAGTGCATATTGAATCAAATAAAGTGCTCTAAAGAAATAACTATACAAATTCCTTTGGGTTTTTCTTTTCTTAATAAGTGGTGGGGGTAAACATGAATATTATTCAGGCTTTCTGATGGTATATTTAAACAGTATTTTATTATAGCTATTATCTTACTTTCGTACTGTGGCTTCCTTTTTAGCTTCTCTTTCAGTTTTGTTTTAAAGTAAACTTGAAAATATATACCAAACTGATTTATCATTTTACTTAAATTTCAAATTCCTAAGACGAGTTTTCTTATAATAGAGAAAATTCTTTTAAAATGTTTTTATCTGTGCATATTTTCCTCTTTTCCACAACATTCATGATTTCCGTTTACCAGGAGACATATCAAAGGACTCATTTTTCGAAAGTGCTAAGTAGCAATACAGCTTCACTTTGTCAAGCCATTGAGTTCTAGTATTTTATACCTGTTCTTTATATGAATCCATTTCATAATTCTTAGATAATAGTCATGTATAGGTTCTACCAATGGGGGGAGAAAACAATTTTAAGTAAATATTTATTTCTTTATACTTCGGGCCTTAAGAGATAATGTGTTTCCTTAAAAACATTTCCATGTTAGATGGAGGTTTTTTGTTCTGTTTTTTCTTTTTCTTTCTTTCTTGGCTCTTAAAAAGCTGCCTTATTGTTAATGTCTGATAGGCTCCATTTCTGTTAAGAGAACATAACTCACTGAGGAATCACTATTAAATTAATAGCTATCAACAAGCCACCATTAAATGAAGGTATTTACTTTAGATTTCATTAAAGCCTTTTTCTTGTGCACTGGTCATTGTGTTTCTAAGCAGATTTGTTCAGCACTGTCTAATATAGCTGTTAAAAAGTATAAAAACTTTGATGTTAAGATATCTTACATGTTTTCCTATTAATTTATGTTTTGAAAAAAGGCAAATATTGAATATCAATCCATGAAGGCAGTTTGTTTTGATACATTCTTGCAGTTGTATTCTTTAAGAGGAACTATTTTCAATTTAGAGCTATTACTGTTTCTTGAAGAGCTTGCAAAGTTTTTGCCAAACCGAAGTTTCCATCTCCCACCAGAACACTAAGAACAAAGTGTTCCTCAGGCTGTTCTGCTGGTCTAAATTTGTATTTTTTAGCACTTGGCTCAGCTGATTCACTGAGTAAAGGGGTTGCTTTGCAGGGTGAAGCATGGTTCGATTGTAGGTCATGTGCTTTATAGAAACATCAAGTGTTGCTACAGAGAAAGGATAAGACATTAGATCTACTATTGAAATTATCCTTTCTTGAACCAACAAGGTACTTTTCTGACTTCTGTTTCATATCTAAGGGAATTTTAAATAAATTTTAAGTCAGTTAATTCTTACTTTTTGTTTTAACAGTTTCTGAGATTTTTAGTTAATCCAAAGAGATAGTGCTTTTAAATAGAAGCAAAAAGTCCATCCATAATGTGGAAATTATAGATTTATCAATTACCTCAGCAGGTATCCTGCCATGCAATTATTCATGATTAGTGTTAATTAGCCAATAGATTTAGGTCTTCCTACTACGCCTTTGGAATATGGCCTACCATATATTACTAGAGTCTCTTCGTATTCAAAATGGGAGTTGATGGTGTGGCCCCCTTTTACCCACCCCCACTGACATCTAGCACATAAAGTCTCATTTCTTGGCATTTCCTGTCAGCGCTGCTTATTTGCATATTCAGCATTGGATCAGTGAGCAGTTTTATCAAACCAATCCTCCCCAACTCTGCTAATTAAACCAACCAAATTCTTTAATTCATACCATTTGTATTAATAATCTGCTGAAGGTGATCCAAGGTTTGCAAGGTGTATCACAGTTTGATCATGTTAGCAAAACTTCTGGATGTTTTCTTTCTTTCAGTTATCTCCTCTTTGATAAAGCAATAACACTGCTTTAAGTCTGTTGCCTAATAGCTCGTCACAATCCTCTCCTGGATGGTGATTTTATAGGAAAGTTTGTATGCATATCACCCAGTCTATCTTTTACGAATTAAGAAATTTAAATGTACTCTGGAACTAATGACAATATATTGTGGCATTTTATTTTAAAAATTGGGGAAAGTTGCATATTTTTTTAAAAGTAGGTATTTGAGTAAAAAATTGAAGGTACTTTTTTAAGAAAAAAATTTATATGCCACAGTTTACATAGACATTTCAGAATTCAGCGTACTCTGAGATTATAATAATGGTTTCTTTTACTTGGTCAAAATGCATGTATAGCATTTCTTCCATCTTAGTTCCTTGTGTTTGCCTTCGTGGTCTTTTATATGTTTTTTATTGTATCTGAGAAACAATTATCTTCAAAAAAATCAATTTGGATATATTTGTCATAATCAAACTTCAAAACATACAAAATTAAGTTTAGCCCTTTTTTAGTAAGTGATCTTAAAAATTAAAAATGATGTTCTTTTAAATTCACCAAATTTGTATGTGGGAAGGCACTGAAATGATTTTGTGAGTGCCACTGCAATATTCCCTTTCAGGTGTGGCCTAAATTTCAATCTTAAGAATAAAATGCATGTCTGCTCCTGGTCTGAAAAATGTAGGCATTTACTATGTTTTAAATCACAGTGAAACATATGTATGAGCCTATAAAAAAAAGATTTGTGCAATCTGAAAGCCTGTTGATTTTCTGTGTAGATATACCTACACATGAAAGGGTTAAATTCACGGCCTTATTAGTTCCTTGCTTCCAGTATTTGAACTGGTCTCCTCCCCTCATTATTATTTCTACTACTACAACTACTATTATTTTTGCACATAATTAACTACCCTTCAATATAATTATTAAAGAAAAAGTGCTGTTTCTGTGGTATTGTATTCTCTAAATAATCATATTTAATTTTTTAAAACAAGGTTGCAGTTTCTAATTGTTCCGTTCCTGTGTTTTTGCTGGTGTGTAATAAAAGCAAGATTTTCTTTTCATGGTTATTTAATACATTAGCTGCCTGTAAATATTTCTTGTTACAATGCTCTGGAATGTGTTATAGAAGTTGTATTAGATTAGGTTAAAGCCTTGTTTGAAAGCCACATTGTTTTATTTCTATTAAATTAGAAAATTGAAAACATTTTCAAGTGAATTTTTTTTCTTCCTTTTTGAGTTGAGACCTGATCATTTAAACTCATTTTTAAAAATGTATAGTATGTGCCAGGCACTAGAGATATAAAAGTGAATGATAAAGTAACAGTTCCTGCTGTCATAAGTGTTTCGAGTTGAGTGCTATGATAGGGATAAACAGAGAGTATAGTAGGAAAACACAGGAAAGGATACAACCCCAAGCCTTGTTGGTCAGGGAAGCGATCTCTT
This sequence comes from Phataginus tricuspis, assembly GCA_029783875.1. Classification (NCBI taxonomy): domain Eukaryota; kingdom Metazoa; phylum Chordata; class Mammalia; order Pholidota; family Manidae; genus Phataginus; species Phataginus tricuspis. The sequence goes on from JAQQAC010012408.1 coordinate 11,198,997, forward strand.
TCAGTCATAGACCATAGGACAGTAGGCCAGGCAAAGAGAGAGCGAAAAGAGAACAAGATATACAGAAGTCTGAAAATGCAAGAGAACGTGTAATTCCAGGACCTGAAAAGTTCAGTTTGGCTAGAACAGAGTGTACGTTGGAGGTGTACAACACTGAGCAGGAGAACTGAACACACTCCTTTTCAAGCAGAGTGTTTTGAAAGTCATGTTAACTGTTGGGGGCTTGGGCTTGAGGGCAACAAGGAGCCCCTGAAGAATTTTAAGCAGGATAGGGCTTGAAGAGCTTACCTAATCAGACTTCCCTTTTTGAAATAACTTTTTTTTTTAATTAAGGTGTCATTGATATACAATCTTATGAAGGTTTCACATGAGCAACATTGTGGTTTCAACATTGACCCATATTATCAAGTCCTCACCTCCCTCCCATTGCAATCACTGCCCATCAGCGTAGTAAGATACTACGGAGTCACTACTTGTCTCCTCTTTGCTATGCTGCCTTCTCCATGACCTACCTATATTGTGTGTGCTAATTATAATGCCCCTTAATCCCCTTCTCCCTGCCTTCCCACTTGCCCTCCCCAACCCCCTCTCCTCCCACTCCTTTGGTAACTGCTAGTCCCTTTTTGGAGTCTGAGTCTGCTGCTGTTTTGTTTCTTCAGTTTTGCTTTGTTATACTCCACAAATGAGTGAAATCATTTGGTACTTGGCTTTCTCTGTCTGGCTTATTTCACTGAGCATATACCCTCTAGACTCATCCATGTGAAATAACATTTAAACTGAAGAATATGCTGTGGAAAAGATTGGGTGGGGAGGCAGTTGGTGGCTGTGAGTAATCTGGGTGAGCCCTAAACTAGCTGTCTGAGAGTGGAGATGTAAAAAGCACGAATTTTAGATTTAGAAAGTAAAATAAGAGCAATAATCGAGACCATGTGGATGCCTGAGGCATACTTTATATGGTACCTATAAAGATAAGAAAGAAGGGAGAAAGGAATAGATTATGAGTGAAGGGTAGTGAGTTCAGTTTGGGGTATGTTGATTTTAAGGTACTTATGGAAAATTAAGGTGCAGGTGTCCATGGTACTGGTGCTCATGAGAAATACTGGGCTGCAGATAGAGCCTGTTAGATTCATCAGGAATCATGTCTTTTATTTATCACTGAATGTGCCTGCCACATGGTAGGTATTCAGTAAACAGCGGTCCAAGTTGAGCCACTAGCGTAATAGTTGGTAACTGAAACAATGTAAGTGATATTGCCTAGGAAATTTATAGAATGAGAAACAAGGTATGTATATTAGAGTAAACTATTTAAAGAGTAGGAAAAAAAGACTTAACAAAGAGACAGCGGATTAGCCATGGAGGAAAGCTATAATGAAAACAAGAGAAAGAGGTTTCAAAAAGTGAGGTGTCAGTGATAACAAGTGTTAGAGCAGATGAAGTGAAGATGGAGTGACCATTGAATTTAGTAATAGAGAAGCCATCAATGACCTTAGTTAGAGCTGTTGCATTTTGAGCAGCAGCACGAGTACAGTGGGTTACATGAATGATTGAGTAGAGACTGTGTTTCAAGAAGTTTGACTTTAGTTTTTCTTCAGGTTATACTACTTAACAGCTATGAGTAAAAAAGTAATACATCAAAATGGAACTTAGAAATTGTTATCTTTCTAGATGTGTTTTGTGTGGTGGGAAAAGCATAGATTTTGGACCCTTGGATTTGAACTGGTAAACCTTACCAGTTGCCTGTATGAACTCAGTTTCACTTTATGTGTGAGGTAAGGATGGTCACATTCAGCTCATGGAGTGAATATGGACGTGAGATCATTTATAGTACAGGGTTGGCACATGGTAAGTTCTTAACAAACATTTGGTTTCCTTTTACTTATTTTTCCTGCTATTGCCATGAAAAGGGGCAGGTTTGAAATGTAATTTCTCCCTTTTCACTGATTAGATGAGAAAAAACAGTATCCCCAAGGCTTTTAAATCTATCCTCAGTTCTTTAGCTTGTCCTTTACCAATTTATAATCCTTAGACTTCTAAGACTCCAGCAAACACCCATATTAAGCTCTAGATTTTTAGAGAATAATAAGAGCAAAAATTGGTAGGATGCAACTTCTAATGGAAGGTTTTGTCTTAAGCTTCTGCTTTTCATATTACCTAGAGGTAGTGGTAAATATGTCACCATTCTTCCACTTATAAAGATGTGACTGTTGGTGATCAGAAAGGCGTGTATGTTCCTGGCAATATGGCACACTGCATGCCCTCAGGAACCCTCCTGATGGTACACAACATCTGAAATACTAGGTAAAATTCATTAAAATAGAAGTATTTAACTACGCTGATGGACAGTGACTGTAATGGGGTTGGTGGGGGGGAACTGATGTGAAGGGGGTGGTTTAATAACCATAATATTGCACATGTAATTGTAGATTAATGATACCAAAATAAATTATTAAATAAATAAATTGCCCTAAATAAGGGGGAAAAAAGTATTTAAATGTATTCCTGAGCTAGCAAGGAAGAAAGATAAAGCTCTACCCTATCACCTGTAACATTTGTACTACAAATATTTGACCTGAATCTTATCATGTGGAATAATTAGAAAAGTGGAATGTAGGACATTTACAAAGAGGCCTGGTGTGAATTCTTAAAATAACCCGTTGTAAAATGGGTAGGGAGATTGTTCTATATTGAACAACAACATGGAATCCACGAACTTAGATTTGATCTTGAATTAAGTAAATCCAGCCATTATTAAAGACATTTTAGGGGCATGTGGAAATTTGTATAAGAACTCCTATATGATACAGAACTTAATTTTCTAGATGCGATAATAGATTTGTGCTTATATAGGAGAATGTCCTTTTTCTTAGGTGATGATCTAGGGATGAAGTGTCTTCTGTTACTTTCAGATGGGCAACATTGTGTGTATATACATAAATTTAAAGTGAAAATGTAGCAAAATAACAACTGGTGAAACTTAGTGAAAGATAGGTATTTAGTGTTTCACATTTTTGGAGACATGAAAAATTTCAAAATAAAGAGGTTTAGTGGGAGGTGGAACATAAAACATGAATCCAGGGAAGTGTTAAAGGGGAGGAAACTCAAGGCTCTCCCAATCCTTGTGTCCTAAAGACTTTGAAATGGGCTAACCTTTAAAAGGGAAACAAAACATAGGGCCAACATAAGTGTGAAGTCAGAGTGAGATACTCTTCCAAAAACAGACCTGAAGATACAACCCACTCAGTGAAAGAAAGAACCAGAATATCCTCTTGTCAAAGAGGAAAGAAAACTGGAGGGAAGGGAAAAAGAAAAATCTCTGAATTTAACACAGATTTTCAGTCAGACTCCTACAACCTCTGTGGTCAGAAAAACTAAAAATTTAAAGTGGTTTCAGGTTAGAAGTGATTCCAGGCACCTAACAAACAAATGTTAATGGTCTTTTAAGTAAAGCACTTTAAACCCAATCTCAGTGAATTTTCATGTCATGTTTGAAGAATCTTGGACCACATATTCAAAAGTGAGAAGTCATTGTTTTGAAAAATAAGTAGAAACAGCAGCATTTGACCTGTAATGACTACAGATACTGTAATTATTGGATGAGTGCATTCAGACTCATTTAAAATAAAATTGGGATGGCATTGTAGTATTCACTGTTAGTGGTACAAAAATTACGTGTCCTTCAACATTTGATGACTCAAATGCAATATGTAAGGGAAAGAAGACCATATAAACAAGGAATGAGTAGCTATTAATATAGGTGGAGGTAGGGGATAACAGTTCATGGGAAGAAAAACAATCAGACTTCAACAGTAAAACATCAAGACATGAAAAACATGGCAGATAAAGAAAATCAGAAGACTGAGATGAAATTGCAGAGGGCAGTACAGTGTGTAGAGAATGTGAAGAAGTTACAGCACCCCAGGAGCATAAGGGGAAGGTTAATCAACCTAATAATACCAGAAGGAGATGATAGAATAGTTAGGGGTGGTATTTGAGTATATATTGGTTGAGAACTCTACGAATTTGTTTAAAGTTATATCAGATTGATGGATTCTGGGAAATTATCTAGACCTACTGAGAAGTTCTAGAAGATAAAAGCCTAGGACTTTACAAAAGTGTGAAGTCAGAGTGACACCCTTATGAAGCAAACCACCAAAAAGTAGAGGGGTTTTAAACAAGAGAAGACCTTATCTATGAACTAACATTAATTAGTGTTACCGCTTCTTGCGAACAATGAAAACCAGAAGACTTGAATGTTTTGGATACTGAGTGGGATACTTGGGTTCTAGAATAGGGATGTCACTCAGAAGTTTGACATTGTTTCAGCTAAGCCTAGGCTTAGAGATTTTGCTTGAGGGAGAAACAACTATGAAACCAATAGCCCCTCTTCCAAAAGAAGTGACTTCGTTTGCAACAGAGCATGGGTAAGTTCAAACATGCGGGCACAGCACTGGGAAGTGTGGCAAAAGGCAACTTGAGATTCGAGACCTACAACTGAAAGTGGAAGTTATCTGTTTTGTAGGAGAGAATTGAGGAATAAGACCCCTCAAAGGAACCATCCTGGGATTTTAAGAAATATTAAACAGATCTCAGTAACCATTCTTTAAAGAAGCAAGCATATGATTAGGTTATTTTATGGAGCAATTTATGCCCCCACAGCATTGTTGAAAACAATATAGCATCTGGCAATTATGGGAGTTTAGCAGCTGGGCATGACCAAAGAAAGAATAAGGGAGCTCTACCAAACCCACTGTCATCCCAAGGAAACTGGGTATGCCCAAAGCTGTGTGTCATCTTTAGAAACATCAGAGGCATAATACTGGTAGAGGTGTGGAGTATAATTAACAGGTAATTCACTGAGTCACTAAAATAACAACCCCTTGGAGTGGGAGAGGGGAAGGGCCAGGCTAGTTGCTGTATTATCTAAAATCTCTAGTCCTCACCAAATAATAATCATGGAAAGAAATAGGAAAATATAACTCATACACTGAAAGTAAAGCAGGCAACAGAAACTACCCATGAGCATGACAAGATGTTGGATTTTATGAGAGAAAGACTTGGAAGTGTCATTATAGACATAACCAGAACAAAGGGGAACTATGATTAAAAAGTAAATGAGGGTATGATGATGTCACATCAAATGGAGACTATCAATAAAGAGATTTAAAAGTTAAAGGGGAATTCTGGAGTTAAGAAGTACAATAACATTTCATTAGAGGCTGACAGTAGACTTGAACTGGCAGAAGAAAAATAAATGAACTTGAAGATAGATCAATACAGGTAAAAAGAAATGAAGAAAAATGAACACAGCTTCAGGGAAACGTGGGACACCATTAAGCACACCAACATATGTGTAAGACTACCAGATGGAGAGGAGAGAAAGAAGTAAAAGTATTCAAAGAAATAATGGGTGAAAATTCCCCCCAAAACATTACAAAACAGTAACACTTCCAGGAACCTCAGTGAACCCCAAGTATGATAAAAACACAGAGATCCTCAAACAGGCACATCATAATAAAAAACGCTGTAAGTCAAAGACAGAAAATACCTTGAAAGCAGCAAGAGAAAATTTATACTTTACAGGGAATAAGATCAACACCAGTAATCTTCAGCAGTAACACTGGAGGCCAGAAGGCTTTGCCTAACACAAAATGCTTTAAGGAAAAAAATACTAATCTAAGAATTTTATATCCTGCAAAGCTGTCTTTTAAAAATGAGGGTGGAATAAAGACTTTCAGATAAGATGTGGGAGAATTTGTTGCTAGCAAACCTGCCCTGCAAGAAATACTCAAAAGTTCAGACTGAAAGCAAGTGATGCCATGCAGCAGTTAGAATCCACCCCAGTAACGGTGATTTTGTGATTATATAAGGTGGCATAAATATATATTTCTGTCCTCTTACTAGATTGAAAAAGCAACTGTGAAATAATATGTCTATTCTGTATCATTTGGCCCATACAGAAATGTATATTGTTTTTGCTAATACAGTGTAAAGAGGTGGTAGGAGCAAAGTTACTGATGGCCTAAAGAAATTACTAAGTAAAGTAATAATTATAACAGTGTATTGTTGGGTTTGTTAAAGTAATAATTATAACAGTGTATTGTTGGGTTTGTTACATTAATGGAAGTTTATGTGTGATAATATTACAAAAAGTAGAAAATTGGAATAGAGCTATGTAAGAGTGATGTTTCTGTATGGAATTAGCCTAGTATAAATCTATAGTGGCTTCTGACAAGATGTATAGGTAAAGTCTAGAGCAACTTAAAAAAATACAAACTAAATAAAACTGGAAATTCCTTTAAGAAATTAAATACTATTTTAGAATATACTTAAAGCAAAAGAAAGTATTGAAGAATAGAGGAAGAAAAAAGACATGAGACATGGAAAGCAAGAAGTAAAATCTCAGGCATTGATAAAAGGTAACATTAAATATGAATGGATTAATTAAATGGCAGCGATTGTCAACTGGATAAAAAGATTGAATCAACTATACTTTGTATAGGAGACACTTTAGATCCAAAGATACAAATAGATTGAAAGTAATAGGAGGACATAAAATATGTCCTGCAAATAGCAATCACATGAAAGCTGGAGTGACTGTACTTTAAGAGAAAATAGATTTTAAAACACAAAATATGGGAAGCATTTTACAATGACAAAAGTGTCAACATTAGGGAGATTTACCAATTCATAACGTATGTACGCCTACAAACGGCACCAAAATACATGAAAGCAAAAATTGACAGACATGAAGGGAGAAATAGTATAACAATAATGGTTGGAGACTTCTACATCCCACTATAAGTAGTGGATAGAGCAACTAGGCAGGAGATCGAAAAGGAAACAAGATGAGCAACATTGTAAACCAACTGATTTAACAGTTGTAGAACACGGCCTGTCAACAAAGAATATACATTCTTAAGTGCACATGGAACATTCTCCAAGAGGTGATGTGCTAGGCTGTAAAACTTCAGTACATTTAGGAGGATACAAATAATGCAAAGTATGTTCTTCATCAACAATGGAATGATAGTAGAAATGAATAGCAGGAAAGAGTTTGAGAAAATCAGATACATGCAATTATTAAGCACAACATTTCTAAATAACCAACGGGACAACGAAGAAATCAAGGGAAATCTGGAAAACTTTGAGATAAATGAAAACACAATATTAGCTTATAAAATTCCGCTGAAGCAGTAAATAGAGCAGAGTTTATAGCTGTAAATGTCTGTTAAAAAAATTCAAATCAATAACCTAATGTCCCATAAGACATTAGATAAGAGCAAACTAAATTGAATGCAAGCAGATGGAAGGAAATAATGAAAATCAGAGCTGAAATTAATGAAATAATATAAAAACAATCGAGAAAATCAATGAAACCAGAGGCTGATTCTTTGAAAACACGAATCGAGCTGACACTTTTAGCTAGATTATCCAAGAAAAAGAGACATCTTTAATGAGATTTTACTGCTGACTTACAGAAATAAAAGGATTGTAAGAGAATAGAGGAAACAATTGTATGACAACAAATTACATAACTAGATGAGATGGATAAATTCCTAGAAAGACACAAACTATTGAAACAGACCAAGGGAAAAAAAGACAATCCAAACAGACTAATAGTAAGAGTTTGAAGTAGTATTTTAAAAACAAGAAATTACCCAGAAAGAAAATCCCGGGTTCAGTTGTCTTCACTTCTGAATCCTACCATTTAATGAAGAATTAATTCTTCACAAACTCTTACAAAAAATAAAATGGGGCAACACTTACTTTATGAGCCCATTATTACCCTAATACCAAAACCAAAGACATCATAAGACTACAGGCCAATGTCTTTCATGAATATGTATGCATAGGTCCTCAACAAAAATACAAGATGAATGAAGCAAAAAAGATGCACCATGACCAAGTAGGATTTATCCCAGTCAGATGCACACTGAGTTCAGCATCTGAGAGTGCAATACATTTATCAATAAAATGGAAAAAAAAATTACCTGATCATCTATGTAGATGCAAGATAAGTATTTGACAGAATCCAATGCCCTTTCATGATAAAAGCACTCACAAACTAGGAATGGAAGGGTACTTCCTTAATGTGATTAAGGGCATCTATGAAAAATCCACAGCCAATAAATACCATAGTTAATGGTGAAAGACAATGCTTTCTCTCAAACATTAGGAAAAAGACAAGGATGTTTGTTCTTAGTACTATCCAATATTGTACTAGAGGTTCTAGGGTAATTAGGCAAGAAAAAGAAAAGGCATCCAAATTGGAAAGGAAGAGGTAAATTTGCAGATGACATGATCCTATATAGAGAAAAATCCTGAAGAGTCCACTAAAAATCTGTTAGAACTAATTAACATATTTAGCAAGGTTCCATTGTGTTTTTACATACTTTGAACAAACAATATGAGAATGAAATTGAGAAAGCAATTCATTTTACAAGGACACCAAAAAGAAAATATGAGTTAAATTTAACAAAATACAAAACTTACACTCTGAAAACTATAAAACATTGAACGAAATTAAAGAAGATTTAAGTACTTGGAAAAACATGTTCATGGATCATAAAACAATATTGCTGAGATGGCAGTACTAATGGATGGATGGATCCAATGTAATTCCTATCAAAATCCCAGCTGACTTCTTTGTAGAAAAGAAGTGATAATCAAGATAACGTAGTACTGGCGTAAGAGTAGAAATAGATCAGTGGAATAGAATTGAGAGTCCAGAAATAAACCCATTTATTTCAACTGGTTTGTAACAAGGATGCCAGGACCATCCAACGGGAAATGAATAGCCTTTTCAACAGATATCAGTGGTTCAACTTGATAGTCACACGCAAAAGAATGAAGTTGGACTCTTGCCTCACAACATATACAAAAATTAAGATGTCTCAAAGATGTAAGTAGAGAGCTGAACTATAAAACTTTTAGAGACAACATAGGGTAAAATCTTCATTACCTAGTGTTTCGCAAAGGGCTCTTAGATGTGACACCAATAGCATAAGCAACAGCAACAAGAAAAATTTGACTTGTCAAAATTGAAATTTCTTTTTCTCAAAGGACACCATCAAGAAGGTGAAAAGACAACCACAGAATGGGAAAAAATATCTGCAAGTCGTATTACAGGCATACCTCATTTTATTGCACTTTGCCTCATTGCGCTGCACAGATACTGAGTTTTTAATAAATTGAAGGTTCGTGGCCACTGTACATTGAGCAAGTCTATCTATGTTGACCTTGTTTATCAGCGTTGTTATTCTAAAAGCATTTCTTACTTTGTGTCTCTGTGTCACATTTTGATTTTCACAATATTTCAAGGTTCCTCATATTTGTGACGGTGACCTGTGGTCTGTGAGTACAACTTGCTGAAAGCTCAGCTGATGGTGAGCATTTTTATTTTATCAACCCAATTAAGAAATGGGCAAAAGATCTGAAATAGACATTTCTCCAAGGAAGATTTCAAATGGCCAGTAAGCACATGAAAAGATGTTCAACATCATCAGTCATCAGAGAAATGCAAAGCAAAATCACAATAAGAAACCGTGCTAGGATGGCTAAAGGTAAAACATCATATACTAAATGTGAGTGAGTATGTGGAGAAATCTGAACCCTCCTACACTGCTGGTAGGAATGTAATATAGTGTGGCTGCTTTGGAAACCAGTCTGGCACTTGTTCATACTGTTAAGCATGAAGTTACTATCTGATACAGCAATTTCACTAGTAGTATATAACCCAAAGAAATAAAAACTTGCACACAAAAGTTCATAACAGCATTACAAAGGGGGGAAAGAATCCAAATGTCCATCAAAGATTAATATATAAACAAAATGTCATATATCTATATGTTAGGCAGAAAAATAGATATGAGCAGGTAGAGGGAGAATAAGGCCAATAAAGCCCACTAAATGGGACTCAAAGAGTTAACCAGAGAGCACAGAGACACCGGACAGCCAGAAAGGACTCACAGAGTTAATGCCCTCTACAATGTGAGTTCATTCCATCTGCTCTGAATTTGGGCTGACCTTGAGACTTGCCTTAGGTAATGCAGGGGAAAAAGGGCAGAGACATGGGACAAGCACCATGATTAATTTTCCTAAAAGTGCCGAGATATGAAGAGTAAGAACAGGATAGAGTAGTAAGAACAGGAGGGACTTATCTGAAGGCTAAAATTCCATTTAAAGAGGAGAGAGGTGGGAAGTTAGATTCCTAATGCATGCTTTGGTAATCAGCCAGCCTGACTTAAGGCAGGGCAAGCAGTCTTCACTGATATGTTCCCAGTGCTCTGGGGTAACCACTATCTTGGAGAAGAACAGGATCAATAAACTTCTGTTAAGTTTATCTTACAAAATTATCTGGAGGACTGACTATTGATAGTAACATAATGTCTCTCACTGGAGATAAACATCGTGAGACCACATGACAAGCCTATGCCCCCCTCGTCCCCTCATGCTGACTCTTTACCTTTATCCTGTTCTTAAAAGCCTTAAAAGACAGAATTCCAGCTTTAAAGCACACCTCCTTTCTGAGGTTGCCCATACTCCCCTTTCTTCAAGTGTGCACACTTATTGTTTTGTCTGCACTTTTCCAGTGGTGTTTTTGTGGGTTTGTTATTGCATTCTATTCTCCAGGCTTAAGCACAAGTCTTCACTCTGTATCTGTCCTACTTCAGATCAGTAGGGAGGGGCTTCTAAGATCTCTGATTCGGACTTGTAAGTTCCCATCCCCTGGGTGATGTGGACAGAACTGCATCTGTTGTGACCGTGTTCTTTAGGAGCCTGCCTGAAAATCTCCTTTCTTTGCTTTGGGAAGTTCTCAGAACATCATCTCACTCCACCCAGTGCTCTGTGGCTCCCCTAAACCTGGTAGGAACTTAGTTTCTGTGCCATGCAGATCCAAGTGGACACTGGACGCCAGGGGACACTGGCTTTAGGAGTTGGCAGGGGAGGTGCCCTGTGCTGGGCAGGCGTTCAGCGAACTTCCCTTACCTCTCTGTTCTTCCTTACTTTCGGCTGCCTAAAAGGCAGCCGCCACTCCTTGCTACTCTTGCTCTTATGAATTCCTTCCTCACCTTGAACTCTGACTTCCCTGCATGTCCAAACTGAATTCTTCCCCGACATATACAGAGAACAATTATTTGACCGTAAAAAGGAATGACACACTGCCATATATCACAACATGGATGAGCCTTGAAAACATTATGCTAAGTGAAAGAAGCCAGACACAAAAAACCCACATTTCATATGATTCTATTCATATGAAATATTCACAACAGGGAAATCTATAAAGACAGAAAAATAGATTTGTTGGTTGCTTATGGGTAGGAATAAATAGCAAAGGGTATATATTTTCTTTTGGAGGTGATGAAAATGTCCTCAAATTGGTGGTGCTTGTACATATCTGTGAATATAGTAAAAAAACCCATTGAATTGTGTATTTAAAATGGGTGAATTGTGTGGTATTTGAAGTATGTTCATAAATATATTGAAAAAGCAAACCCCCTCATGAACATTAAGAGAACTAAAAGTAAAATACTGATTAAAAATAGCATATAAATATGTAGGAAAGTGGAAATCAAAATCAAAGCATTTTATGGGCTTTGTATTGTTTCACAGAGGGTCCAGATATTGGTCACTATTCCATCTGTTATGCTAAAACTTCAAAGGTAACCCTTTAAAAATAATTGAAATAGAGTGTGTAATATACATGTAAGGAAAAGGGAAGTGGAGAAAATCTAAAGGCAAGGAAGGAAGGGGGAATAAAAAACAGGAATTGAAAGCACAAAATAGTACAATAGAAAAAAAATCCAAATTGAAATATTAATAACCATTAATAAATGCAAACAAACCAAACTACCTAGTAAAAAGGAACTTTGTCAAACTATATTTAAAAAATCCATGCATACATGGGATATACCTAAAAAAAAGGATACAGAAAGAATAAAACGTTTTCAAAAAATATACCAGGCAAAAACTGACATTAATCCATAATGATAAATAATAAGCACAGATAATAAACTTGCAAGCATGTAATAAATTCAAAATATAAAGCAAGTATTGATAGAAGAAGAAACGGAAAATTCTATCATTTTAGTGGTTGGTAACTGAAAGGTCATACAGGCAAAATACCAACTTCAATGAGAATTTATAGGACATAGTATCCAATAAGTGGAAAGTATATATTTCTTTAAATAGGTTAAACTAATGTATGATAATAGAAATTAGATTAGTGTTTGCTTCTGGTGGTGGGGGTAATTTTATTGAAAAAGGTCATAACATTCAGGCAATGAAAATATTTCTTATCTTGATTGGGGTGGTGGTTACAAAAATGTATAAACTTGTCAAAATTCATCAGAGTATGTATATTTAAATGGATGCATTTTATTTTACGTAATTTTTTCTCAAGCTTTTTTTAAAAGCATATTTTTTAGTTTATTTTGTTCCCCTAATTATTCTACTAAAGAAGTCATTATATCCAAGCTATTACCAGTTCCTAGTTCATCATGTAGTCTTGAAATATTATTCTCATTAAAATTAATCAGAATTTCAGTGAAATGACTAATTCCAGTTTTGGTGTGGGAAATGTATAGGTCTGAAGCATCTGTCACATAAGAGAATAAAGGAAATTAACCACTACTATTGCCATTATCATAAGGAACCAGGCGCCAATGTGAAGAGATTTGCACTTTCCAAAAACCATACAATTTGAACTTCTAAGAGAATAATTGCAATTGATTGAAGCCCACAAAATATATTTATATTTGTGAGTACATACCAATATAAAAAGTTGGTCACCTTTAGAAGATGACACGAACCAACCTATTACCTTGAAAAATGGTAACTAAATGGAGCGAATCAAATACTTATCCTATATTTCCTATGTGAACTGTGTCACTGAGTAACAAAGTAGTTGATAAAGGGAGCATGCCTTTATAAAATCATTCCAGCTAATGAATGAAAATCAAAATGTCAATTCCCAACTCTCAGCAGATTAATGGATCTATGCAATGAGGAATGCATTACCTAGATAAAAACCCATTTGCTTCCTGGTGAAAGAACCCAACCCAACCTATAATCTTGCCAAACAAACTGAATCTGAATCTGATGAATCCTTTAGGCCCATCTGCCAGTCTACAGGAATTACAGAACATAGAAGAACATGTTGAACTACACCATGATTATGCATTCAGCAAGATCCGGGTGGTGTGAAACTCTAGGTGAAATGCTCTGTGTTCTTCGGCAGATATATTATGAAGAAAAGAAAGGGATGGAAGCTGAAATATGTGCATTAAAAGGGGCTTTAAAGACATGCCAATTAAAAAATGCTAAGGCCAATTTATTAATTATATTGTTTAAAAGTGCACACGGGTTATAAAAGCTTAAAGAAATTATAACTCAGGATGGTGGTTACTTTTGGAACGAAGAAGTGAACTGTGATAGGGACAGGACATACAGAGGGATTTGGGGGTGGCTAGCAGTATTTATTGTTCTAATTGATAGTTACAAGGGTATTAACCTTACCAAAATTCACTGGACTAAACATTTGTGTGATTTTTCTACATCTGTGTTTATTTTACAATTAAAAAGTTAAAATGAACTTTAAAAATAGACATCATGTGGTACAATACTCATAAATCAATGCTATACACCACATTAACAAAAAGGATAAAAACCACATGATCATCTCAATAGATGCTGAAAAAGCATTTGACAAAATTCAACATCCACTTATGATAAAAACTCTCAACAAAATGGGTACAAAGGGTACATACCTCAACATAATAAAGACCATATAAAACAAATCCACAGCTAACATTATACTGAATGACGAAAAGCTGAAAGCTTTTCCTCTAAGATTGGAAACAAGACAAGGATGTCCACTCTCACCACTTTTATTCAACATAGTACTGGGAGTGCTAGCCACGGCAATCAGACAACACAAAAAGATAAAAGGCATCTAAATTGGTAAGGAAGAAGTTAAACTGTCACTATTTGCAGATAACATGATATTATACATAGAAAACCCTAAAGACTCCACCAAAAAACTACTAGAACCAATAATTGGATTCAGCAAAGTTGCAGGATACAAAATTAGTGCATAGAAATCTGTTGTGCTCCCATATATTAACAACAAACTAGCAGAAAGAGAAATCAGGATAACAATTCCATTTACTATTGCACCAAAAAGAATAAAATACCTAAGAATAAACCTAACTAAGGAAAAGAAGGACCATATGACCCAGTAATTCCACTTCTAGGCATTTAACCAAAGAAAACAAAATCCTTGGTTCAAAAAGATATATGCACCCCTATGTTTATCACTGGATTATTTACAATGGCCAAGATATGGAATCAACCTGAGTGTCCATCAATAGATGGATGGGTAAAGCAAATGTTGTACATATACACAATGGAATATTATTCAGCCATGAAAAAGAAAACAAATCCTGCCATTTACAACAACATGGATGGACTTAGAGGGTATTATGCTAAGCGAAGTAAGCCAGATGGAGAAAGACAAATACCATATGATCTCACTTATTTGTGGAATCTAAAAATAAAACAAAACAAAATGAACAAAACAGCTGTAGACTCAAAGTCACTGAGAAGTGATTGGTGGTTAGCATGGGGGAGGAGCTGGGGTGGGTGAGGGGGATAAAGGGGCAAAAAAATTCTCAATTATAATATAAGTTGGTCACAGGGATAGTAGTACAATATAGCCAACGATTCTGTAACATCTTCCTATGTTGACAGATATTAACTGTACTAGTTGGAGATGAAGATTTAATAATATGGGTATAACTTTTGAACCACTGTGTTGTATACTTGAAATCAATATAAGATTGTATATCAATGATACTTCACTAAAAAAATAGATTCCAAGGGCAACTTTATGCCAACACATTAAAAAACTTAGATGAAATTAACAAACTTCTAGAAAAAATGAAATGATGCAAATTCTTACAACATTTAAAGAAATTGGGTCTATAAAAATCTTCCATTAAAGAAAACTCCATGACAAATGGCTTTATATACTAATTATAATCATATGAGGAAGAAATAATACTTATTTTACCCACTTCCTTCCAAAGAATAGTGAAAGAAGGATTACTCACCAACTCATTTTTCTATTCACTTTTTTTCCAAGACAAGAATCCTCAACTGAAGGAGTGTGTTATGTAACACAGTTCTTTCAACGCACATTTTCTTTCTTTATTCTCTCTCTCTATTCATAGACCTTTCGTATACGTCGTCGATTAAGTAGACCTCATCATCCAGCGTCCCATTACAATTCTGCTTCCATTCCATTCCTCTGCTTCCCATATGCACATTTCCTTTCTCTCAAGTCAGACTGCCTGAGACAGTGCACGACTATTGATGTGCTGATTTGTGTAAGAGATAAGCTGACCGACCTGCTTCATTGTCATATGTGATACCCATTTTGGGTGGGGATATACAGACTGCAGTTCCAGAGCTGCCCGTCATGAGTGGGAGACTGGTGCCTTTTCATTCCACCCAGTAATCCCACCTGCATTTGAATGGACGTCAGGGGCTAGTCTTTGAAGGTGAATTTCTGCCTCTTGACGTCTTCCCTTCTGGGTATCAGTAAGTCCTCGTCCCTCTGGCGACCCCTGACCTCTTCCCCCTAAACACTGAACTCCTCTTCAGCCAGCCCCATCAGGAGAATTCCATTAAAATCCTAAGCCATACCATCGCCTGGAGGAATGTTTCAGCTCATCAGGAGGTGGGAATATTTTCGGAGAGATGTGCTTGAGGCTGAAAGGGCAAAGGAGAAGGGCAAGGTAAGTGAGAGGGTGAATTTGGTGGGGCGGAAGAATAGCCAGGGGCTTGGGGGAGACTACAGGACAGGGTCCTCTGAGACCGGGCTGTGATATTCCTTATGAGAGCTGCTTCACTCTTGTGGGACTTTGTCCATGCATCTGATGCGACTGAAGGCTATAGTAGACTCTGGTTGATGGGTGATGGATTCACCAATGCTAACTACCTGGCAGGAGGATTCATAACAGTGTTTAGGGAAGTGCTGTCATCTCTCCTCCTGGAATTATAAAGGGAACCTGAGCTTCTGGGCAATTTCAGAGATATGCAATGTCTTGTAGGTACTGAGGGTGAATGTTCAGTTTGTGGATGAGAGACTCTTTCCTGGGCTTGAGGCTGTAGCAGTAACCAGTCCACATGCTGAAGTACCCCTGTAGTAGGAGGTACCAGGGGTGGTAGGTGATAGGAGGACCCCTGTGACTGCTTTGAAATGGAAGGTTTCTGTTGCTGAACCCAAAAGGTGGTAGCCTCCTCTTCATCCTTTTCCAACTCTAAGAGGTGAAAGACAGCATCTTTGGGTAACTGGGGAGAGTCTTTAGTGTTTATACATGGTTCTGGGTCAAGAATGTTCCTCAAATTTGGTTAAACAAGCCACTGCTAATGCTGTAGAGTTTGAGATACTCTGAGGGGTTTGACAATTTGGAATTTTCCAGGCATGAAACCTTGAAGGGATTGGGGCTCCTGAAGTCTGTGATCTCTGGCTGATCAGTGCAGAGAAAAGCAAGGCTCTCGGTGGTGATGGCACAGTAATTAACTCCTTCTGCATCTTCTGCTCCCATTTTTCAGCATATCTAAGGCCTCAGAAGAACTGAGGCTAAGACAGACCACATAGACCAGGTTTTAGAGCTATTAGCCCACAGTGAGGAGCAGAGAGAGAAGAGGGAGTATGGCTGAGGATGGTTTGTTCTTTAATGAGAGACACTGAGCAAGTTCAAAGCTGCAGTGAAAGATCCAGCAGAGAAGTTCAAGACTGAAGAGAGCTGAGAAGATTGTCTAAAGAAAAGGAGGTGGGAGACAGGATCCAGAGAGGATGGTGGGATTGACCTTCACGAAGAGGAAGGACATTCCCTCTTCTCACGGAATGTATCTAGGACAGGAAGGGCAGAGCATAGTATTTGTAGATTTGGTGGTGGAAAGTCAAGGGCATCCATGTTTGTTGTGTTCCTCTTTTTCCTGTGCATTATGTTGGGGGTCATCAGCTGGGAGCGAGGGCTGTAGAGAGGGTTGAGGCAGCAAATGCGAGCTTTGAGAAGAATGAAACCCAGGCATAGCTGTAGTGGAGGAGAGAGGGGCAAAGGGACTTGAGAAAGTCAAGATTGTCAAGCATCGATGAGGTAGTGACCTGAAGTTCGTGACCATGAATTTACAAGTCAACCGCCATCCAATTTTCTGTGAGAGTTTATGTAAGAGGTAATTTATGGTAATGATTAGAATTAAGGCTTTGGAGCCAGAGAAACTTGGACTGTGCAACTTTGTATGTGCTAATGGCTGTGAACCTCATCTGTATAACGAATAGAATAGTATTCCTTGTCTGATAGGATTGTTGGAGTTAAACGAGTTATTGTATGAGTAGGACTTTGAAGAGTGCCTGATATATATATAAGTCATTAACAGATGTTAGTTTTAGCTGTTTATTTTCTCTAATATTGTTCAGTTGGCTGAAGGCAGGCAGAGGGATAGCAGATTTATTTATCCAGAGTTGGGATTTTGCCTGACCAATGCATAAAGGACAGAAAGCAAAGGAGTTTAGAATGTTGACTGAAATTACTGATTGAGGAACCGTAGACTAAGATGAACCCTTCATCAAGAGGGGTGTGATGAGAGGAAGCAGTGATAGATAAGAATATTACCTGGATGGAAAGGATATTTTAATGATGTTGAAGCCCTGTGACAGCTGTTGTAGTTGAATAGACAAGCTGGGAAGATAGAAGGTTGTGGTCAGATGATAGGATAATTGAGTTAGTGATTTTTCAAGGTGAAATAATTAGGAATGATAACATCTCTACAGTGAACATAGGAGGGGGGCAGAAAGGTAAAAGAGGTCAAGGTGGCAAGAAGCAAGTGAGTGGATGGTTCATCCACCAGGACAATGAAGTCCCCCAGGACTATGGTGGCAAGAACTCGAGTGGAGAGGAAGAAAGTGTCCAGGTTTCATTTTGGCCACCTATGAACTCTATGTGTCCACCATTAGGGTGCCTTCCACAAGCTCATGCATTGCCATGATCATTTATTAAAATCCATAGGCCCCTGGAAGGGTAACAATAGCTAATTTTTATTACTTTATGCTAGGCACCATTTAAAAAAATTTGGTATCATTAATATACCCTTACATGAACAATATTGTGGCTACTAGACTCCTCTCCATTATCAAGTCCCCAGCACATACCCCATTACAGTCACTGTCCATCAGCGTAGTAATGCTATAGAGTCACTACTTGTCTTCTCTGTGTTGTACTGCCTTCCCTATGCCCCCCCTACATTATGTGTGCTAATCGTAATGCCCCTTATTCCCCCTTATCCCTCCCTTCCCACCCATCTTCTGCAGCCCCTTTCCCATTGGTAACTGTTAGTCCATTCTTGGGTTCTGTGAGTCTGCTGCTGTTTTGTTCCTTCAGTTTTTTCTTTGTTCTGATACTCCACAGATGAGTGAAATCATTTGATACTTGTCTTTTTCCACCTGGATTATTTCACTGAGCATAATACCCTCTAGCTCCATCCATGTTGTTGCAAATGGGAGGATTTTTCTTCTTCTTATGGCTGAATAATATTCCATTGTGTATATGTGCCACATCTTCTTTATCCATTCATCTACTGATGGACACTTAGGTTGCTTCCATTTCTTGGCTATTGTAAATAGTGCTGTGATAAACATAGGGGTGCATATGTCTTTTTCAAACTGCGCTGCTGTATTCTTAGGGTAAATTCCTAGGAGTGGAATTCCTGGGTCAAATGGTATTTCTATTTTGAGTGTTTTGAGGAACCTCCATACTGCTTTCCACAATGGTTGAACTAATTTGCATTCCCACCAGCAGTGTGGGAGGGTTCCCCTTTCTCCACATTCTCACCAACATTTGTTGTTGTTTGTGTTTTGGATG
>JAQQAC010012408.1:11218328-11241980 GCA_029783875.1 Phataginus tricuspis
TGGTTCCATATGAATTTTAGAAGTATTTGTTCCAGTTCGTTGAAGAATGCTGTTGGTATTTTGATAGGGATAGCATTGAATCTGTAGATTGCTTTATACAGGATGGTCATTTTGACACTATTAATTCTTCCTAGCCAAGAGCATGGGATGGATTTCCATTTGTTAGTGTCCTCTTTAATTTCTCTTGAGTGTCTTGTAGTTTTCAGGTATAGGTCTTTCAGTTCCTTGGTTAAGTTTATTCCTAGGTTTTATTTTTTTTATGCAATTGTGAATAGTATTGTTTTCCTGATTTCTCTTTCTGCCAGTTCATCGTTAGTGTATAGGAAAGCAACAGATTATGGTGTACTAATTTTGTATCCTGGAACTTTGCTGAATTCAAATATTAGATCTATTAGTTTTGAAGTGGAGTCTTTAGGGTTTTTTATGTACAATATCATGTCATCTGCAAATAGTGACAGTTTGACTTCTACTTTACTAATCTGGATGCCTTTTATTTCTTTGTCTGATTGTCATGGCTAGGACCTCCAGTACTATGTTGAATAACAATGGAGAGAGTGGGCATCCCTGTCTTGTTCCTGATCTTAGGAGAAAAGCTTTCAACTTCTCGCTGTTAAGTATGATGTTGGCTGTGGATTTGTCATATATGGCCTTTATTATGTTGAGGTACTTGCCCTTTATACCCATTTTGTTGAGAGTTTTTATCATGAGTGGTTGTTGAATGTTGTCAAATGCTTTTTCAGCATCTATGGAGATGATCATGTGGTTTTTGTTCTTCTTTTTGTTGATGTGGTGGATGATGGTGATGGATTTTCGAATGTTGTACCATCCTTGCATCCCTGGGATAAATCCCACTTGTTCATGGTGTATGATCCTCTTGATGTATTTTTGAATTCAGTTTGCTAATATTTTGTTGAGTATTTTTGCATCTGTGTTCATCAGGGATATTAGTCTGTAGTTTTCCTTTTTTTGTGGGGTCTTTGCCTCGTTTTGGTATTAGAGTGTTGCTGGTTTCACAGAATGAGTTTGGAAGTATTCCCTCCTCTTCTATTTTTTGGAAAACTTTAATTAGAATGGGTATTATGTCTTCTCTAAATGTCTGATAAAATTCAGTGTTGAATTCTTCTGGTCTAGGGGTTTTGTTCTTGGGTAGCTTTTTGATTACCAATTCAATTTCATTGCTGGTTATTGGTCTGTTTAGATTTTCTGTTTCTTCCTTGGTCAGTCTTGCAAGGTTGTATTTCTCAAAGAACCAGCTCTTGGCTTCATTAATTTTTTTCTATTGTTTTTTTCTTCTCAATTTTATTTCTTTTCTGATCTTTATTATGTCCCTCTTTCTGCTGACTTTGAGCCTTATTTGTTCTTATTTTTCCAGTTTCAATAATTTTGAATTTAGACTATTCATTTGGGATTGTTCTTCTTTCTTTAAATAGGCCTGGATTGCTATATACTTTCCTCTTAGAACTGCCTCTGCTTCTTCCCATTGACGTTGGGGCATTGTGCTGTTGTTGTCATTTGTCCCCATATATTGCTTGATCTCTGTTTTAATTTGGTCATTGATCCATTGATTGTTTAGAAGCATGTTGTTAAGCCTCCATGTGTTTGTGAGCCTTTTTGTTTTCTTTGTACGATTTATTTCTAGTTTTATACCTTTGTGATCTGAGAAGTTGGTTGATATAATTTCAATCTTTTTGAATTTACTGAGACTCTTTTTGGGCCTAGTATGTGGCCTATTCTGGAAAATGTTCCATGTGCACTTGAGAAGAATGTGTATCCTGCTGCTTTTGGGTGTAGAGTTCTGTAGATGTCGGTTAGGTCCATCTGTTCTATTGTGTTGCTCTGTAGCTCTGTGTCCTTACTTATTTTCTGTCTGGTTCACCTGTCTTTTGGAGTGGGTGGTATGTTGAAGTCTCTTAGAATGGATGCATTGCATTCTATTTCCACCTTTAATTCTGTTATTATTTGTTTCACATATGTCAGTGCTCCTGTGTTGGGTGCATAGATATTTGTAATGGTAATATATTCTTGTTGGATTGACCCCTTCATCATTATGTAATGTCCTTGTTTGTCTTGTGTGACTTTCTTTGTTTTAAAGTCTATTTTGTCTGATACAAGTACTGCAACACCTGCTTTTTTCTCCCTATTAGTTGCATGAAATACCTTTTTCCATCCCTTCAATTTCAGTCTGTGTATGTCTTTGGGTTTGAAGTGAGTCTCTTGTAGGCAACATATAGTTGGGTCTTGTTTTGTATCCATTCTATTACTCTATGTCTTTTGATTGGTGCATTCAGACCATTTACATTTAGGGTGATTATTGATAGGTATGTACTTATTGCCATGGCAAGCTTTAGATTTGCCGTTATCAAACGTTCAAGGGTAACTCCCTTACTCTCTAAGAGTCTAACTTAACTCACTTAATATGCTAATACAAACACAGTCTAAAGGATCTTTTTTTATTCTCTCCTTTTCTTCCTCCTCCATTATTTATATATTAGGTATAATATTCTGTACTCTTTGTCTATCCCTTTATATTACCTCTGGTGACAGCTATTTAACCTTAGTAACACTTCCATCTATAGCAGTCCCTCCAAAGTACACTGTAGAGATGGTTTGTGGGAGTTAAATTATCTCAGCTTTTGCTTATCTGGAAATTGTTTAATCCCTCCTTCAAATTTAAATGTTAATCTTGCCGGATAGAGTATTCTTGGTTCAAGGCCCTTCTGCTTCATTGCATTAAATATTCATGCCACTCCCTTCTGGCCCGTAAAGTTTCTTCTGAGAAGTCTGATGATAGCCTGATGGGTTTTCCTTTGTATGTGATCTTATTTCTCTCTCTGACTTCTTTTAATAATCTGTCCTTATCCTTGATCTTTGCCATTTTAATTATTATATGCCTTGGTGTTGTCCTCCTTGGGTCCCTTTTGTTGGGAGATATGTGCACCTCCATGGCCTGAGAGACTATCTCCTTCCTCTGATTGGGGAAGTTTTCGGCAATTGCTTCCTCAAAGATACTTTCTATCTCTTTTTCTCTCTCTTCTTCTTTTGGTACCCGTATAATATGAATATTGTTCCATTTGGATTTGTCACACAGTTGTCTCAATATTCTTTCATTCTTAGAGATCCTTTTTTCTCTCTGTGCCTCAGCTTGTTTGTATTCCTCTTCCCTAATTTCTTTTTCATTTATCGTCTCCTCCACTGTATTTAATCTGCTTTTAATACTCTGCATTATGTTCTTCAACGATTGGCTCTCTGTCCTAAATTCGTTTCTGAGTTCTTGAATATTTTTCTGTACCTCCATGAACATGTTAATGATTTTTATTTTGAAATCTCTTTCAGGAAGATTTATTAGTTCAGTCTTACCAGATCCTTTCTCTGGTGGTGTGATTTTGCTTTGAAGCAGGTTCCTTTGACATTTCATATTTGTATGTGGCACTCTCTAGTGCCCAGAAGCTCTACTCTCCTGAGGTGCTCAGCCCCTGGAGCGATGTCAGGGATCACAGGGCAGTGGTGCTGGTGCCTGGGGGGAGGAAAGAGCTGTTTCCTGCTTCCTGGCTGCTTTTCACCACTGCCAGAACCAGTGGGCCCAACACAGAGGTGTAAGCCTGTATGCTTTGTGTTTGTAGCTGCCATAGCGGGGCTTCCCTCTGGCTGGCCTGATGCCTGGGCAGGGGCTGCTGGTTTGCAAGCCAGGTCCTGGCTAGCTTGGAGGAAGACACAGCACATTGCATATCATGGTGGGGACCCTTGGAGCTCTTTAGCCAGCCAGGGAGATGGAGCGCCTGAAAATAATTTAAGTTCCCAACCTGCTGGGCAGAGTGCGCCCGGACAATTTTGCCTACCTGTCCTATTTCCTGAGCAGTAAGCTCTGTCCAATCCTTGCTCCTTTAGCAGCCCTCTCGCTGTTAGGAAGTGTCTTAGACTGCCCGCCCAGATCAGCCGGATATGAATTGCTGTTTTCCACAAGCAGCTGGAACCTCCATCTGTCCAGGTATTCTGACTATCTTAGCTTTCCAACCCCACTAATAACCAGAGCACCATGCAATGTAGGTTCATGATCCCAGAGCAGATCTCCAGGGCTAGGTGTTCAGCAGTCCCAGGTCTCCACTCCCTCCCCTCTCTGTTTCTCTTCCTCCTGCTGGTGATCTGAGGTAGGGGAAGGGTTTTCGCCCTGCCGGGTCACAGCTTTGGTACATTACCCTGTTCTGTGAGGTCTGCTCTTTTCTCCAGGTGTATGCAGTCTGGTGCAGCCTTCTTTCCTGTTCTTTCAGGATTAGTTTTATTAATTATGTTTTCGTATTATATGTGGTTTTAGGAGGAGGTCTCTGTCTCACCTCTCACGCCACCACCTTTAATCCCTTTTGCTAGGCACCATTTTAAGTACTTTTAATATAACAATTCTTTCAGTCTTCTCTATAACAACTATGGGTTACCATTATTATTAGTTCTATTTTACAAATGAAGGAACTGAGGCACAGATGTGTTTAAATAATTTGCTCAAGGCCCCAGAATTATTAAGTGGCAGACCTTAGATTTAAATTCGGTTAACCTGGCTTCAGGTCTATGCATTTAACCACAATGCCAACTGCCTCTCAGAGCATGAAGTCATTATTTCCTTAGTATGAATTTTTTTTCTCTGGGGGCATCCTACATGGCAATTTATGAGCAAGTGTTCAAGAGGGAAGTATATGTCTACAATAATTGTGTGTTTTGGGGCGTCCATCCGTCTGCCACTTCCCACTTCCTCAGCCTAACACAAGTTGGGACAGTGTCCACCTTTGCTGGGAATCAGTGTCTGAAGGTCCCCCAGGGCTGATGGGGTGTGGGTGCTGGCTGTGGAGGACTCAGCTGTGCTGGAAATGGGAGGTGTGCGCTTGTGTTGGCGGTGTCGGGGACTCCACCCTGTCTTCTGCTGCTTGGTCCGGATTCTGAAGACAGCTGCCTCCCCAGCCTGGCCAGTCACACCCTCAAGAAGGTTGCCCAGGCTGTGTGCAGTGAGTGGGCTGGGCCAAAGGCAGCACAACCGCAGTGCCCTCCACCTGGCCCTGCCCCACACCATGACCCTGTGGGAGGGAGAAGAGAACAAGCTGTTTGGGCGAGGCTGGGAAAAGCCCTGGAGCCAGCGAAGGGCCTCAGGCGCTCTGTTCCCCTCCCTCCCTGGAGCAATGCCTCTTTTGCCCACCAAAGCCCCTTGGAGGGAAGCGGGGGGCGGGCAGGCAGTGGAAATCAAATGGAAATCAGACAGGCAGGCAGATGGGTGGATGAGGGGGCCGTCTGGTGAAGTCCACTGCAGGAGGACCCCTACCATCAGCAGCGAGACCCCTTTCAGGATCTTCAGCCTCCTCCCCATTGGTCAGACTGCCAGGAGGCTTGGGTGTTAAAATCCCTCAGTCCTTTAGAGGCCAGGATGAGACAAAGGTGAAAGGAAGCATCTGCCTGTGCGTGGAAGAGGCCAGCCTGACCAGAGGTGTGACTCAGAGACAACTCTGTCCCTCCCCTTTCCCACTCAGGGAGAGGTCACCTGGGCATGTGGCTATGGGCCTTTCCCAGCCTCCTCTTCATCCTTTTCCAAATCTAAGAGGTGAAAGACAGCGTCTTTGGGCAACTGGGGAGAGTCTTTAGTGTTAATACTTGGTTATGGGTCAAGAATGTTCCTCAAGTTTGGTTAAACAAGCCACTCCCAACGGTGTAGAGTTTGTGATCCTCTGAGGGGCTTGACAATTTGGAATTTTCGGGCATAAAACTTTGAAGGGATTGGGGCTCCTGAAGTCTGTGATCTCTGGCTGATCAGTGCAGAGAAAGGCAAGGCTCTCGGTGGTGAGGGCACGGTAGTTACCCCCTTCTTTGTGGTCATCTGGAACCTGCATCTTCTGCTCCCACTCTTCAGCATGACTGAGGAATCAGAAGGACTGAGGCTAAGACAGACCACATAGACCAGGTTTTAGAGGAGCAGAGAGAGGAGAGGGAGTATGGATGATGGAGGAGGACGGTTTTTTGTTAATGAGCAAGTTCAAAGCTGCACTGAAAGACCCAGCTTCCCTTGCATGAAACCGAGTCCCGCCAACAAGATGTGAGCCCAGATAACGTATCCTTACAAGGACTGAGTGTGACTGACAAGAACCACAATTGCTGTTTGGACCTACAAATGGGAACTGTGTGCTGAGGATGGCAGACTGCCCACCTAGATCGCTTGTCTACTACTGGGCTGTTACCTGAGAGACAAGAAACTTCTCTTCTTTAAGCCCCAATGTTTTTAGATGTTTCTATTGTAGAATTTTGTCCTATACCCTAAGATTCCCCTTGAAAAGGTACAGTGAAGCAGGAGCCGTGGGTAGATTGTCTGATGCTTTAACCTGAGCCAGACTGACTGTATGAGGGCTGGAGTCCCATTTTCACGTGCAGGATTTATTCACCTTGTAATACTGTACCAGGCATACCGACCACGATGTCCTCATGCCCGCAGCCCCTGTGGGAGGAGGCCTAAGGACAGCCGCGGCTCCCCCCACCTAGCCCCAACTCAGGGAACTCAGGCAGTGGGAAACGAACCTAAAAATGCCCAGTGGCTGAGCGGGCCCCGGTCTGCAGAGACAGGCTGGGCTGATCCGATCCTCCTTCTTGGAATGAGAAAAGTAACAATCTGCCTGGTCATTTACACTGTAATAATAGACATGAATAAAGTAAGCTACAAAGTTGTCAGGAAACAGTATTTCTTCCAAGGACATGCTAACTGTAAAATGGTGTAACACCCTTCTTTGAATGTCTGTGTTCTCACTCACTGAGCAACTTTGCTCTCTGAAATGATAGATTACTAGAAATTTTGCTGTTTGAAATTCTATCTGTACATCCCCCTCTTGCCTGGAGAGTCTACAGCACTTTGACACAGGGAGGCAGCCCCAGTTTACAGCCATGCAGCGCTGCCAATTAGGGCTCTCTGGATACCGCAGTCCACAGCTGTCCTGGCTTTGCGGGTGCTGAGGAAAGGAGGCCTGGGTTCACTCTGCAGTCCCTGCCTGACTGGGCCCCTTCACACTCAGCTTGGCTTTGCTGTGAGTCTAGTAAATGCTATTTATTTCAATGTCACCCAAATGCCACCTTTCTCCAACATTCTGTAATAACTCAACTTCTCCCGCATTCAGTGTGCTGCCTTCCGATTCTCTGGTGTGTGGTCTCTCTCGCTGCCACTGGTGAATAAACCTGGCTTTGTCGGCTGAGTACCCCAGGGCTGGCCCTGGTGGTCTCAGGCGGGCAGGTCCAGAGGAGCCATTTGGATTTGGGGATGTGGAGAAAATCAGTGCATGGGGACCGCCCCTGAATGATCACTGGGGTAAGA
Organism: Phataginus tricuspis; assembly: GCA_029783875.1. Classification (NCBI taxonomy): domain Eukaryota; kingdom Metazoa; phylum Chordata; class Mammalia; order Pholidota; family Manidae; genus Phataginus; species Phataginus tricuspis. The sequence goes on from JAQQAC010012408.1 coordinate 11,225,653, forward strand.
CCAAGGAGGAGGGGCAGAACTTTGAAGGGTTTTGGCAGGCTCAAGTTATGAGGGACAGAATGCATGAAGAGGTGGGTGTTGTGGGAGAGAGAAAAGCACAAGGTGAGAAAAACTCAGACTCAGCAGTGAGTCTGAGTGAAGAGCAGGTATTCAGAGACCAGACCCTGGTCCATGACTGAGTGGATGCTCGTCCTTCCCAGTCCGGCTCCAGGGCACGAGAATACCTGGTCCAGGTTAGTCGGAGAGCCTTTCTGCTCGGACGACCCAAGCAGCTGCCCCACATCGGGCTACCTTTCCTGCGCCAGCAAAACTCCCAGAGGTGAGACAGGCCTGAGCAGGGCCAAGGCTGGGCCGCACATGACCTTGCCCAGGGCTTTTTCTGGAGACCCATTCATTCATTCACTTTATATATATTCATATATTACGTTTATATATATTTCATTTATATCATACTATTTATACTTATTTTATATATTTTACATATATTTAATTACATATATTTATATTATTAATTTATATAAAATTTACATATCTCAATCAGTCTTATAGATATTAGCATAGCATTTTCAAAATACTTGCACCTTAGGAGAAATAACCACTTCCTCGGTCAACATTTTCACGGTCAGTAATGGTTCTACTGAAATGCAGATCCAGACATTAAGTTAGGGAACTCAAGGGAAAGGGAGGAAAAGGCCTGCCAAGGGTGAGGGGGCCAGGGAAGCCGACCTGCCGGTAGGGAAGGTGGGCAGCGTAAGGACTCGGTATTGGTGTGTGCTGTGAAATGGTCGCCACAAAAAGTCTAGCTAACATCCATCATGACACATAGTTCCAGAATGGTTTCTTTGTGTGATGAGAACTTCTAAGCTCTACTTTCCAAAATGCAATGCAGCATTATTAACTATAGTCACCATGTTGTACATTACACCCCTGTGCCCGATGTATTTTATAACTGCAAGTTTGCATCTTTTGACTCCCTCACCCATGTCACCTGCTCCCTACTCATTGCTTCTGGTAACCACCAATCTGTCCTCTGTATCCATGAGCTTGTTTTTTTGTTAGTTTCCACATACAAGTGAGAACATACGATATTCCTTCTGACTTATTTCACAGCATACTGCCCTCCAGGGCCATCCATGTGGCCATAAATGACAAGATGTCACTCTGTTTTTGTGGCTGAAAAATATCCTACCCTATGTATCTACCACTTCGTCTTCGTCCGTTCATCCACCGATGGACAGTTAGGTTTCCATATCTCAGCTATTGTAGATAATCATGCTGCAGTGAACGTGGGGGTGCGGATATCTTTTCAAATTAGTGTTTTTGTGTTCTTCAGATAAATACCCAGAAATAGAATTGCTGATTCATATGGTAGTTCTATCTTTGAATTTTTGAGGGTCCTCTCTACTGCTTTCCATAGTGGGTGCACCAATTTACAGTCCCACCAACAGTGTAGGAGGGTTCCCTTTTCTCCACATCTTCACCAACCCTTGTTATTTCTTGTTTTTTGGATGATATCATTGTGGTTTTGATTTGCATTTCCCTGCTGATTAGGGATGTTGAGCATCTAAAAGCGATTTCTTTTCAAGTAAAGCACACAGTGTCATAACTAGGAGTTAGAGAGCAACGTCGTGCAGTTCTATGTATGGATGGGGGTTTCGCATTATTGTCCTCCAGACGGAACCCGGCTCACCAGCACCACCCAGGTGGTTCACCCAGGCCTTCTTGAACGAGGGTGGAACTCAGGGGCCTCTGACTGTAAATGTGTCCGTGATGGAAAATGTCAATGATGGGCCTGGGAAAGGAGTTGATGGGCAGCTTCCATGGGCTTCCTGGACGTGGAGCGAGAAGCAAGCCTGAAGATTCCTAGCTGTGTAACCTCAGCCTTGGAAACCTTATTTCTTGTGTGTGAGGAACACGGTGGGCACAGGCTCACCTAGTTCGTAGGGAGGTCCTGAGCACAAAGGGAGAGAAAACGGAATGAAACTCTGAGAAATGAGAAATATTAAATATTGGCTTGGTGTACTATCAGTTGTGGCCTTTCCACTTTAGCCTTCCAGCTGTCTGGGGTCAGGACAGTGATGTGGTGTGTGTGCTGAGCCTGCAGGGGAAGCTGGGGGCGGATGGTCTGGGCTGCGCGAGCTCCCCGGCCATTGACTCCTGAGAGCTGGGAGGGCGGTGGCCTTGCCCGTGACCAGTTTCCTGGAGGGTGAGGACCAAGCTGTGGGTTAGAGACCGGGTGTGAGGCTGGATGTTGCTGCAGCGAGCCAGCTCCCGGCTGCCCCAGGGCCCGAGGGCAGGCGCTGCTCTGCTGTCTGCGGAGCCCCAGGAATGACAGCCACAAAACCGCCCCCACCCCCCCAGTTTGGCCAGGTCCCTGTCCATGCTTCTCCTGGGTTGAGCCTGCCAGGGACACTCTGTGACCAGCCCATGAGGCGGACCATGCCCTCAGGGCAGTCGGGCTTGACCTGCGGGTACCGGAACTTTCCTCTCAGGAGACCCTGGGAGCCTTGCCCAAGACCTGAGAACTAGCTGTGTGTCTGACCAAGCCCACCTCCGGCCTGGCCACGGGTCAGCCACGGCCCAGCCACTAGCCCCTCAGGCTCCCAGGTCCTCAAACTCCACCTTCCTTGAGTTTTCAGGGCACATGTTCAGTGGAGGAGAACCTTCTCTTGAGGACCAAACGGAGCAAAACAACTTTGACAAAGAGCACTTAGGAAGCTGTGAGGGAAAACATTTGAGATGGTGCACCATGAAAAGGTGCTGGGTAAATAGAAAATCCAAACATTAACCCAAACATATACAGTCAATTAATATTTGATAAAGGAGCCTTGGATATACAATGGGGAGATGACAGCCTCTTCAGCAGCTGGTGTTGGAAAAACTGGACAGCTACATGTAAGAGAATGAAACTGGACTACTGTCTAACCCCATACACAAAGATAAACTCAAGGTGGATCAAAGACCTGAATGTAAGTCATGAAACCATAAAACTCTTAGAAAAAAACATAGGCAAAAATCTCTTGGACATAAACATGAGTGACTTCTTCATGAACATATCCCCCCGGGCAAGGGAAACAAAAGCAAAAATCAACAAGTGGGACTATATCAAGTTGAAAACCTTCTGTACAGCAAAGGACACCATCAGTAGAACAAAAAGACATCCTACAATATGGGAAAATATATTCATAAATGACATATCTGATAAGGGGTTGACATCTAAAATATATAAAGAACTCATGCACCTCAACAAACAAAAAGCAAATAATCCAATTAAGAAATGGGCAGAGGACATGAATAGACACTTCTCCAAAGAAGAAATTCAGATAGCCAACAGGCACATGAAAAGATGCTCCACATCACTAATCATCAGAGAAATGCAGATTAAAACCACAATGAGATATCACCTCACACCAGTGAGGATGGCCAACATCCAAAACACAAACAACAACAAATGTTGGCGAGGATGTGGAGGAAAGGGAACCCTCCTACACTGCTGGTGGGAATGCAAATTAGTTCAACCATTGTGGAAAGCAGTATGGAGGTTCCTCAAAAAAACTCAAAATAGAAATACCATTTGACCCAGGAATTCCACTCCTAGGAATTTACCCTAAGAATGCAGCAGCCCAGTTTGAAAAAGACAGATGCACCCCTATGTTTATTGCAGCACTATTTACAATAGCCAAGAAATGGAACCCACCTAAGTGTCCATCAGTAGATGAATGGATAAAGAAGATGTGGTACATGTATACATATGGAATATTATTCAGCCATAAGAAGAAAACAAATCCTCCTATTTGCAACAACATGGATGGAGCTAGAGGGTATTATGGTCAGTGAAATAAGCCAAGCCGAAAAAGACAAGTATCAAATGATTTCACTGATCTGTGGAGTATAAGAACAAAGAAAAAAACTGAAGGAACAAAACAGCAGCAGACTCACAGAACCCAAGAATAGACTAACAGTTACTAAAGGGAAAGGGACTGGGGAAGATGGGTGGGAAGGGAGGGATAAGAGGGAAAAAGGGGCATTACGATTAGCAGACGTAAGGTGGGGGGGCCCGGGGAGGGCTACACAACTCAGAGAAGACAAGTAGTGACTCTATAGCATCTCACTACGCTGATGGACAGTGACTGTAATGGGGTTGGTGGGGGGGACCTGATGGAGGGGGTAGTTTAATCACCATAATATTGCACATGTAATTGTAGATTAATGATACCAAAATAAATTATATATATAAAAAAGAAAAGGTGCTGGGCAAACTAAACATGTTAGAGTGATTACACTTAGTCTGAAGAAAAGTAAGTGAGCAAGGAGTCTTTGAAAACCACCCAGTTTAAGTATTTGAACCACGCTCAAAGACACGAGCAAAATGCAAATAATGTCGGTTCTTGGAATATGTGAGCTTTCCTTCACTTGTGAGTCTGTTAAGTAAGCCTTCCTGGAAACTTCAGAGTCTTCTCTCTTCCTTTAGTAAAAAGACAATTTTTGTAATTAACCCGATCATTACAGTGGATTCATTTATTATACTCTAAAGTTCTCAGTGTGGTATCCAGGCAGAAATAAAACAAAGAAAGCTAGGAGCTCCCCAGCCCAGCAGTATTTGAGGATTGAGAACTCCAGGCACGTGAGATGAGAATTAATGCATAAAACATTAAGTGGAAGGGCGAGGGCAGCACGTCGACCGTGTTCGCAGACATGCGTGTGGCTGCGGCTCACGCCGCGCACGCCGCCCTGTGCGGGCCTGACCATTCAGATACTTAGTTCTCATAGAGAGTCATTAGACCAAACCTCCCAGCTTTGGGTTTGGTAGACGTGGCTTCTGAGAAAGGGTTTTTGGCCGTGATGGGGTTTCAGGGAGAAGACTGGTGCCCAGGATTGACCAGTGAACGGAAACACTCCCACTCCCGCACCCCGACAGCACACCTAGCACTTTCCCCGCACTGTGGTCCGGGGGCTTCCCTGACAGTCGCTGACTGCCCAGAGCGTTAGAGCTGCGTGCGACCTCGGAAAGTCATAGTTTAGGACCCGTGCCCGAGGGCCTGGCGTGGTGGCCAGGGTCCCTCGGGTGGTGGCAGCATGCGGGCCAGAACCTAGTCTCCAGACCCCAGTCTGAAGAGCCGGCCAGCACACGGCCTCATTTCCGCGCGGGCCCTCGCCCCAGCGGCGACGGGGAAAGGACCTGGCTCTCATCCATGCCCGGCCTGTGTGAATGTGCCCGGGATGGGAAACGCCGAGGAAAGGAGGTGCTGGTATTGGCTGTTAAGCGTCAGCAAGCAGGTAAGCAGCGAGTCTGGGAAGGCAGAGAGACCCGGGGGCTGCGGAGAACCCAAGGTCGGGGGCTGTGCCCTGGCTGAGCAACGTTCTGATGACAGTGACAATGACCTCTCCAAATCTGGGCGTTCATCTTAAAGAGGGAAACATGATTTCTGTGAAGTCTGCATCCGATGTGATTGAAGAGCGCTTTCAAAGCTGGATGAGTAGGAAAATACAAGATTACAAGATACCACGAATTAAAAATTTTCCAGTACCTGAAGGAGAGGTAATGGTTTAGGCTCCCCTCTCCAAGACCAGATGGTTCTGGGCCACCAAACCCTCCAGGCAAGGGGCCATTACAAAAACGTTATTATCATGACTATTATTATTCTCTAGGGGAGGCTGCCACAGGGGATGTGAGATGGTTTCAGTAAAAAAAAGTTCCTGGGCTGCGTGTTTAGGCACAGAGGATCTTGAAGCAAGGTGGCTGTGGTGGACTGAACCCGTAGCCTTATGACCACGCAGGTGTGGTGGACTGAACCCGTAGCCTTATGACCACGCAGGTGTGTGTGGTGGACTGAACCCGTAGCCTCATGACCACGCAGGGCTGCGTTCGGGAAGACGGAGCTCTGGCGCCATCTGGTGGAAATTTCCGAGTGGGACGCCGCGGGGCCTCAGAGGCGCGACGGCTGGGAGGCCGCTAGGGGCGCTGCAGTCGGGCTGACTGGGAACAAAGTGGGGGGGCTCCGAGACATTTGGACAGACTATCATTAGAGACGGGAAGTTAGATCTCTTTCTGTCTTTTATATATTTAGAATGAGATCCAGAGGTTTTTTTTAAAAAAGGAAAATCTTACTAGTTCAGTCCTGATAATTTAAAACACACAATAATCCCTAATTCTCAAGGCACAAGCTTCTCTTTGTTCTAGGAATAGCAACAGCGTTTTTGCTAAACAAATTAATCCGTGGTTGACGTGAGCGGGTCAGAGAGTTTGGATCCGCAGGGAGAGGCAGCAATGAATTTATCACCGTTAAGGTTGCACGAATCACACGGTTTATTTTGCAGTTTCCTTTCACACAACACTAAAGGGGGGGACCAAGCATATCTGAAAATCACACCCATCAGTGGGCCAGTACATCTCACATCGGTCACGACAGGCAGTTCGGGCCCGGGCGGTCCCAGTCAGCCTCTCGTGTGTCCCGAGGGGCAGGCGGTGCAGCAGGGGCAGCCCCAGCGGAGTGGCGAGGCCGTGATGGGCAGGAGCGCGGGCGGCGAACGGGAGCCGGCCTCGGAGCGCACGTCTGTGGTCCGTGCCGGGGCCTCTGGGACGAGCTGGCCGCAGGGGCTCTGTGGCCGGGCGCCCATATGGTCCAGGGCATCCATCCGGGAGTCGGAGATACGAGGGGACAGGCCCACGGGGTGGTGTTATCCAGTCTGGCGTCCACCGTGGGCACCGCCTGGAGTTACCCGGTCTGGGCGTTCACCAGCACGCCCTTTGGGGTGGGGTGTGCTTACAGCGGCAGCTGGCCCGACAGCAGGCAAGCCTGCCCCAGGCAACTCCATGTTGGCTGCTCACATCAGCGGTTCCTTCACATCGTTCTTAAAGTTCCTTGGTGCCTGGAGAGGGAATCTGGAGGCGGGGGAAGGGGAAGGAGGAGGGGCATGGTGGGTCAGGAAGGCCCACGTCCTCCGGGGGCTCACTTGGCCCTAACAGTGCCCAGGGGCAGCTCTGGGCGCCAAGGGGAGGTGGGTGCACGGGAGGCCATTGCAGGGAGAATCTGGGCGGGTGTCTTCTGAAGGGCAGGCAGAGTGGCAGACCCTACTGCAGGCTGAACCCCCTGGGGCAGCCAGGGGAGGCTCTTTGGGGGCAGGCCTAGCCGTCTCGGACCCTCGGGGTTCCTGGCACTCCCAGAGAGGTCCTTCTCTTGGTCTGCTTGCTTGGCTCTGGCAAGAAGGGGGGACACCTTCCTTGGACACCCTCTGGGAGGTGAAGTCCGGGAGTCCCACCCTGCACAGGGCCTCACCCAGGAGCCTGTCTTTGCCGCGGGCTCTTCTCCAACCCCCTTCTCATCCTTGCTCCTGAACCTCCCACCAAGAGCTCCGACCTCCTTTTCTTGCACAATAAGCCTCGATGGCCTGGAAAACCAGAGCTCAAATCCATGGCCTCCAAAATCGGTCTCCTTTACCATGGATGAAGGCAGGGCTGGGTCTTCCCTTCCTGTAACTCTAGGACATTCGGAAAACAAACAAAGACAGACAAACAAGCAGCTAATTTCCAAATTAAACCAGATTGAAATTCATACTAAGCTACACCATAGTGATTAAAAAAACCTCATTTGTTGTGTATCTACTATACAACAGGCATTTTACACTTGGTATTTCTAAGGATTAGAAAGACAAAGTTAAGTTTTATTTTATTTATATTCTACAGGAGAAAACAGAGAATCAGAGAGTTTAGATGCCATACTGAAAGCCATATGGCTTTAGATAGCAATTGAAATAGGCAGGTTATGCTGTGGTAATAAAGAAATAACCCCATCCCCCAGGGGCTTTTGTGAAGTCGGTAATGGTTTATTGCTTATAAACATTTCAAGTCCATCTCTGCCTCTGCACCATCTTCACTCTGAGGCCTAAGCTGATGGGGCCCCTGGCTGTGGGCATTGCTGGGTGCCGGTCGGCGGCAGAGAGCTTTGCAGGCTCTGGTCCAGTGGGGTACGCAGGCAACCGCTCGCACTCCTGTTCCAACGGGCGGTTCAGCCCCGCCACCGCAGGGGTGGGCCTGTGCCTCCCCTCCCTGCCTCTGGGCTCACCTGCTTCCCCCTTTCTCTCTCCCCTCCTTCCTTCCCATGTCTCTCTGCTTTTCTTCGCATCATAAAACTGCTCACAGTTTTCTCATGGATTAGCCAAGAAGTAAATACAGCCTCTCAGGGTGTATCCAATTCATTCTAAACATTACTAAATGAAACTGGCAATGGTTGAAAGTACACTTGATAGAATTTGTCACTGACAAAATGAACAGAAGAAAATACACAATTTGATTAGAAAAAAATGGTCACAAAGAAAATTCAGCAGTGCAGATGCTATAATTGGTAGACTGTGTGGATCAGAAGCTGATGATGAATCAACTTTATGATGTAAAATTTAAGTGGAAAAGAATTGTTGCCAATGAAAATAATTTCAAGAATATATAAATGAAAAATGGAAAAAATCGGAAACTGATTAACTGCATAATAGGGAAAATGCATAAGGAAATTAAATTGGATGAAAGGAGTCTGGTCTGAAAAATCCTCGCTCAGGGAAAATTCATCAGTGTTTCCATCTCCTGTGGCCTCCAGGCTGATGTCAATGACCCTTACTGGCTTTACAGTCCCTGGTGGCTTCTGTGCAGGTTGCCGATCCCCTTTGTAGCTTATTTACCTGTAGAACAACTCCAGTTCCAGATATTGAACTTGGAACTGGATCTCTTTGCACATAAACTCTTAATTTTCCACGTCTTCCCTTCTCTATCACTTCCCTTTCATAGATCACTTTCTTTCCTTCCTTCAACGTTGGTGTTCCCAGGGGTTCCGTCTAGCTTACTTCTCTTTCTACATGCTCTCCCTGGGCAATTTCAAACCTTCTCCCATATTTACTACTCCTTTTGTGTCAATGACTACAAAATTGATATCCTTAACTGTAACAGTCATGCTTCTTAACTTCAAATCACAACAAAAAAAGACTGATTGACTGAAACAAGAAAGGGAATTTATTGGCAAGCTATTACATTTCTCAAGAATTGACCAGAAAGCTGGAAATTCAAGGCTTAGAAAATGAGCAGGAGGTGGAGGGGAAAGCAGAGAGGCCAGAACCCTGCCAGGGCCACCCCAGGGGTGACCTGGCCAGGACTTACTGTCCCTGCAGGGTGTTGGCACCACTGACACTGACTGCTGGACCTACTGAGTGGCCTGAGGGAATTCCAACTGCCCTGCTTCTCTCTGTCACTTGCCCAAGGGTTAGGCTGAGTATCTGGTCTTGGTGGGAGGAGGAGCCTTTCCTCTCACAAAGGTTCACCCAGCAGCAGATTCTGCAAACATAGGAAGTGGGTTCAGGACCATGGAGTGTGCAAAGCCTAAAACATTTCCCAGCTGGCCCTTTGCATAAAAGGTGTGCTGACCTCTGCTTTAGAGGTTGAATGGTCACAGCCTTGAAGGTTGATTGACCACAAGATTTTTTTAGGCCAGGCTTGGGTTATCTTTGGCCTTGTGTCTATTTGCTTCTGGTCAGCTCCAGGTGCAAGTACCAACCTTCGACTATCTTGTTTAGACATAGGTTTTTAAGCCTGAAGGCCATTTGCTTACTGGTGTTTGTGCCCAATCCATCCCTCATCCCATGCCCAGTTTAGAGGCAGTTACCCTGAGGCCATGTGAAACTCCTGGCCTGTAGAGGAAATCAATGCCCCTAAAGGGTCAAGCTAGAATCCCATGAGGCTTCCTTGACTTCTTTCTTATCCCTAACATCCCATCAATTATCCACTGTTTATTTTCGGCCTCTTATTAGAGATTTCATGAATTCACCTCTTCCTTGTATTTACTGCCATTATCCTATTTCAAGCTTTCATTACCTTCTCATTGACTTATTTCAATAGCTTCTTAACTGACATATCAACTAACCATTGAAGCAATAATTCTTGTTGCAAACCACCTGAAAATTCAGTGGCTTAAATCAAATATTTATTTCTAACTCCTGTGCCTGCAAGCCGGCTGGAGTTCAGTGACGCAAGACGGGCTTGGCTGGACTTGCCCCGGGTGCAGGTTGGGTTTAGGTCTCGTTCGCTTGACTGTCATCCGTCTGGCACCACTGGCCCCCAGAGGCATGCAGAGGCATGGCCCTCGCCAGGCAGAAGGCAGGAGTACTGTGGGTTAGCTCGACCATGCAAGGACGTTTCACATCTCTGCTTGTGCCGTGTCTACTGCCATCCCATCGGCCCAGTCAAGTCCAAGGTCACAAAGTATACTGCGCCCACCATGAATTCAAGGAAAAGGCATGGATGTATAATCTTACTAAAATGGAGTGAAGAATTGGGACCAAAAGTTACCACTTGTTTCCTTGCCTCCAGTCTTGTCCCCCTCAACTCCAGCTCCATCTTTCAAACTGCTTCCAGAAGTAGCTATCCAAAATACAAATCTGACTTTGTAATTTTCCTCCTTAAACCTCTGGTTTTTAGAAGAAAAGTGCAAGGAGGTATGAATAGGTCCTTCATAACTGGGCACTGGCTGCCTTATGAGTTTCACCTCTTGCCACCATCACCATCCACTCCATGACTTGAACTTTAAGATCCAGAAATCCATGGTTTTGTCTTCATGTCTTGATTCATACTGTTCCTTCATGTCTCCTACCCTGCTTTCAGACTTAACTGAGCATCGCTTCCTCCATATTGCCCTCTCTGCAACCCAGTTGCCCTCTCCCATAGCTTTTTTTCTTTTTACAATTTATTTTATTTTAGTATCATTAACCTACAATTACATGAGCAATATTGTGATGATTAAACTACCCCCTTCATCAGGTCCCCCCACCAACCCTATTACAGTCACTGTCCATCAGTGTAGTGAGATGAGAATCACTACTTGTCTTCTCTGAGTTGTACAGCCCTCCCCGTGCCCCCCCCACCTTACGTCTGCTAATCGTAATGTCCCTTTTACCCTCTTGTCCCTCCCTTCCCACTCTTCTTCCCCAGTCCCTTTCCCTTTGGTAACTATTAGTCCGTTCTTGGGTTCTGTGAGTCTGCTGCTCTTTTGTTCCTTCAGTTTTTTCTTTGTTCTTATACTCCACAGATGAGTGAAATCATTTGATACTGGTCTGTCTCTGCCTGGCTTATTTCACTGAGCATAATACCCTCCAGTTTTTTGTTGTTGAGTCAGTGTTTGTGTCCCCCTAAAATTCATATGTTGAAACCGAATCCCCAGTATGATAGTATTTGTAGGCCCACCTCATAAATGGGGCTGCTGCTCTTATAAGGCAACGAAAGGACCAGAGCTCTCTTTTTTCCACCACGTGAGGCTACAAGAAGTTGGCAGTCTGCAACCTAGAAGAGTGCCCTCACCAGAACGTACTCATGCTGGCGCCAAATCTCAGACTTCCAGCTTCCAGAGCCGTGAGAAATCAGTGTTTCAGCCACCCAGTCTATTTTATTGTTATAGCATTCAGAGGCGATTAAGACAGTGTCAAAGTGGCAGCCAGATGTATTTGTTGATTTTCTTGTCATTTCTCCCGTCACGCCATAAGCCCTTGGAGTGTTCGCACTCAGTATGGTGTCTGGCTTATAGAAGGTATTTGGTAAATGTTGATCTGAACTGAACTGCCTTACACCTGTTGACTTCTTATCCCAGACTGCCTTTTATTTTATTTAATTTATTTTATTACTTTATTTTATGTTTTTGAGTCCACTAGACCTGGAAAGGAAATAATGGAGTTCTGTGAGGTACTCTGTGAGGAAAGGAGGAGTCCTTGGTGGTTGGAGAATAATTCACTGGATAAATTAAAGCTCATTGTATGGAAGTGTGATAATGAATTTCAGTTTGGAGAGTTGGATTTCCACTAGTGGGAATGACCACCTGGAAGCCAGATATAGGAAAGGTATTTTTCATAAAAATAAGTCAGGGCTGGAGATTTTTATTTAACATTATCCGTTTTGGGGAATTAGTGGAAACCACTAGAGCTTTCTAGAGGGAAAAGCAAAGCTCAGAAGAGAGGGGTTTGCAGGCAAGAATTCTTTGCAGTGTGATAGGAACAGGAGCCTTGTGAACAATCAGCTGATCAGATGAACAAATATGTTCCGATGTGTTAGTGAATCTTAATGTTGCCTGTGAGCTGAAACATGAACTTCTGGAGAAAATGTCTCATTCAAAGGAGTAACTGATAATGGACGATCTGCTCCTGTGATAGGGTTTTGTGGTCCTCTCAAATCCCATTCCATAGGTACCTGCCAGCCAAAAACATTCAAGGAGGTTCTTACAATAATAGAACATGATGTTTAAAGCTTACGCCATGTGGAAATTGGTTTTGATTATTTTTAGCAAACTTAGACATCCGGTATGGGCACTGATGACTTCTAAGAAGACTGGAAATAATCTAAAACTAGCAATAGGTTCCTCCAGCAATCAGACCACAGCAATTTACTGAAAAAAATAAAACCCTAAAACTTTTCATTAACATGAATGTTTAGGGGAACCCCTGTGAAACCTCTATGTTACAGCCTAAAGATCTGTATTGCCAGCTGTTTCCTATAACAGGAATAGAAGATGTTCTGAAAAGTGAAGAAAAATGAGGAAAAATCACAGTTAACTCAGCACAGAGTGCCTCAAAATTCTCCCCTGAATCTATACTGGGCTGAAATGCTTGTTAAAGTTGTGTCAATTGTGTTTGCAGTAAGATCTCGTCAAAAAAGTTTGTCTGCCAACCTTGCCTTATTAGCCATGAAATGATTCTCTTTTCATACATTATCGAAAGCCCCAAGTTTAATAAAGTCAGTGGCATATAAACGTTAGAAATGAGTAGAGCTGCTTTTTATGATTCAAGGGAGGAGCCTTCAGAACAAAGTGTGGGGAGCAGGGAGGGGGGCGCAGCTGCATCAGGGACAGAAGTGCAGGGTGGGCGGCCTCCCGGTTACACCTTTCTTTTCTGTGATAGAAGAAATGATCTTTTTGGTTCATGCCACTTTTCTAATTCGTTTCAGCTCAGCACTGAGATTGGAGAATAAGAGAATGATAGAAAGGTGAGAGTTGGAGCTGCAATGGTGTTATTTTACTTCAAGACAAATAGACTTCAAGACAAAAAGTATTACCAGAGAAAAGGAGGGACTTCTTGTAAAGATAAGATCAATTCTCCAAGGAAACATATTGTAAATGTTTTTGGCTTCATAACAGAGCTTCGATACATGAAGTATAAACCCCCTTTTCAACAATTGGTAGAACACCAGATCCCCCCCCAAAAATCCAATAAAGATATAAATGATTTAAACAACACTATCAACTACCTTGATGTAATTAATGTTATAGAACACTACATCTTACAATTGCAGAATGCATGTTATTTTCAAACGTGCATGGTATGTTCACCAAGATAGACCATACACTAGGCCATAAAACAAGACTCAGTAAATGTCAAAGGATTGAAATCATATCAATTATGTTCACTGACTACATGTAATTATAATTCAAAATCAATAATAATATAATACCTAGGAAAACTCAAGATATTTGAAATTAAACCACCTAATTCTAAATGATCTATATATTAATGAAGAAATCAAGGGTGAAATCAGAAAATATTTAAACTGAAATGATAACAGAAATGCAACATATCAAAATTTGTGGGATGCAGCTAAAGGGGCACTTCAAGGGAAATTCATAGCTTTACATGATTGCATTAAAAAGAAAGGTATAAAGAGAGTAATAAGTGTAGTCCTACCCTCACTGATTTATTTAACAGTAATATTGAACACTTAATTGTTGGTTATATAGTACTGAGCAGAACAGATGGGGTCCCTGCCCTTCTGATAGCCAGTCTATTGAGAAAAACAAATGGTAAATAAACATAGATAAATATAAAATAAAATTATGATAAATGCTATGAAGGGAAGGAACAGGGACCTGTTGGGGGAGGTGACATAATTCAGACTGGAACATAAAGAAAACCTCTTAGAGAAAGCAACATTTAAGCTCAATGGGACTTGAGTTAAAAACAGGAGATAGCCAAGCTTTGAATGAGGGGCATGTTCCAGTTAGAAGGACCTGTGTGTGGAATAGGCAGTTGGATATATTGGTTGGGGACTCAGAGGAGAGTCCATAACATTTGAACAGTCAGGGTTCTGAATTGCAAGTGTAGCTAAGAATTATGTGAAATATTAATTTATTTTCCATGCATTTCCCTATCCTTCTGCTGGGTGCCCCAGGGTGCAGTTTCCGTTCCTCCAGCCCATCCTGAGTACAAGCAAAGAATCAACAGTACAGCAGGGCTAAAAGGGCCTGACAAAAATGTCCAGTGAGAGCTTGCAGAGTGTTTTCTGCTCTCAAGGACTAGTTAGGGCCAGGGATGGAGGAAGGTGAAAAGTCAACTTGGATGAGAGAGGAGAGAGTGGAGGGACCAAGGGTTTTGTTAGAGGAGAAAGCTCTTGTCTTTCAAAGACAAGAGAGTGAAAATAGAGCTGTCTAGAGTGTGGACCCTTCACCAATCCAGGGACCACCCTGATCCACAGTTATGCAGAACTACTAACCCTGGGAATAGAAGGTGGGAGACTTGGATAGAATGTAAGGCAGTAGCCCTCACATTTTGGGTTTTTGGACCCTTTATACTCTTATAAAGTACTGAGAATCCCAAGGAGCTTTTGTTTATTAATTGCACCTATGGTAGGGTTGCCAGATGAACTACAGGATGCCTAGTTAAATTTGAATTTCAGATAAATAATTTTTTAGTATAAGTATGCATGTCTCATGCAATATTTATATTTTTATTTGCTAAATGTAGCAACCCTAATCTATAGATATTTACTGAACTAGAAATTGAAACTGAAAAATATTAAGAAACGATTTATTTATAAATTATTATTCAAAAGGAAATAATAAATCCATTACAAATTAACATAAATAAAATTTTAATTAAAAACCTCATATTTCCTCAACAAAAAGTTATTGAGAAAGACAGTGTTATTTTACATTTTTGTAAATCTTTTCCATGTCTAGCTTGAATAAAGGCTACTGGAGATTGGATTTTGCATTCAACCTGTTGTAATATGTTGTTTTGGTTGAAGTATGTGAAGAAAATCTGCGCTCAGGCAAAAGGGGGAGATAATTATGGACATTCTTCTTTGATACAATATTAAAATTTGCTTAGAGGTAGTTTGTTAAAGATTAGTTTCAATGTGGAATATGAATCTATATTGTCATACTCAGTTCCATTAAATCTATTGATTTATCTTGCATGTTGAGTGGATCTTTTACTCATGCCTGATTTCATAACACCACACATTGGTCACCTGAAAAATATTGGTTCACTGAATTATGCAGATTTTCCAAGTGTTGGCACATTTAATTTTATAATATCAAAAAATCATATCCATTAACATTAGCAGCAACTTCATTAGGAAAATCTTAAGTACTGGGAAGCTATCACACTCAAGGTAGAGGACACACATTTTCCCAAACACTAATTTTTGCTTAAAAGCTCAAATTCTGTCATTGGCTGCAATATTGTTCTCCTTGGGAGGACAGGCTCACTTGTTCATTTAAAAACGTTTGACTTCTAAGCACCCAATTATGAATAACTATAGCTTGTTAATCAGTCATTCTTTCAAGAAATAATGGTGTTACATGAAAAAAGCGGCTAAAATTCAGCTTGCAACTCAAATAACCACACAAGTGCTTTGCCTGGAGACAATCACGGGGCTTCAGGATGCAGCAGGTGTGCTTTTGGGGAGGAAATTCCCATTTTTACACATAGATTTTTAAAAAGGTGTATTTGAGGGTCAAGATTTAATCTTACAAATAGGATATTCTTAACTGAAACCGGATATGGGATATTCTGAAGTTCTTTTCTGTAAGGGTGTGGTGGTGAAGGGCACGCGCTCCCAGTACAGACTGGCGCCCCGCCTTCATTGGTGCACAGGCACCTGCTGTTTTACTCACCATTGCTTTGCGATCATCAGGGAAAGTGTCAACACTGTGAAAAAGGCAAATAATGTCTCAGTAATTTTTTTTCTTTTTTTTTTTAAGTCACCCTCATTTTTATTAGAAGTAACCAGATTAAGAAAATAATTAACACTTGGCTTGATTATTTGCATAAGTGCAGCAAGAAGAGCAATTGGTTACATAGGCTCTTTTAAATGCGCTTTGCTGGGACTTCTTTTTTTGTATCATTAATCTACAGTTACATGTGCAATATTATGGTGATTAAACTACCCCCTTCATCAGGTCCCCCCCACCAACCCCATTACAGTCACTGTCTCAGCATAGTGAGATGCTATAGAATCACTACTTGTCTTCTCTGAGTTGTACAGCCCTCCCCGTGCCCCGCCCCCTACATTACATCTGCTAATCGTAATG
>JAQQAC010012408.1:11242380-11258824 GCA_029783875.1 Phataginus tricuspis
GTAGGATTTGTTTTCTTCTTATGGCTGAATAATATTCCATTGTGTATATGTACCACTTCTTCTTTATCCATTCATCTACTGATGGACACTTAGGTTGCTTCCATTTCTTGGCTATTGTAAATAGTGCTGCGATAAACATAGGGGTGCATATGTCTTTTTCAAACTGGGCTGCTGCATTCTTAGGGTAAATTCCTAGGAGTGGAATTCCTGGGTCAAATGGTATTTCTATTTTGAGTTTTTTGAGGAACCTCCATACTGCTTTCCACAATGGTTGAACTAATTTGCATTCCTACCATCAGTGTAGGAGGGTTCCCCTTTCTCCACATCCTCGCCAACATTTGTTGTTGTTTGTGTTTTGGATGTTGGCCAATCTCACTGGTGTGAGATGATATCTCATTGTGGTTTTAATCTGCATTTCTCTGATGATTAGTGATGTGGAGCACCTTTTCATGTGCCTGTTGGCCATCTGAATTTCTTCTTTAGAGAAGTGTCTATTCATGTCCTCTGCCCATTTCTTAATTGGATTATTTGCTTTTTGTTTGTTGAGGTGCATGAGTTCTTTATATATTTTGGATGTCAACCCCTTATCAGATATGTCATTTATGTACATATTCTCCCATACTGTAGGATGTCTTTTTGTTCTACTAATGGTATCCTTTGCTGTACAGAAGCTTTTCAGCTTGATATAGTCCCACTTGTTCATTTTTGCTTTTGTTTCCCTTGCCCGGGGGGATATGTTCATGAAGAAGTCACTCATGTTTATGTCCAAGAGATTTTTGCCTGTGTTCTTTTCTAAGAGTTTTATGGTTTCATGACTTACATTCAGGTCTTTGATCCATTTTGAGTTGACTTTTGTGTATGGGGTTAGACAGTAGTCCAGTTTCATTCTCTTACATGTAGCTGTCCAGTTTTTCCAACACCAGCTGCTGAAGAGGCTGTCATCTCCCCATTGTATATCCAGGACTCCTGTATCAAATATTAATTGACTGTATATGTTTGGGTTAATGTTTGGATTTTCTATTCTGTTCCACTGGTCTGTGGGTCTGTTTTTGTGCCAATACCAAATTGTCTTGATTACTTGGCTTTGTAGTAGAGCTTGAAGTCAGGGAGCGTAATTCACCCTGTTTTATTCTTCCTTCTCAGGATTGCTTTGGCTATTCAGGGTCTTTTGTGGTTCCATATGAATTTTAGAATTATTTGTTCCAGTTCAATGAAGAAAGCTGGTGGTGTTTTGATAGGGATTGCATTGAATCTGTAGATTGCTTTAGGTAGTATAGCCATTTTGACAATATTTATTCTACCTAGCCAAGAGCATGGGATGAATTTCCATTTGTTAGTGTCCTCTTTAATTTCTCTTAGGAGTGTCTTGTAGTTTTCAGAGTACAGGTCTTTCACTTCCTTCGTTAGGTTTATTCCTAGGTATTTTATTCTTTTAGATGCAATTGTGAATGGAATTGTTTTTCTGATTTCTCTTTCTGTTAGTTCATCATTAGTGTATAGGAAAGCAACAGACTTCTGTGTGTTAATTTTGTATCCTGCAACTTTGCTGAATTCAGATATTAGTTCTAGTAGTTTTGGAGTGGAGTCTTTAGGGTTTTTTGTGTACAGTATCATGTCATCTGCAAATAGTGACAATTTGACTTCTTCTTTACCAATCTGGATGCCTTGTATGTCTTTGTTTTGTCTGATTGCCATGGCTGGGACCTCCAGTACTATGTTGAATAAAAGTGGAGAGAGTGGGCATCCCTGTCTTGTTCCCGATCTTAGATGAAAAGCTTTCTCGCTGTTAAGTATGATGTTAGCTGTGGGTTTGTCATATATAGCCTTTATGATGTTGAGGTACTTGCCCTCTATCCCATTCTGTTGAGAGTTTTAATCATGAATGGATACTGAATTTTGTCAAATGCTTTTTCAGCATCTATGGAGATGATCATGTGGTTTTTGTTTTTATTTTTGTTGATGTGGTGGATGACGTTGATGGAAATGTCTCAGTAATTTTATGAAAATAATTTTGACCTTACAGACCTCCTGACAGTATCTCAGCAACTTCCAAGTGTCTGGGGACCACCCTTTGAGGACCACTCATTTGCGGTACCTGGGAAGCCTTGGCCCCTGACCAAGATGGGATGGCAAAGAGCTGGTTGGAAACTTTCCTCTGAGTATGGTCAGTAGTGGTCACCACCATCAGAAGGGAAACAGATTCTGGCTGATGTAAGCAGAAAAAGGATTTTACTGATGAATATTGGGTACCTCACAGAATCGTCAGGAGGCCTACAGAGCTGGGCTTGTAAATTGGGCAGAAGGAGCTGAAAGGAAGCAGTATGTCCAGAACCTGGGCCAGCATCCCTCCAGTAGCCAGGTGAGGGGAAGATACCGCTCTTGCCACTGTAGCTGCTCTTGAGCTCAGAATGCTGTATCTTGCATGACTCATACTCCAGCTCTAGTCCCTGGAAGCTGCTGCCATAGCTGCCTTCCTCTCTTTTGTCACCTGGAAAGATTTTGACGGTGTCCCTGAAAAAACTGATTCGCTTGCCCATGCCCAGACTGCTCAGTAAGCTGGGGAAACTCTCATTACCCAATGTCTCCAGCATCTCTGGTGGAGGACAGCTCTGCTTCCTACCATGACTTATAAGAAAGGAAATTCTCCATGAATAGGAAGGCGGTTTGGAATGCTAAGCAGGCAAAAAATGGCAAATGCCAGAGCCCATTCCAGCCAGAGCTGGATTTTGGTAGTAACTCGTCAAACGTTGGTTACTAGAGAGAGGGGTCAAAAACATTTCCAAGGAAGAGAGCAATGAATGAGACTTGGGGTGGGCCTGGGAATGAGCCTTGGGGTCTCCCTGCATCGAAAGGCTGAGTGAAAGATGAACCTACAAAGAAGACTGAGAAGGAGAAGCAAGAAGGGGAGCAGAAGCATGTTGTGTTTCAGAGCCGGGGGGAAGCTGTTTTGAGAAGAAGGACACAGTGGTTGCAGGTGTGGAATCCTGCCTAGAGGCCCAGAAACCTGAGGCCTGAGAAATGTCCATCAGGGAATCATAAAATGTCTGCAAATTTGCTCCTTTCCTCTCCCTCCCTTCTCTATTGACTGCAATATGATTACTGTTACCTCTCAAAAAAAATCAGGCAGATGTCATTTATTTCACCAGACATAGTTATTCTAGGAAAAAGGATGTGGGCACCATTTGGCATCATTCTTAAAGCACTGAACAGTCCCTTCTGCAACCAGCACTCCTGGACAGACTGCCCAAAGGGAGCTGCAGAAAGCTCTCTGTCTTAACAAATTTACAAATAGTTGCAATTCACTTTATGGAGCATTGTAATGTGCATGCTTACCCAGCTCTGTGCAAAGAATTGCATGTTTTACAGGTGATAAAACAATAATACAGGAAATAAAACACGGACATAAATTTAAAAGCACAAACAGTGCAAAATAAAAAGAGGCACAAAGGGTTATAGTCCCATGTCCTTGCAGGCACTTCAGTTCTCTAGCATCTGCTTTCCAGAGTCCCTAGGCCTCTCTGCATGGGACACCCCCACTGCACCCACCCTCGCTATGCTACCCCAGGTCTGCCTACTAGGTTTCTGTTCAGACATCAGCTCTTCCATGAACACTCTCTGACTCACCAGTCCATGAAACCATCTTCCTGTGGGTCCCTGTGACATCTTGACATCTCTATCTTACCATTTATGAGCCTGTTTACTGATCTTCCAGACTAAATGGAAAGTCTTAAATGTGGGAGCTTGTTTATCTTATTTACCGATAATTGTCTTCCTCACAATTACACTCCCCACACCCGCATGTGATAGATGCTCTATAAATATTAATGGAACGAATCAGTGAATCAATAAGTGAGTAAATAAATCAAGAGTGTGTAAGTACCCACAAGCGCCAGCATAGAGCAGTAACCTGGGCTGGGAGAAGGGGCCAGAAAGGCTTGTTGGAAGGCAGAATTCCATGCATGTTTATTATGGAGGTGGATGGACCCAGATTAGCAGAGACCAGAGATGCCAGATTAGACAGTTGCTGCCTTTTGGTGGAATACGGAAGGATTCGCATTGCAGGAGGGAGGTATCTATTTTGGGTAGTGACTAGACGTTTCCTAAGTGTTCTAGATGCCGCTGGGAGAGCACGCACCTCCCAAGCTGATGCCAAGGTGTGCTGCGGAAAATTTAGGGGAAGCACAGGCCCCTGCCTTTCTCTGCCACCATGCTGTGTCAAGGCTGCAGCTCTGTGTGGCAGTGATGGTGGCTGGAGTGGGGTGCAGGTGCCCAGCTCCTTTGGCTGAAGGGCTCTGTGATGTGAGGGCTCCAGCCAACCGTTGGCCACGTGCAAGAGAACCATCTGCACAGTGGGTGCTTCGATTTTGCAGCTGCCACAGCAAAACGCAGGCAGATTTGACACAAGCTTAGCAAACAGCTTCTCCAGGAGGTTCATAAATTTCCAATCTGCTGTGCCCTGTTTTCCCCTACAACTGCCACCAACCAAACGTTAATTTGGATCCAAGACCTGAAGGGTAATAAGCAAATGTATGGGCTCATCACAGAATTGGAAAGGAGACTGGGACTCAGGTGGCCTTCTGAACGGACTGTTCCTAGATTAAAAAAATAAACGTGTCATTGTCAAATCTTTGCAAGCGTGTCTGTCTTTACACATAGACATATTGCTCAGACACTGCATATACATGGAAATTTTTGTTATTTTCGATTTAGTTTTTAGTACAAAGTCAATGCAATCTTAATGTCATTTTAAGGAATTGTGTAATGATTATTCCTCTTGCCAAAGTAAAAAAAAAAGACCCTCAATATGTCTTTTATATAAATTGTATGTAAATGTGCATGTATTTAGATCTGTGTCTTTGTACCTTCCATGTGCCTGTTTGAGGATCATATCTCTTTTGGAAAATGCAGAAAATGTTGGCTCTAGGGTAGCTCTAAGATTTCCATGCTTAGTTTAAAAGAGAGGGGAAAAGGTTGAGTTATATACACAAAGTAGTGGGCGCTGAGATCCCTCTTCACTGTTATCCATACAACATAGTCCAAAAGACATAAATGCAAAATTGTACACCTTGCTGGGATGAATACATTACAGCTCAGGCTGCATTTCAAATACTCATTTTTGATGTCTTAATACCCATGGAGTTTCAAAGTATTTACTAACTGAAAAAGTAGGAGACTGCATCGCTATTCCTGAACAAAATGTGATTATAGAAAAGACAAATTTATAAATATACAATAGAAATTATGAGATCATTGTAGTGGGTCCGATTCTCGCTTTGATTGCAATGACCATTCCCCTTTGCGTGTTAACAAGCGACTTTTGCTGGAATTGGACCAGTTAATCTGGGCTCGGGAGAATCTGGGCCGCCCCTATTCCTGTGAGCCAAGAGAAAAGTGAGTGCATTTTGAAGTTCTTGGAGGTTTTTGTGTAAGTGGGTATTTTTCTTTAGGACTCATCTCTACACTTGGTGCTACTGGTGGCCGCCACTGAAGTGTCCCCAAGGGTAGAAGTTCCTTTAACTGTAGAATGGTCCTCTAGTTCAACAGCTTAGGCACGGGCTGCGCCTAATCTTGTACTCTCGCCACTAGGGCAGCGCACGGCCCAGTGCAGGTTGCTGGTTGAACAAATGAAGCAAAGAAAAAATGCCTATTTGAAGACCAGTTTGGGCCGTGACTGTGCAGTGCAGTCCTGAGGAAGGAGAGGCAATGGGCATAGATTCTACTCAGTTAACATGAAGGAGGTTACGTTGGTAACTGGTATTTTTTCATACCCCTGGAAGCATGGAGGACTCAGGCAGGATCAATCATTAATTTTTCTTGGTCTGATATGCAAACTTTGGGAAAAGCGCTTGCCTTTTCATTTTTGAGTTGCTAAATGGGAAGATGTGACTTCTGGGTGGCCGTCCTCCCTGGTTGTCTGGAGAAACAATGGGAAGTAGGTAAATATGTAGATCGCCCACAAAATGAGGGATGCGGGACTGATGGTTGAGAGAGATGGACCCTGGACATGTCACTTGGTCTTGGAACCCGCTGTTCTTAAGGTCATTATGCTTGAGGATGAGCGGGTTAGGTGGCCCATAATCTTTTAGTTAAGATATTTGAACTGAGTTTCTGTCACTTGTAACCAATAAGCTCTGGATAATTAATTTGCATTTTCTGATTAAGTAGTGGACATAATTGCTTTTATAAAATGAGAAAAACCCCGACAAAAGTGTACACACAATTAATATACGATAAAGAAGTCATGGATATACAATGGGGAAATGACAGCCTCTTCAACAGCTGCTGTGGGCAAAACTGGACAGCTACATGTAGGAGAATGAAACTGGACTACTGTCTAACCCCATACACAAAAGTCAACTCAAAATGGATCAAAGACCTGAATGTAAGTCATGAAACCATAAAACTCTTAGAAAAAAATGTAGGCAAAAATCTCTTGGACATAAACATGAGCAACTTCTTCATGAACATATCTCCCCAGGCAAGGGAAACAAAAGCAAAAATGAACAAGTGGGACTATATCAAACTAAAAAGCTTCTGTACAGCAGAGGACACCATCAGTAGAACAAAAAGGCATCCTACAGTATGGGAGAATATATTCATAAATGATGCATCTGATAAGGGGTTGACATCCAAAATATATAAAGAGCTCACGCACCTCAACAAACAAAAAGCAAATAAGCCAATTAAAAGATGGGCAGAGGATCTGAATAGACACTTCTCCAAAGAAGAAATTCAGATGGCCAACAGGTACATGAAAAGATGCTCCACATCACTAATCATCAGAGAAATGCAGATTAAAACCACAGTGAGCTATCACCTCACACCAGTTAGGATGGCCACCATCCAAAAGAGAAACAACAACAAATGCTGGCAAGGATGTGGAGAAAGGGGAACCCTCCTACACTGCTGGTGGGAATGTAAACTAGTTCAACCAAAAAAAAAAAAGTGTACACACATAGCCACAGACACATACTTAGATCAAGGGCTCCATTTCTCTGATTTCTGAGACCAACGAAGTGAGCTCAAGGGGTCATCCTTACTTGGCTTCTTTATCTAAGTCTGCAAAATCCCTTAGGGAGTGAGCAACTTGGGGTCTGTGTGAGTGCGTCCCCCGGCTAGAGAGTCCAGGGAGCTGGGGATTTTAGGGAGGGCATGGGAACAATGGCCAGGGAAGGACAGTGAGGAGTGAGGAGGATTCTTCCCACTCCCCCAGGCCCAGGGGGAGGGCTTCGGAGAGGCCAGGTCCTCAGGGGACGGCCAGGTACCCACCATAGGAGGAGGGCGACCCGGCTGTTCAGAGAGGAGGGTGACGGCCTAGGTCGTTGGCTAAGGGCTCCTGGAATCCCAGAGGATGCAGGGGAAGATTTGAGGACGGAGAGTGTGAGATAAGGGAACATAAGAACCACGGTGGGGGAGTCTGGGTGCTCAGGGGTCTTGGCTTTGTGTGGTGCCCAGGCCAGAGCAGATGGTGGCCTGTGAGCGCTGAGCAGAGCTCCAGGCATCTTGGGGGGGGGTGGGTTAATTAACATCTGAGCGCCCGGCACTGGCTAGGAGAGCTTGTCCTTTCATCTCCACATTTGTTTCAGGCTTTAGTAGCTTAATGAACTGCAGCTGTGGTTGCAGCGGGCACCCCAGAGCCCAGCGAGGACCCACAGCTCCGAGCCGGCCTGTGAGTTCTGGCCGGAGCCGCCTGGTGCTCGGCAGCTGCCTCAGGCCCCGCAAGCCTCTCAGTGCCTGGTTCCTCAGGCCCATCCTCCCAGCTTTGGGATGTTTGGGCATTTCTTTCTGCACATACTTGTTTTCCTGGAGGGGAGCTCTCCTGTGGGTTGCTTTATTGTTCTACTCCTCTCGGGGAGGCTCCGTGAGTGTCCGGCTGTTCCACCTGGGTCCTGAGTAGCCATTTCCTTTTCTAACCACAGAGGGTTGCACTGCTTGCTGGAGTTAAGGGCTCACCTCCTTTTTTTCTTTTTCTTTGCTTTCTGTCCCAGACATTAAAAAAAAAAAAAAAATCATATTTATTTTGTCTTTTAGCTCTCTCAGAGAGAAAGGAAATTAATGAAGACTGAGTATACTCAAAAACAACCGTCAATTACATGAAGCATGACCATCCTAACGGTCCTGTGTCAGATGACCCCACCCAGAAGATAGTCTCCCAGCAGGCGGGTGTCTCCTGCAGACCTGCCCTCCGTCTGTGTTTGCCTGTCTCACTCTCTTGGTCTCGTCTAAGCTGCATCTCTCCTTAGTGTTCCATAAATAACAATTCCATAAATTGGTATGTGTGTCCCCTCAGGACCCAGGACCCATCTCATCTCCCCCCATGATGACCGATCATCCCCAAACTCAGTATTTTATACCATGTGAACAAGAGTAATACCATCTTGACAAATCTGCCATGACGGCCACTGACTCACCCTTACCCCCTTGCTGCGTGCCGTGCTGCGTGCCATGTACCGCAAACAGGAAGCATTCCATAGATAAAGCCCCTTGGAAATAACAACATTGGTCCTTGATGTATTCTTAAGATAAGGTTAATAGTCAGCACCTGCTTTGACTAAACACGCAGATGGCCACCCTGCATAGAGACCCTTCCTCCTTGCCTCTATGAATTAGCCTTGTAAACACGAAACAGTGCAGACGTCTATGTGTCCTGTGGACCTCAGTAGGTAAGACACCTCGATAAACCTCTACAGAATTTAAGCTGGACTTGTCAGCCTCTTTCTTTGGTCTCACAGACTCTCTGGCCTTCTGGGGTCAGTTTGCTTATATGCCCCTGCGTGGAACATAATTCCCGGTGTTCCTCCCTTAAAATGATCCAGGTTTCCCTGGCTCCTTGGTTCGACGATCTCAGTCTACAAGGATGGTTCCACCAACAGTTCTTCCTATAGACCTTTTTAGATGTACGTTTAAGGGGGCACCTCTCCAGAGCTCCCTGGACCCCAGCTACTTCCAGGGAAGTCCGTCCAGCCTTCTCTCTCTGATCTTACCTTTCCTGTTAGGCTTCTCCGTGGGCAAGTCGCTGTGATCTGGTCACACGTAAAATCTCTCTCCCCATTTCCACTGTCCTCTTTATATGTCCAGGTGATCTTCTGAGATCTCAACTTTTCTTCAAAGGAATTCTCTTTCTATAGATTAACTGGCCTTTATTTTTGTTTTCATTTTTTCTACTGCTCATGTCCTGAGTGTAAGAATGAGGCATGTCTTTCAAACTTCTCTACTTCTTCCTTGATTTCTTAAGAAAATATGATTCCTAAAGTCAGATTCCATGCATAGGCCTTTTATATTGCATTCTTATTCTTTGGTTTCTTAATAACTTCATTGAACTGTTGTTTTTCTATCTAACCCAAGAAGGTGCTATATTTTCCCTCATTCTTCATGGTTCCTTCATTAATGAATTCTGTCACTGTACAGTGGGTGAAGTCACAGTATGGGTCTCTAAAACCCCGAGCACAGCTGGAGTTTATGGCAACAAATCAGAGCCAGTTGGAGACCACGCCGAGCGTCTTCAGCCAGTGGCAACATCACAGGAAGCTAAATTTGGTAAGTTCACAGCCAAGTCTCTTGGCACTGAGGGCAATTTGAAATAATCTGAAAGGAGAACCGAACGCAGCCGGGCAGCTGATCTTGCTCCTGCTTGTGTGTGTCTTGTGCAGCTGTTTAAAGCTGGAACCACCTGGAAGCTCTACAGTGACACGAAACTCAGCCGTGCTTGTGCACGTGGGGAAATGGGAACACCCTGGCCCTATGGTTTCAGTATAAGCTGACGCAACAATTCTGGAGAGCAGAGTTGCTCTTTGGTGAGATTAAGTATTCATCTGCCCTTCAACGTAGTAGTGGCTCTCCAGAGACAGTCTTACGTAAGGGAGCAGTAAAACATTGCTCCTGGGAAGGAGTTGGAGGCAACCAAGAGTTCTCCGTTAAGGAATGGATAAGTCAAGGGCAGCCTAAGAAATATTATACTGCAGCTAGGTGCTGCATACTGAAACTAGATGATTATTATGCAACATGCACGGACCTTTAAAACAAAGCTTTGAATGGGAAAAGTAAGAAACAGAATGAGATGCTGAAATATTACTATCTAGGCAGGTTAAAATCATATACTTAAAACTCGCTTCATATTTTACAAGGGTTTTAGTATTTCCAAGAATACATATCAAATACTTTATAATGGGTATGTACTGTGGGAAGGGAGTGACGGTGGAAAATTAAGGATTGCACCAAGCATGTCTTTTTATTCTGCTGTTTTGGCATCTGGGGACTTGCTGACCCCAGGGCTAGCTAATCCTCGGAGAGAGCAGGAAACTCACCAGGGAGTAGTATGCCTCTCACATGCAAACTGACCAGTCCAGAGCTCACACTCCAAACCACCTCCTTGTCCAGGTTCTCCCCAGACTCTTACACTCAGACCCCTAACGGCCCTGCCCTGGAGCCAGGTATCGCGCAGCAGAGACGGCCCCTACATCCCAGAATCTGCTGAAACTATCCAGACTCGCCAGTCCTCAACCTGCTTACCCAGCCTTGCCTTGCCTTCCACGAAAACCACAAATAAAGGTTCTTGCCTATGTTGTCCCCCTGCTCCTTGACTGCCTGTCTGACCCTGGTGCTTCCTGTGGGGCCCTGCATGGCGTGGCACCCCTTCTCCTTCTAGGGACCTGTTAGTACAAAAACTTCTTCCTTCATGACAGTCATTTCCAAGTCTGTGTATCTTATCATACCTGATGAAGATAAATCAGGTACATTTTAAAACAGGGATGAATAAAAAAAAAATAGCAGAGAGGGATCTTGCCTTGATGATTGTGAAAATGGGTCATGTTAAGAGAAACTCTTCCTGAGGGCTCCTTTACTCTCCCCCTGCACTTGGTCCTTGGCTTCTGGCTGCCCAATTTGTGGGGTTTTTCCCCACACCAAGCAATTCTCAGATTCTCTGGATACTCTCGGCGTGCCCTTCAGCTCAGTTCAGTTCTGACACTTTCATGGCACAAGCTCCCACAGGTTAAGGGCTCAGTCCCACAAGTCCGCCCCGACTTCAGGTGCCAATTGCAAGTCCAGGTTGGTACCTGTGCTTCTGACTGGCTATATATCAGAGGTTCCCACAAACACCCCACCTAAGGTTTGATTAATTTCCTAGAGCAGCTCACAGAACTCAGGAAAACAGTTTACTTACTCGATTACCAGTTTATTATAAAAGGATATAAGTCAGAAACAGCTAGACAGAAGAGATGCATAGGGCAAGGTATGTGGGAAAGGGCGCAGAGCTTCCATGCCCTCCCTGGGTACACCCCTCTCCCAGCGCCACCACGTGGTCACCAACCGGGAAGCTCTAAAAGCCTCATCCTTCTGGGCTTCTGGGGAGGCTTCGTCACACAGGCACAGTTAGCTAAGTCATTGCCACTGGTGGTTAACTCAACCTTCAGTTCCTGTAACTTCTCCAGAGTTTGGGGGGCGGGTGGGGCTACAAACACTAATCTCATCATATTTTGGTTTCCTTGGCAACTAATCCCCATCCTCTGGGTCCTCCCAAAGTCACCTCATTAACATAAATTCAGGTGTGGTTGAAAGAGGCTTAATATGAATAACAAAAGTCACCTTTATCATTCTTATCACTTAGGAGAGTTCTGAGGGTCTTAGGAGCTCTCTGCCAGGAAAGGGGGTGAGGACCAAATACATATTTTTATTATAAATCATGATATCCCAGGTCATGAACTGAGAAGTATGATCAACTCAAACCTCTGCAACCTGTGAACCAGAAGAGAACACCACCACTTAAGAAACTCTCAAGAAACAGTCTCCCGGCCTGTCCCCAAACATACGTGCTAACTGTTCTCTGCAACATGCCTGTCCTGATCCAATGAAGCAGATTGTCCCAAGTTCACTAGATAAACCGGTGTTTCTGTTGGGGATTGAATTTGTTCTCCCTGGTTCCTGTCCTGGCCGCCACAAAGAATTGAAGGGCAGAGACACAGTCGTGAGGCACAGTGAAAGTTTTATTCAAATGCACTCCACAGGAGGAGTGGGTTAGAGTCAAGATAGATGAAGGCAGGTTCCGTGGATAAAGCAGAGAGGGAGGGGACGCTCAGTGAGCTGCTGCTTGGCATCGGGCATAATCCCCTGCCAACTCCTAAGGCCAGTGTCACCTGGCGTCCAGTGTCTGCTTGAATCTGCACTGCGTGGGAACAAACCCCTATCACCCCAGGAGCTGGGGGAGCCTCAGAGCACTAGATGAAACGAGATCACGTTCTGAGAGCTTCCTAAAGGCAAACAAAAGAGATTTTCAGGCAGGCTACTAAGGAGCATGATTGTATAGCCACAGTTCCATCTGGGTCACCCAGGCAACAGGAATTTACAAGCCCAAATCAGAGCTCTCAGTAGCCCCTCCTTACCTGAGTGAGACAGAGAAGATGACACACTTGAAGAAAGGGGAGTGCAGGCAACCTCAGAAAGGAGGTGCATTTAAGGGCTTAGGATTCTGTCTTTTAAGGCTTTCAAGAATGGGATAAAGGTAGAGGGTTACGAGGAGTGTAGGCTTGACATGTGCTCTCATGATGTCTCTTTCCAGTAGGGAAGCTATGTCCTCCTCCACAGTCAGTCCTCCAGATAAGTCTGTGAAATAAACTCAATACAAGGAATTTAGGGGTCCTGGTCTTCTCCAAGATAGTGGTCACCCCCAAGCACTGGGAACATACCAGTTAATACTTCTTGTCTTACCTTAAGATAGGTTGTTTTCTGATTATGTTAAGAATATCTTAGGAATTTAACTTCCCAACTTTCTGCTCTTGAAATGGAATCCTAGCCTCAAGATAAATCCCTCTTGTGTCCACTGTGCCATTCACATCTCGGCATTTTTAGGAAAATTAATCATAATGCTTGTCTTATGTCTCTGCCCTATCTCACCTGCATTATCTAGGGCAAGTCTCAAGGTCAGCCCAGATTCAGAGCATGAGGAATGAACTTAATGGCAAAGTGTGTTGACTCTGAAAGTCCTTTCTGGCTGTCTGGCTTTATCTGATTGACTCCCTGAGTTCCTGGTGGGTCCCACTCTCTTTTCATTCAGCTCAAATCTGTCTTTCTGCCTAACAGTTTCAGTTACATTCTCAGAACAGTAAGGCTGGGTTCAACAAATCAAACACATTCATTTTCTGCAGAGCTTCTCAGAGTCTGTGGTACATTGTGCATCTCCAGGAAGACCACATAATATGAAGCATTTCTGAAACATACTTTCTTGGAAGGCTTTATTTTTATGTAAACCTATGGGTCACAGTTTAGGGAGTACTATGTTAGATGTGGGTAAACTGATGCATGAAATGAGCAGTAAGATCTTGGCTCACGCTGGAAGGACTTCAGGAATTCATCTGACCAAGCCTCAACTTTCATTCAGGGAGGTATTGTAAATGGTAAATGACACAACTCAAGGCACATGTAAGAACTGAAACACCACACTTGGACCTTGGTCTTCTATCACACTCCAGGGCAGCGTTCTTTCACATGGTGATATTTTCTCTAAGTGCTTAAGTAAGTAAGCATCACGAAACAGTATTAACTACCCTCTAGTAACTCTACTGTATGACCTGTAGCATTGTATTTTGAGACAAAAGTTTGTTATTTTTTGATACAATAAATACAAGTTGGTTAGCTTAATGGGTGGATGTTAGCCTACAAGTTCTGTCAGAGTTAATATAGTTGCTTTTTTGGACACTTTTCTGTTTGTTATTTCTCTACTGATCTCCATCCCCAAGTTATATTTTAAAAGTTAACTCCCCATTTTTCTTCATTTCTATCTTCTTGGGATAATCCTAAAAGACAAAAATACATAAATTGAAATATTAGTCCTATCCAAAGCAATAAGTCAGTGTTATCTTAAGTCTGGGTGAAAAGAAGAAACTATCAGGAAAATCTTCTCAGTGTCATGAGGCTTAATGGAGTTAATAGCATATAAAGTGCGTGGAGCAGTTCTTAGCACAAAGTGAACACTATATATAAATGTTCGTCAAATAAAAGAAATAAAGCATTTAAAAGGCAAGTTAGACATTTGGTGAAGGGATAACAACTTCTTGTCTAGTCTCCAACGAATACAAGTTCCTCTGAGGACTTGTATAATAAGCAGTTTTCTCCTTTTTATGGTAAAGAAAGAAGTAAGAGTCTTTCAGTGCTGACTTCATGTTTTTTTCAACCAAGGGAAAAACTCGCAACCATCTCAAAGCTTTAAATAAAACTAGTTTCTTTGAACAAGACTTGTTGTTACTTGAACAGAAAAACCAAATGGTTTTCATTACTCACCAGCATGGAAACTGCATGGTTTGAGGACACAAACACTGCCTATTAATAGTGAGTTGCTGGTGTGGTAACTCTTATTTTGAGGACGTTGACTCAGCTACTTTACAAACCACATCTTCTTCTTCCAGAGAACCTACATTTTCTCTCTTTGTCAGAAATGACACTGGGTGGAGAGCTTTTGGAATTTACTTTATCGAATCGTGTAAGCTACGTCCTAACCTATCCTCTATAGTGAATTCTAGTCCCAGACTCATCAGTTCTTGAATATTGTATGTTTATGGCAAAACTAGTCATTGAGAAGGAAGAAAACTCCAGAGGCCATTTTCTGTACAAACATAAAGCTTCGTGGAATGTTGAAAAACTGGACTGGGCATATGAAAATCACAATGTGAGTCAGTTATTTTGGCCATCACCTGGGAGCTTTTTTTGTCGCCATAAAACTTTTGATGGCAAATTTTCATAAATAGATGTTGGGAGATCATGAGGCAAAGTTTGATGAATATTTTATTCTGTACCCCAAAAAGGCATGTTTAATCCACCAATTCTTTCTGGGTGAAAAAATTCTGCTCTATTTCAGAGAGAATAATTTAGGGATTCCAGGGATCTCAGAAACCATCAAAAGAGACAAAACAGAGTTGTTTGGTGGCCACAAAGCCCCTCATTGCCTTGGAGAGAAATCAGCAAATGCATTTTATAGGGAAAATTAATTTTAATATGTCAAGTTTTACTTCAGTGCATCTTATTTGTTTCTCATATTTAATGTTTTATGGAGCTAGTCCTGCAAAAAAGCCTTTCTTATATTTCCAAAACCATTAAAGAGAGAGATGTCTTCTGACCCACACATCTCTAGGTCTAACATTCCATTTCTCATATGATACCAAATGTGCTTTATAATTGAAATACATTTATTGAACTTGGAAAATTTGTCAGAAGATCAGAAGGTAAAGAATCTGGTAGCTATTCTTAAATATGAGTGAAATATAGCCTTAAAAATAGGGCTTCTCAATCTTTTTGGAGATTATACAGCCAGTTGGTTGATCTTATATCTCTATCTCAAGCCTTGCAACTTAAATCCGTCATAGAAATGCCCTAATATTTTTTCAGTTCATTTTGTTTGGCTAGTGACCTTGATGAAATATTTAAATAAAATCTTCATTTTAATTGTTGACTATATCCTGAGTAGATCCCAAGATTAAACCTGGAAGTGCTTTCCCTACTTACTTGCACTGGGGCTCTCAGATTTCTTCAGCCCCAGCATCTTCAATTATGGGTATTCTTCTCTTTATTAACAAAACTATTTCAACTGGAAGTGAAGAGCTGTCCTGTCTGAACATTTATGCTATACCAGAGACTTTTCTGAATTTTCCTTTAAAAGCCTGTGATACTGTTTTGATGTCTAACAGCAACAATAAATCAGTATTATTTTTAAAGCCCTAAGAGGTAAGATTTGTGGTATTTTCTTGATTCTAAGATGCCCCAACCAGTTAATGGAAACTTTTTTGTGAACTGTAGCTCTCAAATATGAGGTATCTCCCAATTTCAGAAAAGTTAAATTGTAGGGAATAAACTATATCTGATAAGAAGTAAAAGTGTATGTACTGACTTGGGAAAACATTAGAGAGAAATTTTTAAGAGAAAGAAGCAAGTTGCAGAGTATATGTTAGCTAGTATAGCAAACAGGCCCCAGATGTATGCAGTAAAGTGTATTTCCTGTTCACATAACAATCCTGAGTAGGTGAACGGGTTCGTGTGGTGATTCTCCTCCATGCAGTCATGCAGGGCTCAGACCGAACAAAGCTCCATCATTTTCACCACGCGGCTGCCTCCATCCCAGCCAGCTAGGAGGAGGGAGGAACTTGGAGCAGCCTGTATGGGAGGTTTCCACAGCCAGGCCTAGCATGGGCATCGCTGCTGCTCGTGCCACACAGTCATTGCCCACCTCTAACTGCAAGGCAGACCGGGAAATACATTCCAGATGTGTTCTCAGGAAGAAGAGAACACAGATTAGACCCCAGCGGTCCCTAGTGTGTGTGTGTGTGTGTGTCTGTATATATGTCTTATCTTAGTTAAAAATACAGAAATGTTAGCTGTATTAGGGTTCTCCAGAACCAACCAGTAAGAGATATAAATATAAAAAGATATGTAATTTATTATAAGGAATTGGCTCACCTAACTA
>JAQQAC010012408.1:11260483-11280485 GCA_029783875.1 Phataginus tricuspis
AGGGCTGACTTCACCCTTTCCTCCCGTAGCTTATCACCTGGTGGGCATGGATAGGGATGCTTGGGTAGCTGGGTGAATAAAGAAGGGAAGTGAACAGTCTGGGGCTGACACTGAAGCATAGGCTCCAGGACTCTCCCTACAAGGTAGCGGATACCCCCACTGGGGGGGGTATAGATTTTTAAGAAAGCCCAACCCCCATGCCGCCCCAAAAGAGTTAAGAGTTCAGATTCCATTCTTTAACAGGATAAAGAAAAGTTTTTCCTAAAGGCTAAGTATTCATGTATCACAGACCTAATTTTGCCATATATAAGTGCTATCTGTTCTATTATATACTTAATATTTTCTTTAAATCAGCTTGCCTTTTTAACCGAAGGAATTTATTTTTAAAAGAATTTTTATATCATCACAGTAAGTAGAAAACTAACTTGTCAAAAATAGAATAAAATAAATCTAATGAAAATAAATTAATATGATTAAATTCTAGTTCTACATTGTTGCCTGTTAAAGGTGGTGAACCTTAAGGCTTACTTCTTCTTTGTTAAAAGGAAGACTAGATACATTTGGAAAGATGTTGAAGATAGATTAACACTGAATGAGACTTTCCACTCTTGATTTAAACACAGCTGAAGAGAGTGAAAAGGAAATTACTTTCATGTGATTCAATATTATTTAATTCTATCTGCATGTACCAATTAGGAAAAACTGACAGAAAAGAAAGGTTTGAGATAACAGTAAATACAAAGCAAACGACAGTGGAGCAAAGCAATCAGAGAAACAATATTTGATAGTACCAACAAACTTCTTTTGGGGGTGGGGGACACTTGAGGTTAAAGTCCATCAACCAAGTGATAAGCCAAATATTAAAAATTAGGAATTGAGAAAATG
Organism: Phataginus tricuspis; assembly: GCA_029783875.1. NCBI lineage: Eukaryota > Metazoa > Chordata > Mammalia > Pholidota > Manidae > Phataginus > Phataginus tricuspis. The sequence goes on from JAQQAC010012408.1 coordinate 11,261,369, forward strand.
TGGTGAAAAATCTCATGGCAAACATTTTACCATTTGAATACGGAACTAAGACTAAATAACCCTGGGATTTTTAAAAGCTACTGTCAATTGAGACTTTCCATAGGTGAAATACATAACTAGGAAAGCCCAACTCTTAAACTTTTCACCTTTTTTTCTTAACGTTAGAGAAATTTTGTTTCAGTTATCTACTGTTACATAACAAACTGTCTCACAACTTGGTGGCTTAAAACAACAACAATCCTGGTGTCAGTGGGGCTGGGAGGGTGAGTGCCAAGGGGGCTCACTCATATGGCTGGCTCTCTTGGCACCTTGGGGACAAGGCCTGGAAGCTGGCCTCCTGTGTATTCCTGGAATAACAGCAGAGTGGCCACCAAAGGTCACAGTAGTATATCCTGAACGGCCAGAAAGTAGGATCATCTTACCGGGGAGTTTTGTTTATCATTATGGCCAGTGCATGCACCTCCAGTAGCACTATATATAGACCCTTTGGTAACCCCCACGGGGAGAGGAGTAAAAGTATGGTAAACTAGACCTGGAAGGGACCCCCTTCCTGCTACTGTCCTATCACAGGACCACTCTCTTGCATGCATCCTACCTGATGGACAAGATTTGCCTATGTGGTGGCATTAAAACATGTGTCTTATCACCCCTAAAGTCTTTGTGGGTTGGGAACTTCCTCTGGCTTGAAGATTATTATAATTTTTGTTATTAGGAACCTCCTCTGGCTGTTGTGGAATCTGGCTACAGTGCTCCAGCTTTCTCGCACAGGGACTATGGCGGAAGATGGAAAGCGTATAGATTGTAAGGCGAGAATCCTGGAGGGTTGGAGGGTGGGGAAGTTGGGGTTCCTATGGCCAGGATCCTCACTGAACTTAAATGTAACTGGCCTGTTGCTAGGCTACTGCTTCCACACCTTTAGGCAATAAGCTATTATTGTGCTACATAGAGAGCTTGGCCCAGTGCTCTGGGCGGAGGCAGAGACGCTAGTGCTCCATCTACCGCCGGGAGAACAAGCCGGGTAATAAACCCTTTCACTCCACAGAACATTTGCTGTCAATTTCTTTGGTCACATTGAATCCATAGCAAACTTGCCTGGGGCTGAAACCCACTGGCAAGACACACATCAATTTCTTTTTCGTGTTAAACTGAAAATAATATTAAATTTGATACTTTTATCAAAATGAACATGTAGACTATAATCTCATTTTTGAAATATAATTTCCATCTGTCTACCCTTCTATCTGAATACATGCACAAAGAGATGTCTAGGAGAATGTTTAACAATATTAAGGATGCTTATATCCAGATAATGGTATTTAGGATGATTAAAAAAAATTTCCTCTGGGTACCATTCTGTTTTGTTTGAATTTATTTTATGTGTCATTTTTTTAAAGACTTTCTTATTTTTGGAACAGTTTTAGGAAGTTTTAGAGGAAGGTACAGAAATTTTTACAAAATCAGTAAAGCCATTGTCTTAATAAAACCTAGAAGGTAGCAGGTTGTTGGAAAATAAACTTGCTCCTAGCCAGGTAGGCAACACTCACAATGTCAGTGAGCGGAAAGTGTCCTTGTGCACCAGCGAGCGCCACTGCTTTATTATGTGGGGGCGGATTATGAGGTCCAGGGAGTGACTTGCTAAGGTTCACACACCCGACACTCAAGGCAGCGTGTGTGGTAGGCTGCGTGACTGTTAGTGGGTGTGTGTCACATGCTTTTCCAAAATGTGAAAGAGTGAACTGGCTTGGATTTTATCTAATATGAATCTGTGCTCTTGGATGTAACCATAAGAACTATAAACATGTTGCATTTGAGACAAGAGCGGAGGAAGGATTCCGTTACGGGCTTGATTCCTAGGCACCTTAGCGAAACCTTGGAAAGGTTTGTCCTGATTCTTTCAATTTAAGGTCCTTCTCTGGATGTCCCCCTCACGCATGACCTGTTTAGAGAGGCGGTCCACCTGTGACCCAAAGACCTCCGTGGCACACAGAAGGATAGTCCCTGGGGAAGAACTTAAAAGTCCCTTTGAAAATGGAAGGCACGGGGGTGGGAGGTCCTGCCAGGCACTGCCATTGATCCAGACAAAGGGAAAGTATATTTCGGGGGCACTTCTCAGGCAGAGCAGAGTGTATTTTAGATCAGGCTCCATGCTGCGAATTACTGCTGCCCCTCTTCTGTCATTGAATGAATCACTCCTTGGGTTTTGCTGGTAATTTCTGTAATTTCAGGACAAACAGAATGTCTGGGGTGCCGGCTGTGACGGGGGTGCTGGCTGCAGGGACAGTCGTGATGGACTCACTCTAGTCGGCCTCTTCCCCTTGTGGGGCTCCAGGGGAGGCTGTTCCTTGCTGGACAGGAGGTGGTCTCCCCCGTCTTGTTAGCTCGGCTCCTTACCGAGGGGCACGAACCAAAGTTCATTTTCACTATATCCTCCCGGACATTTTGCTGAGGTCACTATTTCCCAGCATTCAGCAGCTCTCTGGTGACCTTAATGGGAAAGGAGTCATCCTCCAGCAAATCTCTTTTTGAGGGGAGAGGAACATGACTACGAAGCAGGCAATAAATATAAAGGCCTGGGGCAGAGAGTGCGGCAAGGATGGAAACCTGCTGTTCTGTCCGGTTGTGTCAAGAAATGATGTTCAGGAATCGTTGCCATTTCTCTGAGATGATGTTTCCCTGGAGAGGCTTATTCCCCTGTGTTCACTCCTGCTTCTTTGAGTTGCCTCTGATCCTCCACCTCTCCCTGTCTCGTTCAAGGAACAACAGAGATTACTTCAGGAGCTAATGCGCTGTCTTTTGGAAAGTTGTGTCTCATTCAGAACATTTTTGAGAAGCATGACAGGAAGCATGGTTAGGAGGGGTTTTGCGAGGAACTAACCCATCCTTTCAACAACCAACATTTCAGACACTTCCGTTGAACACGTTCTGTTACCAGGTATTGTTCTTGGCGCAGGGCCCCAGCATAGAAGAGAGCGAGGAGGTGTGGAGAGCTTCCTGCATCTGGAGAATTACAAGTAGTTCTGGACAGCTCGAATGAAGGCTTCATACGATTATTCATTGTTTTCAAAGAGGAAAAAGACAAAAAGTCTTTCCTCCTGGAGTTCCCATTTTAATGAAAAGAGAAGATAACAACCAATATGCTATGCTCCTTAATAAAAGCGTGTGCATGGTGCTCTGGGAGCTGAGAAGAAAGAAGGACTGAGTTGAATCAGCCAGAGGAAGCGAATATCTGGGGACTGGAGTCTGGGGGGCAGCAAGGCGGCTGCGTAGCACAGAGGAAGTGCGAACTGAGTGTTGGAGAGCAAGTGGATTTTTCTGAAGTCAACAATGGATGAAGGAAAACTCCAGACAGTGGGAACAGAATGTGTAAGTGCTTATGAGCATGAGGAAACAATCCCTGTAGGGAAACTGCAAGTATAATGCAATGGTTCCAAACGGCCAGCGTGCAGATTGTGAATCCTGGAGGATCCTGTGTGTCAGGAGGCAGGAAAAGCTGTGTCTCTAGGGACATTACAGAGTCCGTACCTGACCCAACAGCTGAGCAGCTGTGTGAACTTGGGCAAGTGAATTTTCCTGAGCCTTAGTTTCATACTTTAGGAAATGGGGACAATAATGTCTACATCACAGATGTTGTTAATAAGGATCTGTAAAGTGCTGTAAAGTGATCCAATCACTCTTTTTTGAGAGCATCCCTTGGCCTAACCCCAAAGTGTGACTTCCCTTCCCCTTCCTTCCCCACTAGTAGGGGGAGGGGCTCACCCCGATTACGTTGTGTGGGGCTCAGGTTGCCCCTGATGAAGGGCTGGGCTCATGGCAAACTTCCCGCTAGTCAGGCCGGGTCCAGGGCTGGGCCTGCCGTGGGGGTCCAGGGTAGCAGAGAGGACCGACACCTTGGACATGGAGGGTGCTGTGGACCCACCGCGACCCAGTGCTTATTCACTTGGGTGCTACTGGGGATAACCGAGAGACGTTGCCAACTCTTTACGGCAATGCCACATTTTGAGGGGCACTGGCTCTTCAAAAAATATAAGGAAGCCCCATACTTCCCCCCACACAACTGCACACTCACGCCAGAGCTTGCAGACCATTTCAGGCAGTTTGCAGACCCCTCTGCAGCCCGTACCCGGGGCTGTGACTAAGACGAGCACCGCCGGAGGTGGCCTCTGATAACTTCACAAGCAAGCCAAGACTCGTCCTTCCGGGAACGCTGGCGTGTTTCCCTGGCAGCGCAGCACCTTCCAGGGTGGCAGTCGCCCCTTTAAGCTCGTGTGTCACTGGACTGTCCCCTAAGAAATGCAGCCTCGGAGAGCACTCCTTCTCCCCGCCTCACACGCTTCTTCGCCTCTTCTTTCCGTTTTCCAAGTGGCAGAAGCGCACGTGAGGTCATTCGAAGTGATTTCATTTGCGCACACCGGGTGCTGGGCAGGAAACGGCTGAGCGGCGCAGCAGCCGGCGCGGATCGAGGCGGAGGCACAGGCTGGAGCTGGCCTCGGGTTGGGGACCGCGGCGCTGCGCCGGGAGGCGTTTTAGTTATAACCCTGGGGAGTATTGTCTAGAAAGCGCATCAGGAATAAAATATTAAAAGGGCAAATGTTCTTTTCCAAGAGAATGAGTTTTTTTCTGCCACTGTATTTTATTGAAACAATAATGCTGAGGATATCACAGTCACACCCGAGACCCCGCCAGGAGAAACCGATGCAAGTAAGGGGTCTCGAGCTGACAGCAGCCACCCTTCCCGAAGCACGGGCAGCGCGCCGGATTCTCTGGTTAGTGGTTTCTTGAACCTTCCCGATGACCCGACCAGAACCCATTCGACACATGGGCAGACTGAGGCCCAGAGACATGTGTCCAAGGTTACACAGCCTGTAAGCGGCAGAGATGGAATTTAAACCAGGGTTTCCTGACTATAAAATATATCATCTTTTTAATTATTTAAAAATGCTTTCCTTTTAAATCCTTTCCCCTCAAGTAACAAATATACACAGTATAAAAGATAAAAAATCAGCCAAGTTCATAACAAAAAAGCCAGGAACCTTTTGCCTGGTGCCCCACCCATTCCCCATTCCAGGTGACATCTACTGTACCGGTTAGGGTTTTCCAGAACGACAGGACAAACAGGACAAACAGGACAAACAGGGTATATATATCTCTCAGCTGATTGGTCGAGGCCCACTCACATTATGGGGAACAGTTCTGCTTTACTCGAAGTCCATGAATTTACATGTTCATCTCGTCCATAAATAGTGTCGTAGAAATAATCTTTGGCTAAATATCTAGGCACTGCGGCCCAGACAAGATGACGCATAAAATTAAATATCATACTCCCTTTCAGCTCTGTTAGGTGTTTAATCTGGTATTTACTTCCATATTTCTTCAAAACATGCTTTTATTGTTACTATTTTTTATTCTGCTTTAAATATCACTTACTGACTTTTTACTGTGGCATCTGTAGATTCAGCTCTCTCTTGTTCCTCCTCGTAAACCTAGCCCCTGCATCATCCTCTCAACATCATTAAATCACCCTTTAAGTCAGTATTCAGAGTTTACATTATTATAGCTGAATTATATTATAGTCAGAGCTGAATCATATGGTGAATTCCAGTTGCATTTCCTTTTTCATTCTTTCTGTTCTTTCCTGGAGTTAATAATCACCCCATGTTTAGTTTGCTCAGTTTACTACTTAGTACCTACCAGGGGTTAATCCCCACACTGAGAACTGAGGAATATCTCCATACACTGACCAGTGTTGAGGATTCCGTCCTTTGCTCCCTCCCTCCTGTCTTTCCTTCCTTCTGTCCCACTGAACTCTGGGTGTTGCTCATACCTTGATTGGTTTATCTCCACGTTTGCACAGCTGAAAATCCCCAGCACCACATCCTGGGAATTCTCTTTGCCTCATTCCTGCGTGTTCTTTTCCTACTTCCTGGGTCCTAAGTCTTCTTCTTTCTTAATTCTTTCCTTATTTTGGTGGAATACATTTTCCAGTAGCTTCTTGAGAAAGGTTGCCTGGAAATATATTTCTTGAGACCTTGCATATCAGAAAATGTCTTTCTTTTATGCTCAACTTTATCGATGACTTGGATAGGCATAGAATTCTATAGTGAAAATAATTTTCCTTCAGAATTATGAAATCTGTGTTCCATTGTCTTCTAGCTCCCAGTGTTCCAATTGAGAGGATCCCTGCCATTCTGATTCCTGATCAGCTTTGGAAATTTGTATGTAAACTCTTTTCTAGTTTCCCCTCCCTGGAAGATTCTAAGATTTTTTCTTTATCCTTGGTGTACTGAAATTTCATGATGTGGGCTTTTTCTTTTTTCTTATTCAGTACACATTTGAGAGTCCCTTTCAGACTGGAGGCCCATATTCTTCTGTTTTGTGAAGTTTTCTTGTATTGTTTCTTTATTAATTTCTTCCCTTTTATCTTCTTTGCTTTCTTGCTCTGGAATGCCTAATTATTCAAATGATTTTCATCTTTGCTGGATTCTCTCTTCTTATCTTTCCTTTACATTTATTTTTCTTTTGATTCTATTTTCTGGGAAATTTCCTCAATTTTATCTTCCAATTTTCCTACTGAGTCAAAACATTTTTAATCATATTTTTAACTTCTAAAATCTCTTTATTATTTTCTGAATATTTATTTTTTAGAGTCTTTTATTCTCAAATTCAATTGATCTTACTCCCAGGATAATATTTACAGATGTCAGGATGTTTTCTTCTGTTCTCCTTATTGTCTCTTCTTCCTCCAAGTTTCTTTGTGTACTGGTTTGTTCTTAGTCCTTTCACATTATAGGAATTCTTCAAATTTCTGGTAATCTTTGTCCACTTTTAAGACATTAAAACTTTAAGACACTAAGGCATAATCAGCATCTTAAGGCACTAAAATACTATACAAAGCCCTGTGTGCATACTAGGGGCTTACTGTCCAGTGGGCTTCACTGTGCAGTGGTGACCAGATGGGGACCAGGCTGCTTTGTTGGTAGACCCCCAAAGTCAGTATCTGTAGGCCTTTTCACTTGAGCTGGTCAGTTTCCCCCCAGAGGAAGTCTTACCTGAAGCATTCTGGAGCAGACTAGTGGAGGGGGCTGGGGGCTGTGGTAGGCTGGCTGTCACACAGTCCTCATTTCCAGTACAGAGGCTAAGAGCCGTCTTCAAGGATCTCCTTGTCTGGAGCCCCACTGGCTCACTTTTCCAGAGAATAAATCCCCATCCTCCTGCTGGTGTGGGTAAGGAGTAATCATCTGGTTGGGCAAGATAGAAAGAAGAGTGGGTGGGTCTAACTGCTTCTTTCATTCTTTTCATCATTTGTCCTTTTTCTAGCCCTTGTGTTTCCAATTCCTGAGCTTTCCTAGAATCTGCAGTACAGATAGGCTTGCTTCTTCCTGACTTCCTCCCTCTTTTCTGGCTTTTATCCCGGTTGCCTCTGGTCCATCTGCTTTTCAGCTTCTAAAATTTTACAGACATTTATTATCTGCTGAATTTCCTCCTCTATTCTCTTAATTTTTGTAGGTTAAAAAAAACCTTTTGATGGAGCTAGAGAGTAGTGTGCTAAGTGAAGCGTGTCAGAGAAAGACAAATACCTGTGATTTCAGTTATATGTGAGTCTAAAAAAACAAAACAAATGAACTAATAAACAAAAACCAGACACAGACTTATAAATATAGAGAACAAACTGGTAGTCGCCACAGGTGAAGGAGGATATTAGGTAAAATAGGTATAGGAGGTAAAGAGGTGCAGACTTCAAGTTATAAAATAAGTAAATCATGGGAATGAAAGGTACAGCATGGGGAATAGAGTCAATAATATTGTAGTAACTTTGTCTAGTGACAGAAGGTAACTTTACTTATTGTGGTGAGCATTTTGTAATGTATATGAATATTGAATCACTATGCTATACACCTGAAATGAATATAATATTATGTCAACTATGCTTCCATAAAAAAACCACAACTCTTTTTTACTACTGTCATCTTATCAAACTTTTGGTAGGAACACATGAAAGCATGTGCTCTAATGCCCTGTTTAACCAGAAGTTCCCCAGAGCAGCTACTCTTAGCCCCTAGGGTTAGAAGAGGCTGGCGGGGAGAAAGCCTGGTGATTGTCGAGCCTGTGCCAATCTTATTCCCAGCCAGAACTGTTTAGTTTTACAGTACACAGAAGACAGGTTGCATTAATTAGTATTTTTTTTTTTACAATTTATTTTGGTATCATTAACCTACAATTACATGTGCAATATTATGGTAATTAAACTATCCCCTTCATCAGGTCCCCCCCACCAACCCCATTACAGTCACTGTCCATCAGCGTAGTGAGATGCTATAGAGTCACTACTTGTCTTCTCTGAGTTGTACAGCCCTCCCCGTGCCCCCCCTACCTTATGTCTGCTAATCGTAATGCCCCTTTTACCCTCTTATCCCTCCCTTCCCACCCATCTTCCCCAGTCTCTTTCCCTTTGGTAACTATTAGTCTGTTCTTGGGTTCTGTGAGTCGGCTGCTGTTTTGTTCCTTCAGTTTTTTTTCTTTGTTTTTATACTCCACATATGAGTGAAATCATTTGATACTTGTCTTTTTCGGCTTGGCTTATTTCACTGAGCATAATACCCTCTAACTCCATCCATGGTGTTGCAAATGGTAGGATTTGTTTTCTTCTTATGGCTGAATAATATTCCATTGTGTATATTTACCACATCTTCTTAATCCATTCATCTACTGATGGACTCTTAGGTTGCTTCCATTTCTTGGCTATTGTAAATAGTGCTGCAATAAACATAGGGGTGCATCTGTCTTTTTGAAACTGGGCTGCTGCATTCTTAGGGTAAATTCCTAGGAGTGGGATTCCTGGGTCAAATGGTATTTCTATTTTGAGTTTTTTGAGGAACCTCCATACTGCTTTCCACAATGGTTGAACCAATCTGCATTCCCACCAGCAGTGTAGAGGGTTCCCTTTTCTCCACATCCTCACCAATATTTGTTGTTGTTTGTGTTTTGGATGTTGGCCATCCTCACTGGTGTGAGGTGATATCTCATTGTGGTTTTAATCTGCATTTCTCTGATGACCAGCGATGTGGAGCATCTTTTCATGTGCCTGTTGGCCATCTGAATTTCTTCTTTAGAGAAGTGTCTATTCATGTCCTCTGCCCATTTCTTAATTGGATTATTTGCTTTTTGTTTGTTAAGCATTGATTAGTATTTTAGCAATGCTCTTTGTGACAATCTCTCTGGAGAGGTTCAAGGAGTCAGAGGTTAAGCACCAGACAGAGCGTCCTTAGTGGAGTAGGAGTGGCTTGGCCAAGTTGGCTGTAAAGTAAATCCTTTTCCCCATTATTCTGTTGCCAACTGGGTTGGCTCCCCAAATATGTGGTTAAACAGCTAAAGTGACTGGTCCACTATGAATGGCCAGCAGTCAGCTTGCTAGGACTTCCTGGAAGATTTCAGAACTAATATATTGCTTTGGTTACAGGAGAAGTCCAGATGTGAGCTTGGTTGACTACAGCCTTATCCGTGATAATGTGAAGTCATCCTGAACGCCTATCTAAATACTGCTCTCTCCTTTTCCCCTTGTTTGATAAGCTTCCCATTTTTAAGGCGCTGATGGAATGCCAGCTGATCTGTAACACTCCCTCTAGCCCTCATCCCCACGTTCTCAGGGTGCTTGTTATGGGGCTTTGGGATAATCTTTTCTATAGGTTTGCATTCACTTCCTTATCAGTTGCTCTCTCTTGCTGGACAGTGAGCTCATTGAGGCCAGAGGCTCTGTCTTCTCTCTACCGCAGTGCCTGTCAGGGTGCTTGACTTGTGCATGGTGGTAGTCACTGCATATTTGGTGACTGAGTGAAGGGTCCTCTATTAGCAGAGCCTGTGTGTCATTTTGCCAGAAGTGGTGATGGGTTTCTAACGATTTACCTTTTGGCTCTCCACATAACCTCTAGAGTCAACTCAATGTTCTTGGCAACACCATCTTCCTCACCCCCCAGCTTGGAGAAGGGGCTTGGGTACGAGTCAAGGACCAAACAGAGTGCCAAGGCACATTAGCCTCTGCATCAGGGGTGCACTTCTGGAGGGAGGATAGGAGATTGGGATCCACACTTTCGGCTTTCTCTTTGGTCCTCCTCCTTTGGAATGTGACCTGCTCCCCTGCTGCTGGTGAGATGAGAGAGGCCTAGGTCCCCTGCTCTCCTTATTTGGTCCCTCTTGTCATCAGTAGTGATGCACTGTGACCTGCAAACATCCTATGCCCAAAGGAGGTCATCGCCCTATGTAGCTATTCCATTTGGAAACTTCCTTTATTTCAAGGCATCAGGTCCTGGGAAAGGAATGGTGTCCTTTCTTTAGCATGTGGGCTTACCTCTCGTGAGGTGTGCCTGTGTTTAGGACCATATCACATTCTTTCTGTGATGTTGGAGGAGGCTCTCTGTATTTTCACGGGGGCTCTGTGGAGTGGGTTTTAAGGAGCTTAGCTCTAATTGCAAAAGAATATTTCCGGTAAAGATTAACAAAGGATATCCTCAAAGAAATGGAATCAACCTCCTTTACGTAGCACATTTTAAAAAAGAAGCCACAAAACAATCCAAATGTTCATCAGCTGGTGAAAGGGTAAGCAAAATGTGGTACATCTATGTAATGGGACACCACTTAGTGATAAGAAGGCACTACCGCGGATGCATGCTGCAACACGGATGCAGGTCAACACATTATGCTGAGCGAAAGAGCCAGACACGAAGAATACATAGTGTATGATTCCACTTATCTGAAATTTCTCCAAAAACCAAATCTATGGAGACAGAAAGCAGGTGAGTGGTTGCCTGGGGCTAGGGGTGGCAGTGAGCATTCACAGCACATGGGCAAACCATCATTATTTGGAGCAATGGAACCGTTCTAAGACTGGATTGTGGTGATGGTTGTGCAACTCTGTAAGTTAACTAAAAATCATTGAACTATGCATGCATGGGGAATTGCATTATACCTAGATTATACCTCAGTGAAGCTGCTAAGAGTGGAAAAAAAAGAAGCCAGACCCCCACCACCCCCAAAAAAGACTGAAAAACTCCTTTTCTAACTTAGGAAATAGATTGAAAAAGATAGTTGGGGTTCCACAGTTCTCTGTTGATCTAGATTTTAGGTATGATCAGGCTTAAAATCTTTTTCCTTTTCGTTTAACTACTCTGTTTTCTTGTCCTTGGAGAGGAGGAGACAGCACGACTTCCTCCTTCTGCTAAAGACAGTGGAACCAGCAAAGCAAAGCGAGAGGAACACATGTGGTTCCCCTGAGCCGCCTCCCCCATGCGTAACCTCTTCAGCTCACCCAGCCCGGCGGCCTCTTCATCTCCTCTTTTAGCTGTTACTTTAGTCATCCAAGCACACCGCACAAAGACCTAAATTATCAGTGTGAGCAAGTGCAACCTACACGTTTCAGTTCCAGTCTTGTAAAGACCTCTGTGCTCCACTGAGAGGCAGTCCTAAAGGGGCAGCTCCGCATGAGGACCCGAGTCAGGTGGCCGGCCGGCCTGTGGCAAGGGCTTTGCTGACCGGTCATTGCTGTGGGCTGGGTGGCAGGCCAAAGACCCAGGTCCATGAAATCCAGACCACCCAGAAAGAGTCAGACCCTCTAGGATGGAGAGGTGGATAGTAATGAGGAAAGAGTAGAATAGACCTCATGATAGCAGCCCACACCTGTCCACACTTGTAAACTATGCAGAAGTCTTTCACATTATCTCATTTAATCTTCACAAGCTCCAGGCAAGATTGCCATTCTTATCCCCAGGAAACTGAGGGAGAGACAAGATAATCAGTGACAGAGCTGGGGATTCAAAGCCAGTCCTTTTGACTTGAAGAAATTGTACACACTATATTATATGTGTGTGTATGTCCATATACTATATATACTATATACTATATGTCTATACATACACATGTATACACATGTGTGCATATATGTACAGATCCATCTATCTATATCTGTCTATATATATATGTGCCAGACATACACTCCACCAAGAATCTATTGTGTATTAGGCCTTGTTTTAAGTTCTTACATTGACTCTTCCCCACAAACCATGAAGCTGGCACTTTTTAGCAAATGGGGAAACTGAGGCACAGAGCAAGTCTCCTGCCTGAGTCACACAGTACCCGAGTGGCAGAGTTGGGTTTGAATTCACTCTAGCCGGTGACACCATGCTGCCTGCCTCCAGGCCATGACTGGTGAGTTTTGGATTGGATTTCAGGGCACAGACTGCATTCAAATCTTGGCTTCCATAGTCCCAGCCTGGCGTGCCTGCACAGCCTGCAGGCCTTCGTCTGCCCGGCCTTCACTTCCTGCCGTCACGGCAGCTTTCCTACAGTCAGTCTCCTAAATGCCTAGCAGTTTCTCACACTCCCGGGCTCGGCTTCCGTTTCTGCTGCTGCCAGCCTCCTGGTATAGTCCCAGGAGGAACTGGGAAAGCATGTGGGTTTTATGGGCCTATAGAGTTTTGAGAGATATGAGTGTTGATTTATTATCTTTTCTGCATGTTGAAAGAGGTCTTCTAAAACCTTTATTGGAAATCTTCCAACCAAAGGATGTACTGTAATGCCAAGAAATTTGCTGCCAATACTGTTTCATTTCAAAGTGACATTGAATCAGATCTGAGTAAATATTTATTTCTCTTGAAATGTGACAGACTCATGACACGGTAATTAATTTTACTGTAGGCTGAATTCCGAATGGCTTTGGTAATATATATGAGTAGGTATGTCAAATGTTTATAGGGCTTTCAAAAATAAGCCCTAGGCTTAAATTAAACCTTAATCAGACAACTGAGGAAGAATAAAATTACAGTTCTAATTTTGCTGATAGAATTTCTGTGGGAAGCAGGAGTTTTAGAGATTGATATTCATTGCAGAGAATCAGCACACCTCATGTATTTTATGTACTGTTAGACTGTTTGAAAACTTCAAATACACATACTTTTCAAGAAATGCATGCCTTGAGCAATGGTTAAAAAAGAAAGGCTAAGTTTAGAAAATTGGCTTAGGTTTAGGGCAAAAGCTTCAAAGAACACAGATTTCATAACTCTCTATGAGGCTAAAGGGGAGCATCTCATCTAAAGCCTCCATTTTTGGGTGCTTTCTCTCTCACCCCCACACTTAATCTGTCAGCAAATCCTACCTTAAAAATATATCCAGAATCTGGTCAGCTCTCCGCACCCCCACCAGGACCCCATGGGCCAAGCCTCATCGTCTCTCACCTGGGTCACTGTAACGTCCCCTGAGTGGCCTCCCTGCTTCCCACTGTCCCCCCTTCGCACGGAGTCTGTTACTGGCTTAGCAGCCAGCATAACCGACGATGCAGCATAGGTGAGTTCATGTCGCACTCCCTCCTCTGGCTTCTTATCTCACTCGGACCACAAGACAGTTAGTTCAGAGCCTACAGCCCTGCTGGATCTGGCTCTGAGGCCCCCCCCCTGCCTCTCTCACCCACAAAGCCCCTGCTCCTCTGGCTGCAGGCCCCCTGCGGTCCCGGCCCCCGAGCCGCTTCGTCCCTCGGTCTGGCGGACTCTTCTCCAGCATGCTCCTGGTTGTATCCTTTCCTTCTGGCCTTTGTACCACGTTGGCTTCTCAGTGAAACCACCTTTTAATGAGCACAGCCCTCCCCCAGCCCTGCCAAACTCCCCACCCAACTTTTTTCCTTAGCACTTACCACGTCCAGCACTGTAAGTTTTACTTGTTTATTTTATTTAGAATGTAAGCACTATGGGGTCAGGAATTTTTGTCTGTTTTGTTCACTGCTTTATACCCAGCACCTATAATAACACCAAGTACACAGTAGGTATAGGAGAAAACACATTATTTATTGGATGGGTGGTTGGAAAGGGATTTTTATCACTGCTGTGTGAGGAAGAGGGTTTCTGAGACCGGAGCCGAATGCTTAGTGATTGCTCTGGAAGAGGCTGTTGAAGGGGTGTGGAAACCTCTGGAAGGAATCTCAGTGCGTAATGGGCTACTGGTTAGACTTCCGGTAGAATAATGTCAGATTCAGCAGCACCAGATGACCTAGGAAGGATGCTGTAAAGTTGATCTCAGAACTGGAGTGCAACAGTAGAGGGAATCAAATTATACATCTTACACCTTACCCGGGTAACCTGCATTCTAATTAGAAGTGGCTTTCTCAGTTCAGAGCCAAGGCGCCAGAGCCCAATGCCTTTGTGACCCCAACAGGGCCTGTGCGCACTCAAGACTCTTGGGAATTCGCTGGAGCTTAGTTTCAACAGCAGAAACTTGGGAGTTGAAAACTATACATTAACGTATCATTTTGTAGTTTACAAAGTCCTGTTGAAAAATATAATAAACTTGCTCACTGACTGAACAATTATATTGTCTTGTGCAATTATTCTGTATTCATTGAGCAATTACCCTGTGCTATGTGCTTTACTTACAATATCTCCTTTGATCCTCACAGGTTATTATCCCCAAGAGTGTATTCATACAACAACATTTACTGAGCACCTATTATGCCAGGTACCTTGCTGGGCACCGAGGCTGCAAAACTGTCCTGCCTCAAGGGACCTACAGCTTAGTGAAGGGGACAAACACAAAAACACCAATTATTACAGCCCCTGGTGACATGAGTCATGGAGTAAGATGACACACAACTACATCACAAGACCAGAGGGGAAAATTAACAGTACCTTTAAAAAAAATCCCATTATCCCCTTCTTCAATCATGCATGGCTATTTGTTTATTTCCTCATTTGCCTGATGAATGGACTTTTCCAGGGAAGTCATTTAGTCCACAGCCACTATATTGACAATGACCAGAACCTGGGTTGGGGCTGTCCTGGGGCTGGTTAAAGGGAGGGCTGATGGAAAGCCTTGTGCATCACTTCCTTTCCTTTCTAGGGCCTTCCCAAAGGAGGCTTTGTCACTGCAGTGGAAGGTATGTGGTCTGTTTGCAGGTGGCCTGACTCAGAGGAGGATCAAAACCCTGCCAATCCACCCACAGACATGGCCATGAGAGCTCCTGAGTCTATGAGGATTGTCCCTGGGACTCCAGAGTGGACAGTGGGCATCTCAGGGAGTGAAAATGACATATGGGGGATACAGGAAGAAAATATTGGCACGTCTGCTAATATCTTATCTACAAATACGAAAGGAGGCAAACTATTTAAATTTACTGTACAGATCGATCCATTCAGGCTTGGTGGGTCTGTATGTCTGTTGATCTCACGTCACATGCAGACCTTAGGGGGTGTCCGGACCTCCCTTCACTTCTTTGCTGTCAGAGAATTATAGCTCATTTGTGCTACCTGAGAGGATGTGCATGCAGTTCATATTATTTTGTTTTAACTAAATGAACCCTCACAAAATGGGGGAGGCGCTTGAGCAGAACCCTGTAAGGAAAGAGGGGATGTGCGGATGAGAACACCAGTAGTGCAAATCCAGGGAGACAGCAAGGACATGGCACTGTCCCTACCTGATGCACACCTGGTGTTGGACATACCGTGAGACTAGAAACAATGACCATCAGCTCAGGCAAGAAGTTGGCAAAACAAATTTAGAAGTTGCCAAGGGGACAGTGACTTTATGTCCACTGGTGTTAAGATGAACTTTATGCTAAGTGTGTACTAAGCTTCAGACATTAGTTAATGATAGAGGTACATTTATCTGTAATTTATAGGTAAATAAACATATTGGGTACATGTCCCCAGATTTTTACTGCTGCGTTGTGTGATTGGAAAAAATGGAAGGCTACCGAAGTAGGGAACCAGACCTAATTTAACAAGTCCTGGCTCCGTAAGATATCCCCCTCCAAGGTGGCAGAAATAATGGCTGGTCTGTGTAGACCTGAGAGCAAGGCTTGTTCTTTATTCACTTACAAGCTGTATTTTTAAAATAATGCTCTCTGCATGCGGGTGTTCACCAGAGAATCTTCCTGTGTGCTGTGAGCCTTTGGAAAAATAATTCCATGTTTTATAACAGGTAACATTTTACACGTACAGTAATAGGAAATACTGAAGTGTAGTTTTATATAACTTTCCTTCCTCCTGTGAAATTTAATTTATATTTTTAAAGTCTCCTGTCTCCTATATGAATTATTTTGTCTGTGTCTTGTCTTAGTCTGACAACGATTTTTCTTTTTGTGGAGGAAAATTTGCATAGCCGCTCCACAAGGAAAATGGTGTTGCTTGGTGAGTCACGGTCCCCAAAAGTTCCTTTAGAGCATGTGACTTAAGTCTCTGCCTCAGCCAAATCCTCCTTGCTGTGACCCTCTTTGACACCCCAAGCTCAGAGGCGCTCACTGGCCTGGCCCTGCTCTCCACCTGAGGCCAGGCCGAAGGGCTGGGCTCCGGCTCCACTTTGGGGCTTTCCCCCTGGCCGCTAGGCCCTAGAGGGTAAGAACTGAGAACAGACCTCTGGGGACAGATCTTGAGGCCACCCGGCACCTGGTGGCACAGGTACTGCTTGGCCCTTGGAGTTGGGACCTCACTGTGGGCTGGCCTCTCTGCTCGCCGCCAGCCGTGGATTCTGGCACGTGGGCTCTGACCAGGCCTGGAGCTTTGCCACCAGTCTGCACGTGCTGCCTCTTTCCATGGGAGGCGGGTAGTTTAGTGTTGAGTCCCTCCAATCAGGCTCTGCTGTTTGGGCGCATTATTTAGCCTCATTGTGCGTCAGTTTTCTTACCTGTGACCTGGGGGTAATAATGTCCACTTCATAGTAATACTTACTTCATGCACTTGTTGTGAAAGATGTGATGAGAATCCATGTAAGGCATATAATGCCCTCAGCCTGACATACAGGAAGTTGTCCAAAAACGAGGCTGCTGTTGTGATGATCACATATTATATATCCAGACCCAGTCCCCAGCTCAATTTGGGGCATTCATGACTGAAGTAGAATTGGACTTTGACCACATCTATTTAGAGGATGGCCATCCCGGACCCTGAAAATAACAGGTTAACGGGGATTTCATATTATTTCTTCCACTTAAAGCAACCTAATTAGAGTTTCCAAAAATGGGCTTTGGGAGCACATAGGCTTGGAATCAAACACAAGCTCTGTCACTTAGGTGATCTTGGGCCAATCACTTAGCCTCTGTGGACCTCAACGGTACAATGGGTCTCGTGCAGTAGCGTTGAGTCGCGAGAGCACGGTCGAGCGCAGCATCCAGGAGAGGGTCTGGCCCGCAGTGCCGTCTCAAGATACTGTCCTTCCCTCCTTTCTTAATAGCCACTAAATAAGTCAAGTAAATATTTAGGCTATGAGAAACTAGGATAATTTTATCATCCAGGGTTTTGAGGCCCATTATGGTATTGTGGTATATAGTAAGAAATATATATTTGGTTTTTGTCCCTGGTAAAGTACTTCCCTGAGTTCTGTAAACCATTATAGCACATCATCAAACCTGAGGACGGGGTCACAGAACCCCTCACTTGTAGCTAAATTGGACAGAAGTGTGAGTAACCTGGGGACCCCTTACTTACAGCCAGTGTCTGAAGTGGGAGGCAGGTTGAAGTGTGGGACTGAGCCCTGAACCTGTGGGGTCCGCACTAACTCTGGGTGGTTAGTGTCAGGACTGCATTAAATGCAGAGCATCCAGTTGGTGTCTGTCGAGAATTAGAGAACTGCTTGCTGTGGAAAACCCTCAGAAGTGTTGTGTGTAGAGAAATAGTTTTCATTATCTGTGTAGGAAATCCCAGTTAGATGGACACATCCGTAGACATTGATGGAAAAATAAACGTTTTTTGAATCCCTACTGTGTGCCATGCACTGACTAGTTACTTTGTAATCTCACGTATTCTTTAAAACTTGGTGAAGCATGTTTTAATAACACAACTTTCTGGATGAGAGAACTGAAGTTCAGAGAATATAAGACCTTGTCCTATGCCAGCCTGACTGTGAAAGTCTGTGTTCTTCCTACTTCCGACTACCCCGCCCCATCCCAGATTTCTGGACCAGTACACACTTTGTCTCTAAAGGAAAATGCCTGACTGGTACCAGAACCGGCAAGAAGAGGTGGTGGTTTGGAAGCTTTCACAAGCCTGGAGGACACATGTGTCACCAGGACAGCCCTGGGAGCCTTGGGTCCGGGGAGCGCGCCTTAGTTACCCCAGCCTTACAGTCACTTCCACACATAGTCACTCAGCCAAACCTTCTATTTAGCTCTCCTATTACAAACCCGATCATGGCCCTGTCGATTTGATCCTTTAGGGGTGGAATTTGGGACCAGCTCTCCCAGTAGGGAATGGAATCTTGCTGTCAGAAGCTGAGACAGCAGTCCTGGGGGATTTCATTGATCAAAGTTCAGTTGGCAATCTAAGGCGGTCTTTGTCAAGAAGAAAGATGGAGAGAGAACCCTCTGTGATGACTGCTGGCTATTAAATTTGACCACCATATGAAATCAATACCTCCTCAAGTTAATCCCAGGCCGGCTGGGTCAGTTACAGTCAGCTATAATCCGTGTTACCCAGGAGCACCGGGACGGACAGAGAAGCAGGGTGGGGGAAGGTGGTGAGTGCCCCGCCATGTCAGGACCCAGGAAGATCATTTCTACACTCCTGGGCCTGTTGTGGGATGGGATCCCCAGAGAGCTTCTTTCAGAAAATGAAAACAACCTTTTTATTGTGATTTTCAAAAATGCGTGCATGTGTTTATTATTACTGTGGCTGTTTTAAAGTCAGGTAGTATGAAATGGTTTAAAGAAGAAAGTGGAAATCCCACCCTCGATCCTGCTACCTAGTCATAGTCTGTGGAAATCTTTCCAGACTTTTTTTGTTGTTCAAATACCTCCAGCCCCCATTATTTTGTGATTTTATCACTTCTACTATACCATAAATATCCTTCCAAGAGAATATAGACCTATGCTGCTGTTTTAATGGATTTATGATACTACATTATCTAGATGCTCCATAATTTGTGTAGCCATTCCCTCTTCTAAATTGTTTCCAATTTGCCACAATTATAAACGAAGCAGCAACAAATACCCTGGTAGATTTTTGATATTTCATCTTGTGGTTTGTTAACCCTGAACCTGAAATTCCACAAGACTCCAGGAACCTCAAACTCACCTTAGTATACTTTCTTGATGAATTATGGCTAAAACATTCATTTATTCCTTCAGTGAATACTTATTGGGTGACCATGACATTCC
>JAQQAC010012408.1:11280985-11326723 GCA_029783875.1 Phataginus tricuspis
CACACACACACACTCACAGAGAGGTTCAAATAGCAAGTCAGTGGCTTATTTTCTGGCCTCGATTAAATGAACCAAAGACATATATTTAAGTAGGCTGGGTAGAGTTCAGAGCTGGGTTATAGATAAGGAATAATGTTCTCTTCCTCTTCTTACCTCCTAAAATACCTTTAGTATTTTTCTGACATATATTTTTCTTTCCAGGGCGCTTAAAATAAAAAAATCTTTTTGGAAGCCTGTTACAATACCATGCTTCCCAAAAACCTAACATAAAGAAATTATTAAACAAGTTTCTTTTATCCACATTAAAGAGAACTTGAAACATTGATATTCTGACCAGACTTGATAGATCGCAGCTATCTGATAAGTCCCCAAGGGTGGATTTGCTAGTCAAGTATATGATATATCTGTTCTTCAATAGAGCAAGGCTGGACACACATATAACTGTAATGCAGAATGAGGTAAGCGGATTTATGTGCCTAATTAAAAGTAGCAAACTCTCAAATCCAGACCCATAAATTGACTTTTAAAGTTCTGATTGCTCAAAGAATTGCAAATAAAACCGATCTGAGAAAAGAGTTCATTTTTCTCAATCAGGTAAGCCTAGTGCTTTAAGAAAACTCAGTTAATTTTCTTATTCTAAGAGTATAAATGTAATCTAAATTATATGACTATATATAAATCTGATTTATAAACATACTGACAAAAATCGTAGACTAATAATCAGTGGCAGATTCAGCATGAGATGGAGAATCATAGGATTATTCAGCTAGGAAGCTGAATTTGTTATGTTTGGGTAAAGTCATATATAAATAATAAAAGGAATCTGGAAAAATACTGCCTCTCAAACTAGAATAAGAGGCTGAATTCACTGGTGTCATCCACACAAAGCCATAATACATGTTTTCTTGATCATTTTGTTCTGAAAATATTTTTCTGAACTGATAGCTGGCTATCATGCCCTTGTGTTGCTCCATTTTATTATCATCTGGGCCTTTAAAAGGACATCAAATTGCTTTTCAATCACATCAGTAACAAACCATAACGATATTTTTTTCTTCACAAATGCCTTACGACTGTGAGCACGTTCACACCCTGTGAGCTCTGCGAGGACATGGCTGCGCCATTCCACCCTGTGTACCCAGCTCCAGGCACAGAGGAGGCGCTCTGGAAACGGGAATTCACGAGAATTATGGGACTCAGCGCATTGAGCGGTTGGCCATCCTGAGACCCAGGAAAGCAATTGATTGGGTTATCCCGTTGGCCGGGAAGCATCCGAAACAGGGCTGAGGACAGTCATGGAATTTGCAGTTTTCAGATCTTCAGTACCACAAGGGCCTCATTTTCTGTGACTTGAAGTGAGGTAGAGACTTGGAAAGAGGGAATTGAATAAGCAAAACTGTAGAACACAGGAAAGATTCCTAGAGAGCCGCTAAGCTTGGTTGCGGAAAGGAAATGTGAGCCTCATTAACACAGGTCTCCTTCAAGGTTGAGCGATCCTCTGCCGGCGGGAGGGAAGGAGGACGGCAGGGGGAGCTAATGGGCTCTCCAGTGTCAGCTCCACACTAAAGGCTGCGTTCTCTTCCATAAATATTTGGTATGTGAGTAGTAAGCAGGGACTAATGATCAGGCCCGAATTACTCATTTGTTACTCTGCTGAGTCGCAAATTGAGTGTCAGCCGGCTAGAATCACGTCTGATACGATCAGCAGGGGACAAAGCCTCGTGGCCACCACAAAAGGTCCAAGGAGGCCTGTTTGGAGCGAGAATCCACCTGAGCTCGCCCTTTCGCCCTTCAGCACTGCTCCCCTGTAGTTACCCTCGGACCAGCTCAAAGCCCTGCCACCGCTGCTCTTTAATCCATCGCATCCTCCTCCATAGGACTTTGCAGCTGTTGCACATTGTCCTGGCAGTTGTGCCCAGGGCCACCTGCTGGGATGTGCCCGCATCTGGACCGAGTGCCCTGGCCAACCCCACTTTCTTTTTCTCCAATCAGTCCTGTTAATACACTAGCTCCATACGCTAGACAGACGTGGATTTGAATTTTTAAGACAAGGTAAATAACGAATCTCTTTGAGACTTAGCCAACCTCATGGCTAAAATATAGGGTGACCAACCACTCTGGGTTTGCCTGGGATGCAGACTTTCAGTGTTAAAACCAAGAGTGTCCCAAGCAAGCCAGGATTAGATTGTCAGCCTACTGAAACAGGAATAATAACACCTCATTTCTGGTGTGTTTAAAATGTCATGTTGTTCGTAGAGTCTCTGATAGGGAGTAAGGATTCAATAAACGCTAGCTCTCACTCTCCTTAATCAATTAAAAGTATCTGTGAAATAATGGTTTGTGGAGCACCTGCGAGGTACTCCTCCAGTTATTAGGGGGCTAGGATCAAATAAAGTCTAAAACACAATTCCTGTCGTCAAGGCGCTCACAGTCCAGCTGGGGATGTAATATTAATACGTGGGAAATGATATTTTATTTGCTTACACTTTTATACTCCATCTCTTTCCCAGAAAAGATTGGACGAAGCTCAGAATAAATGATACAGATACAGGAAAATAAAAATTGAGGACAACAGCCACATAATTAAGGAGACAGCGGTGGCATAATTATACTAGAAACCCAAGGCTAAGGAGAGCTACTCCAAATGAACACGAAACAGTCAAGAACAAAACAAGAATAACACAGGGCAGACTAAAATGAAACAGTAAATTACATGGTGTCAGCTTCAGAAATTCAAGGCCGTGCTCTAGAAGTTCAAGGTTGAGTTCAGGATGAAGTCCTCAAAGAAGCTGCGTGAGGGTGGGCAGGTCACCCGCTGCGTGCCTCAGTTTCTTCCTCTAGAAAACAGGAGAGTACCTATTCCAAGATATCAACTATTCATGCGTGCCCGTTTTCAAATTCTCCCCTTCCTCTGCCCATCATGGAGGCTGTGCCACCCACAGTGCTCTCAGGATACAGGAAGAAGAGCAAGATGCAGACCGAGGGAGGAATTTAGGAGAAAAGTTTCCTTAAGAAGTTGGGAGGAAAGTGAGGACTGGGTGGACTGTGGCGGGTGATGGAAATAGATGAGAGAGGAAAGAAGGATTTTAAAAAAATGTTGTACAGAGGCATCTGTTCCCTTTGTGGTGCTTGAGAAATGCAAGTCAAGAGCCTGAGTAATTTTGCGTTTCTTTGTAGCTAGACCATGTTTCTTTGACCTCGACCCACCTCTGAAACGTGGGCCAATGAGTTAAAGTAGGAGAAAGCACTTTGCAGAGGCTGTGTTTGAATCTGGATCGGAATCCTCTCTCAGCCTCTCAGACCTCTGCTTTTGTTCTTTGGTCAAAATGGAAAAATGCCAAGAGTTGGACACTTGGGATTTTGGCTCATTGGTTTCATAGTGGTAAGTTCTGAGGCAAGTTACTTACTCTGGCAAATACTAAGGAATGTCTGTAGATTGAATTGTTTGGAGAGAATGAGAAAATGCATTTGCATATAAAGTGCTTAGCACAGGGCTGCGTGCATGTCAGGCCTCAGAAGGAATTATTTCCTTTCCCTCCTTCACCTTTTGGGAGTCCACCCTTTTCATGATGAGTCATTGATAGTGGGCACAAAATTCATTCCTCCTGGGCCCTTGTGCAAAGGTGGAAGGGCCACGACTGTCTCTTACCTAACTCCCCATCCCCTACACCCACACCTCCCAGGTGCCCCTACCTCAGAGTGTACTAGTCCAGACATAGACCTTTCCTTGGTCTGCCCCTGGGCTGTGCGATTGCTCCTGCAGGGTAGTGGCCACAGCTTTCTACCTTGATGTGTTGTGTAAAGCACACAATGGGACAGATGCTTTGACAGAGCCAGCATCTTCAGTGCTCCGCCATTGTTTTATGACTCTCACCCTTGCCCTACTTCATTCCTGCGGCCTGGATCTAACACCCAGAACTGCCCTGATTCTGAAGCTTAATATCCAGCTTCCTTTCTGATAACATCCCACCCTTGCAGCTCCTTCTCTCCCTTAACACATTTTCATCCCCAGTGTGACTTCTGGTTCCAGAACTGCTCGTTTGACCCCCAACCTTTTGTTTCCTTTGGATTGACTTCTTTTCCTACTGGGGTCTGTCACTTCATTTTTCCCCTTTGCCTTCACATTGCATTGTCTTTCTGTGGCTCCACCTCGGCACTCCAGCCCTGGGGCAGTTCAGCCACTTCCACTCAGGCAGATGAGTGCTGCTAAGGAAATTTGCTAAGGAAAACTGCATCACCTACAAATTCATGCTCTTCAACCTCCCAGGGCTCGGCGCTGCCAGAAATCCTTTCATGTGGCCCAGTCTTTCTCCCATCTCCTTAACAACCAGTCTGTATTTTCACCTCTTCCCTTAAATTTACCCTTCCGTCTTCCTCTCTCCCCACAGTGACCTTGCCTCTCAGTCTCATGGGAGGAACAGAGGCCTTCATTCAGGGTCTTCCTTGAGCTTTTTGGCTGCTCAGAGATTTCAGCCTGCACCATCCTTTCTCTCTTCCTAACTCGCTCAGTGGAGGATGAAGTTTATCTTCCTCCTTAAATTTCCCCTCTCCTGTGTGATGGACCCGTCCCCCGTCTCTGCCACTGACGTCACTCCTATCACCTTGATGAGCTCACTCCATCACTCATTCCAGATTTCTTCATTAAATTCCACATTGTTCTCCTTCATCGGCCCTGCTCCTTCAGTGTGTAAACGTGCTCAAATTTTTCTCCTCAAAAAATTCCCATCACCACGTGACCAGTCCCTGTCCACAGTTACTGTACTATGGGACAGGAGCAAAAATACTAACAAGTGACTATCTATAGACTCTTCCCTTAATCCACCCTGGAAGAGAATTCTGTAACTGCCATCAAGGCCTTCCAGCTCCCTTCCTTTTCTTACCTTCTATGCTGTGCAGAATCTGGACAGTGAAGCAACAGGAAGACAGAGAGAAGTAGAGTAGCCGAGTGGATCTGCATGAGAAAGAACTGTGCCAAAGACGAGAAGGAAGGCCAGAGAGCTTGCCTGAGTGGGGTTTCCAGAAGAATTTTAGGGTAGTTATTGATGGGGGGAAGTGGAGGTCTACAGTAGACCATCTGAGCCAGAATATGCATTTTTTTCACAATATGGATTTAACAAGATTCCTGGGTGATTTACACATTAAAGTTTGAAAAGCACATGAAAATTAACTAAAAATGGATCATATACATAACTGTGAATGTGTAAGACTATAACACTTTCAGAAGAAAATATAGAAGAATGTTATGACCTTGGATTGGGCAAAGGGTTCTTAGGTATGATAACAAACAAACAAACAAACAACTCCCCCCTCCCCCCAAAAAACCCCCATGACTCATAAAAGAAAAACAATAGATAACTTGAACTTCATCAATATTAAAACTTCTACAGTTCAAAAACATGATTAAGAAAATGAAAAGACAAGCTACAGAATGGGAGAAAATATTTGCCAGTAACATATCTGATAAAGGACTTGTATCCAGAATATATAAAGAATCCTCAGAACTCAATAAGAAGATGGACAATCCAATTTAAAAATGGGAAAAAGATTTGAACATACATTTCATTACAGAAGATATATGAATAGCTAATCAGTGCATGAAAACACTCTCAACCTCTCAACATGAAAACTCTAATCATCAGGGAAATGCAAATTAAGCCACAATTAGATAGCACTACATACTCTATAGAACAACTATAATCAAAACAATTGATAATATCAAGTTCGGTGCTTGTGGGAATGTAAAATGGTAGCCACTTGGGAGAATAGTCAGGCAGTTTCTTAAAAAGTTCACCATAAACTTACCATAGAATCCAGAAAGTACTCCTCTGGAATTCTACCTAAGAGAAACAAAAATATGTAGTCATGCTTGTGATTGTTCATAGCTAGCATTATTCATAATAGCCAAAAACTTGAAGCAAATCCATTTTTTATCAAGGTGGAAATTAATGAACAACTATTTCTTTAGAGGTCACTGTAGTGAGAAGTAGTCCGAACAGGTGCACGAGTGCCCAGCGATTTCCAGCATGCCCTTCTCTCCTCCTCTCTGCTGGTTCACCCCAACTGCTTAGCTCTACTTACCAAAAGTGGTCCTAGGCCCACCATCAGACACTTGAATAGACCCATAGAACCACTAGCCATACTAAGGCCACAGCTTCCCGTAGGCCTGTCCACTAGGCTCCCTTCATAGGTGGCTGGATGTCTGAGTGACTCCTCCCTTGATCACCACTTCCACACCTTTACTTCCCCAGCTCCATCCACAGTTGTGAAAGGTCTTATTCCTTTAAGTCCCTTATCCCATAACATCCATGGTAACTCTGCTCCCTTGACTGGATTGATACAGTTATTGGTACCAAAAGAACAGAACCTTAAGGATGGGCATATGGAATTGGTTCTCTGATCTAATTTAAATTTAGATGTAAAGGCAATAAAGATTCTATTGGTAATGGTAAAGTGGACACTAGTAGTCCATGGCACTTGAGTGGTACTTTGCTTGACTGTAGTTACCTGAAATCAAGCTCCTGGAGAAGGCAAGGCATTAGTACCAAATGATGAGCGTGATGTTCTGCATGCCCAGATCAAGGTCCCAGCGATAAACCAGAAAGGTTCTATGACTGTCCTGAAAGAACGCTTACCTTCTGTAGGTACAGGCCAAGATTTCTGAAACTCACACTCAAGGCCTAATCTTGAAGATGGCTGAATTACAACATAAGGAGAATTTACATCTGTGAATGCACTAAAAAACATTGACTTGTAAACTTTAAATGGGTAAATTGTACAGTATGTGAATTTTATCTTTGAAAAGCTCTTATGAAAAAAAACCCCAAAAAACCAAACCACAACCTTGCAGGGTTTTATGTTAAAGTTAGGGCATTGATTGGGAAGAAGAGGGATCCTGACAATTGCGATGGGGACATATGGGCAGTTTCTGAAACTGAGGACTTCAGACTCTAAGTTCTGCCATGCCTCCGTGGTCTAGAAGCAAGCCAGCCTCCCCAGTCTGGGCAGGTTAGTGTCCCCTCATCTCAGGACCTGTAATGATCTCTCCTAGAGTAGGTGACTTGAAAGGGACTGTTGAGTTCCCTTAAGACTTACCCCTGCCTTAGACCTATTTCTTGTCCCTCTCATGTCACTGATGACCTCATCCAGGCCCCTGGCTTTAAGTGCCATCTCTGTGCTGATGACTCAGATTCATAGCGTCAGTTCAGACCTCTCTCCTGAACTCCAGACTCATATATTCAATTGCTTCTGCTAATCTCCGCTTGGTTGCTTAACAGGCACCCCCCGAAATTGACTTGTCCCAGAGGCGCTCTTTTAGTTCCCCTCCCCCATCTTGTTCCTTCACGGCTAGAATTCTCGGTGTCATCCTTTTCTCTTTCTGTCAACACCCACATCTAAAACATTAGCGAACCCTTCAAAAACATACGTAGAATTTACTGCTTCTCAAAGGTGTCACTGCCATCATCCTGCTAGGACTTTATCATCTCTCCCCTGCGTTGGAGGCTTCTCCTAGGGGGTCCTTTGCACTAAGCCTTACCCTTCTTTGGAGTATGTCCAACACAGTAGCCACAGTGATCTTGTCAAAGTGCAAGCCAGTCACATTGCTGAAGCTAGAGTCAGTACAGCCGCCTGTACAAACCTCCATGACCTGCACCTCCCTCCACTGACCTCATGTCTGACCTCTGACCTCATCTTTTTCTACTCACCCCTCATCAGTCCACCCAGCCACACTGCTGATTTCAGGGGTCCTTTAATGTGCTCCACCTGCTCAGAATGCTTGATCCCCCAAAAGCTGCATGCATGGTGCACGGTCACTTTCCCAGCGAAGCTTTCACTGGCTGCCCAGTTTGAATTTTCAGACTCTCCACTCCTGATGTTCTTAACACTTTGTTCTGTTTTATGTTTCTTCCCTATTATTTATCACTCTCTTACATCCTATATATGGGCAGGGATTTTTGTTTTTTATTTCCCCCCTCCAGGCTATAACCCCAGTGCCTAAAACTGTGCCTGGCACATAGTAGGCCCTTGATAAAAATTGTAGAATGAAAAGAATGAAAGTAGGCAAAGCACTTAACATGGTGTATAGTAGGTGTTCAGTTAAGTCAGCTGTCACTATTTCAGCAGGTTATTTCAACCGCAAACGTGGGAGGTTTTCTGCACTACCTTTCCTGTTCTTCCGCCCACTCCCATATCTAAATAGCCACAGAATTCTTATCTACCTTAGCTTAACCCCTCTTCATTTCCCACCTGGGTTTTGTTACAGGCTTCAGAATGAGTCCTGTCCTTTTTCCCTCTCCCCCTTTTCTTTTTCTAAACGTTGCCGCTAGAGTTTCGAAATCACAAATCTGATCATGTCAATCCCCCACTTGAAATGCTTCCGTGGCTCCCTGGACCTGTCAGAATAAAGTTTACACTCTGTCACTAAGTACACAAATCCCTTCCTGGTCCCTCTCTCTGACTTTCCTTTCTGGCCTCTTCTCCGGAGATTTTCCTTACACCTTTTACTTCAGCCAAACAGAGCTGCTCAGTTCCCCAGAGTCGTGCTCTTTCGCTCCTCCTTGCTGCTGTATATGCAGTCCTTGCTGCGGCAATGACTCCCTTCCCTCTCTTTTCTTAAAACCCAGCGAATCATACTCGTCTTTTGTATCTCGTCTCAAGCTTGAGGGACTCCGGGAATTCTTCCTGGAGCTCTCGTCTGATCTGAGAGCCCTTTTCTGTGCATGTCGCCATCATAGCACTACGGTCCTGTAGTGGAATTAGTCGTGCGCTGATCTGCCTCGCCGACCAGTGAGCCAACATGGAGGTAGTGGTGTTACACTGTGCCTGCAACTCCTTGCCTAGCCCCCAAATGAGGGGGCCTGCAGTGTTCGCTGAATGAGTGATGGTTTTAAGGTTAAGATTCTGTTAGCTTCCTGAAGCTGCCTTGTGTAGGAGAAGAGACCCAGTATGGAAGCTGGGAAGCAAGACATTCACACAAGTTGGGACATTTAGAGCTCGTCTTCTTGGGGTTGGACAGGAACCACTTCAGAGAGAACAGGGAACGGGCCGGGTTCTCTACATAGCAACGACAGGATAAACACTCTTGATTTGAGAAATATTTCTGATATTTTCTTTGTGTATTTCCTTTTTATTGTCCCTTCGTATTTAACAAAGTCTAATGGAAAGTTCCAGCCTGCCTGATCCTTTCTAAAATAATCCATGAGAAACAGTTTGGGTCCATGATTGACCTGTACAATTAAAGGGGAGGCCATGGCCCTTCTGGGGATGAGCAAGAATTTTTTCCAATGTAGAATTTTAAGTGCTCTATCACTTTGGAGGGCATAAGATTTACTCTGTGTTTTCACCAGAGATAAAACTTATGATATGCCGTCCTCTCCCCACCTGCAGATTCTCTCTTCCGAACACAAGCCTTGAAGCTTCTGTGTTTCCTTTCATGAGAGGGGTTTCCCACTCCCAGGAGCTTAATAAACAAAGGGTATGAGGACGTTTTCTGATTGGCTGTGCCGCATAACGAGGCATTCTGATTGGCCGATGCAGAGGTGGTTGGGGTGGGAGGGGGGCGGAGGTGGCAAGGCTGTGACCGTGCAGGGAAAGCTCCCTCGGCTTAGAACAGAGCACAAAGGCGCAGCCGCTGGGGAGCTCAGAAACACCTTACTCAACGGTGGGGATTTCATTTCTCTGAAACAAGTATTGTAGGAATGGGGTAAATATTTAGGCAACAGTTGGAGTGTTTGCAAACTGATTTGGTGAAAAGGGGACAGAGGACGTTGGCTCAGAACAGAGTGTTAAAACTGTGAAAGCAATCTGTTCAAGGCGAGGTCTTGGAGGGCATGGAGAACAAAAATAAAACCAAGCAAGTGGAATGGATAAATAATGGAGAGAGGCAGTGACAATCACCTTATAATCGCTGAGAAGATACCAACATTAACAAATCTTGAAGGATGGATACCGGATGCTGGTGGCGGACGAGGTGGCTCTTGAACAGCCAGTGAGGCTGGGGAAAGTCAGGCTGTTAGAGGAGGGCACGGTAGCGACAATACAGTATGATAGAAAAACTAGCAGATAGGAGCCTGCCATTTGTTTTATGTGGGTCTAGAGCACATCTATATAGCTTCCTTCCTTTAAAATCTCAGCCATTCCTATAAATATTCATCTCCACGTAGCTAGGGGAGAGGGACTGTAGACTCATAAAAGTCTAGTGCTGGGGCTTAGAGGCCATCTCTTCCAACCCCATCATTTTACAGATGGGGATCCTGAGGTCCAGGGAGGGGACTTGACTTGGGCAGGATCACGCTCCCAGACAGCATATCTGGCTTCCCTTCCAAAATTCTTTCCCATGACGTCAGAGGCGTCCAGATTTTTAAAGCAAAAAGACCTCCTTCTTAATGTCAAATATGTTGAACACTGTCACATGATCAAAGCTTTTAATATCTACTGGTTACAAAATTGATATGCAATAATGATAAAAGGCTACCCTGAATTCAGTAAAGCGCATGAAGTATATTGTGCCGTATCATCACAGTAGCATCCACATACATTTGAAAATGCTTGGTATGTCTATAGTTTCAGTCTCTAGGCAGCCTGGTGCTCAAACGGACCGTAACCCTGAGGCCTCCCAGGGCTGGCAGCTTCCAAGGGAAGAGGGCCCCATATTAGGGTGAATTGGCTCTTTCCAAACTGTGAATGAAAAGCAGTTCCATTCTCTTAAGAACAGAGAAGGTAGCAAGCGGAATCAAGTCCCTTATTTTGAAAAGAATTCATAAGGACTTTGGCTAATTTCAGAACTTAGAAGAAGAGGCCCTCCTCTGTGAGCCTGGCCCAGGGCTTCGGTCTCGGCAGGATCGTCACCAGCGGCTCTCCCAGCAAGTGACCTGTGAGGAGAGCAGAGCAGAGGGGCAGGGCTGCCCTTCCATCGCCAGAGTAGGAAGGGAATTCTTGCTGAAGTGGGAGAGACTCAGAGTGTTGCAGCCCAGTCCTGGGAACTGGAGGAGGGCTGGAGTGAGGCAATGACTGAAGGCTGCAGGGGTCCCCAGACTGGTGGACTGCTGTGGGTCACGTAGGTGGGGGGGATACTTCCAGAGGAGCCCCGGGTCAGTTACCATTTATTGAACACCAGCTGTGCGCTAGGGCTCTGCTGGTGCTTCATATGCACCATTTCACTTAGCAGTAGCACTTGGAGGTAGAGGCTAAGATTATCCCCATTTTACAGTCCCGGTAAAGAAGGCTTAGAGAGGCTTTGTAACTTGCCTGAGATCTCAGGGCTGGAATTGGAGCCCAGGGACAGCTTGATTCCAAAGTGCCTGTTGCTAGCCACAACCTTAGAAAGCAAGAATGCAGCATACACTTGTGAGGCTCAATTGAGATAATCCACGTTAAGTGCTTACCACTGTGTCTGGGCCTCTAATAGGGCGTATTACGTGGTGATGATGATTATCAGTATATTTTCAGCGTTATTTCTTTTGAAGTGCAAATCACAAAGAAAGACTGAAAATACTGGGGCGTTCTAAGGATATTACAGCGTGTGAAATCTCCCAAGATGGGCTCTAAAAAAAGAAAAGAATCGTGCCCTCAGAGAGGGAAACCTCTTCCCACCTCAGTGTAGTGAGGTGAGCCCAGAGGGTACAGCGGATGGAGGTGGACACTGGTGACCTCTGGGAGTGACCAGGCTGTCTCCACTAGGGTAACAAGATTGTCACCAGTGTGTGGGGGGGGGCGAGTTCTGGGACAGGCAAGATATGGCACAGGACCCTGCACGGAGAAGGGTGTGCCTGGGTGGGGGGAGCTCCTGGGATTTGGGTGGCGGGGCTCAGAGACAAGATTATTTCCTCAGCATCCACTTGAACTTATCTTTACCCATTTCCTGGGTCCAGGTGGGCCTGAGGGGGACATTTGCCAGCCAGTGACATCATAATAGAAAAATTTAGAAATGGTCATGTTGCAGAAAAGTTGAGCTTCAATGCTAGAAAGATTTTGAATAAATGTTAAATTTAGTTAATCCACTCAGCAAATCAGGATTGGCCCTTTGGAACAGTTATTCAAAATCTGTTCTGAAAAACGTGGAGCACTTCAAAGACAGTTCTGCCGTGGTATGTAAGAAAGAGGGCGTGGCTTGATAGCTTGCATTTTCAAAAATTATAAGTTTCATTTTAGAGAATTAAAACTGTGTGTATGTAGGAAAAAAGAAACTTGCTTTAAAATTTGAAGGAGATTTTGAAAACCTCACACCCCAATTGAGTTTATTCCTTTTCCAGGGAGAAAAATTCTTTTGCAGAGAATGGTTTAATCCATGAAACTGGCTGTTCCAGTCCCCGTCAGAGGATAAGATTTTCTACTTGATTTGACCAAATGATTGAACAAGTTTTGTGGAATTTGGCAAATTTTTCTCTGGCAGCTGTCATGTTTTCTTTTTGTTAACCGAAAACAAGGAGGTCTATGCGACAGTATCCACCAATGCATTCTTTGCAGTCACTGGTTAATTTGAGGAGACTAGAATGGTATGTTCTCCCAGAGACTGTTCAAAATTGAGACTGCTCCACCCTGAAAAGCCTGATGAGAAGGGAGGCATAGCATTTTGAAGACTTTTTGGTGCAGTGTGTCCAAGGTATCTTGTGAGAGAGAGGAAATATGTTAACACGTTGGTAGTATTTTCAGGTGACATCAACACCAGCTGTCTAGAGAAGGACCGGGCTCAGCATATCATATACAGAGACTGGTCCTCTGACGGCAAGACTCCCATGCAGAAATGTATCATAATAGGGACAAACAGGTGTTAATAACAAACTTAGTCTGAAACAGGCACTCCATGATAAATAGGGCTGTTGCAGTGCCTGATCTGGATGTCAGACTGGTGAAGACAGAAAATGTTTCTAATCCTTCCACATTACACTGAGGAAGGGAAGCTGACACAAGGGGGAACTTGCTATGGAAAAGAATTGGTGCATTTTTCTCATAAACCAAGATTCTCAAACTTTGCCAGTCTGGGGCCTACTTTGTGGAAGTAGACTCAGCCTGTCCTCAGCCATGGCCGCACTGCAGACATCAAGGGCCCTGTGTTGTCTGGGAGGCCCGGTTGGCACCCCGCACAAGGAGCCCCATACCTGTCAGTATCTCCAACGAGACACTTTGCTCTTTTGAAGAATCCTAACAGACATTGGGATCACTGTCTGTAATGGTTAATTTTATGTTTAATGGTTAAGTTTATGATTTGACTGGGCTATGGAGTGACCTGATAGTTGTAGTCTGGGTATGCCTGTGAGGTTGTTTTGGGATGGGATCAACACTTGAAGAAATAAAGCAGATTGCTCTCCCTAGTGTGGGTGGGTCTCATCCAATCAGTTGAAGGACCAAATGGAACAGAAAAAGCCGATCCTCTCTTGAGTAAGAGGGAATTCTTCCTGTCTCACTCTTTGAACTGGGATATCAGCTTTCTCTTGCTTGTGGATTGAAATATCAATCTTCCCGGGTCTTCAGTTTATGTCCTTCAGATTGAAACTTACACTATTGTCCCTCCTGGATCTCCAACTTGCTGACTCACCCTGTAGATCCTGAGACTTCCAGCCTCCATAACTGCATGAGCCCATTTTCCTTATCAGGAATCATATGTATATATAGATACAGATATTTGCATAGACATCTATTGGTTCTGTTTCTCTAGAGAACCCTGATTGATACGCTATCATCCAATTCCCCTCTCTGGCTTTGGGGGTGTCCCAGGGTATTAGTCAGAGTCCTCCAGAGAAACACAACCAATAGATTGGTCATGAGGCATTGGCTCCCATAATCATGAGGAGTCCCATGATCTTCTGTCTGCAGGCTGAGGACCCAGGAGAGCAGATGGTGTAAATCAAACTGAATCTGAAGGCCAAGAACCAGATACGCTGATGGTATAGACGTCAATCCAGGTTTGAAGGCCCTAGTGAGAGCCGTGAGTATCGAGAACGGGAGACTGATGTCCCAGCTCAAGCAAGTAGACAGGAAGGGCCAAATTCTTTCTTCCTTCCCCTTTCTGTTCCGTTCAGGCCCTCAAGGGATTGGATTATGCTCACCCACACTGGGGAGGGTAAATTATTTTACTGAGTCCACTGATTCAAATTCTAATTTTTACCTGGAAACATTCTTAGACACCCCCAGAAAAAAATGTTCAGTCAAATATCTGGACATCTTGTGACCCAGTAAGTTGACACATAAAATTAACCATCACACGCAGTGAATGTCATCTTGGTGGGAAACAAAGCCCCATTTCATGCTAAAGGAAACCAGGAGTCAAGTGGTTCCTGCCCCCACATCTTGGCTGCAAAGTGCAGCACATGCCTGGTGCTGGTCCAGTCAGATGCTCCTGCCCGGGACTTTGAATCTGAGAGGGTAAACTAAGAGGAAGGGGTAGCTGGAGCTCACTTCCTGCAGTGGCAGAGAGTGGCTGATAAAGGATGGTGTCATGCTTAATTTCTTCTCATTCTCCAAGCCTTGTTCTCCCACCAATGATGGCTTCCAAAAGCCCCCTGTATTTTTTCCAGTAAGTTTCCTTTTCAACTGAAGATCAAAAGTTGATGTCTGTTGCTTTGTAACCAAGAGCTCTGATTGGTACAGAGGTGGGGCCTGTCTTTCAAGCTGGACACTTGGAACCAAAGACAGTTCTTAGTCCTGTTTTGTGTCATGTGTAAAATCATAGGCAGACGCCCTCAATTGTAATTGAATGGGTAAGCCTCGGGAGGGGTGCTGAAGTCAAAGGTAGTCATAATATCAACAACAGTGGCCAAGCATTGCGCCTTTCTCATGTGCCAGGCACTTTGCTATGAGCTTTTCTTGCACTGTCTCATCGGATTATTACACAACTGTCTGTGACGGGTAGTAATACTATTCTTATTTTGAAAAATGAGGAATCTGAAACAAAATCTTAAGGAATTTGCCTAAGTTTGTTCTATTCTAAATGGCAGAGCTGGAATTCAAACTCGGGACCATCTGAGTCTATAGTCTGTGCCTCCAAAAGTGTAAGTGGTGTGGTGAGAACTGGGAGACTCTGTGAGTCCCACCTGGAAGGATTGGAGGGGAAGCATAAGGAGGCAGGAGGGAGGGAGTCGGCCAAGAAGGCTAGGGGCCAGTCGTGTTGATAAGGGCCATCTAAGAATCTACTCTGGTGTTTCTTGGACTTTGTATTCAGGTAATAAGAATCCATCCTCACTAGTTTAAGCAAAAAGGGATTTATTGCAGGGTATTATTTAGCTTGTAGAATTTCCAGAAGGGGCTCAAATCATGCATGGATGTTATAAATTCATGAATCATTTTAGTCAGGGGATATGACCAAGCAGAACTCCAGGCTGTCTAGGAAACCCACTGTTGCCATTGCTGGCCACCCAGGGCCTGTGATGTTGGGGACAGAACCATCATCCCTGTGGCTCCAGAAAAGCCAAATCCCTCTGCTACTGCCTTTGTTGGGAAACCCAACCACCGGGCACATGGCCATCTGACTCACACCGCTCACCTTTGCCTTCCAAGGCTCACGTGGGTGTCTGGGTTTGGTGGACCCAGGTCACATGTAGAACACCAGCTGTGAAGAACCTGCAAAATGTAGTTTTTAGGTTTTCGGTCTCTTTAGTTCAGAAAGGTGCTTTAGAAGGGGGTTGGAGTGGGTGCTAAAGGCCTCAGTCAGTGGTATTGTCTCAGCTCTATTGCCCTCCATACACATGTGTTGTGGTGTGTGTGAGGTCCTTACTGTTCAAGCTAATATTATGCACTTCACATGTGGAATAGATCCCAGCAATCACTTAGGTCAGAAGAGTTGGAATCCTGGTTTGCAGGTTTTGGGGTTTCTGCAATAATTGGGGGTGGCTGCAGGGATCAAGGAGGGAGGTGGGGGAGGGGCGCACGAGGTTTTAGGATAGCCCAGCTCTGATGTTTTTCAGATTCTGGCTCAAAAAAGAAAAAAAAAAGTTTGCCAATTACTGGCTAATCCAACTTCTTTTTACTGATGAGAAAACAAGGAGCCAGGCATGCAAATACCTTGTCTGTGGTTGCAGAACTGTGAATGCTAAAAGAGAGACCCCCCAAACAAGAATTTCAGCTCTCACCTCTACGGTGCCATGAAGGTGTGTTCATTTGAAATTGCCCAGGAGGCTGGACTTTCTGGGTCTAACACAGATGATGATAAGGACCTATTTCAGCTCAGACATCACTGCCCCAGAGAAGTCTGCCTGGATATATCAGGCAGAACCAGTTCCTCTGGTCATAGGCATTCTTAGAGGCTATGCTTCTCCTTCATAGTACTCGCACAATTATAATAAAGAATTTAATAATTGTGCTGCTTAACGTCTGTCTCTCTTGTTCGAAGAAAGCTCTGTGGAGTAAGGACTTTGTTGGTGGTCTTGTTTACTGCTATATCCCTCAAAAGTGGCAGCTTTCAAAGGACAATCCAAACACCAAAAGAGGGTGGGAGTCAGGGTAGCTAAGTCTAAGCCCTGTCTCGAGGCTTCCCCAGGAGAGGGAGTAGTGTCACGGCATGAACAAAGACTGTGCACTGAGAGGACCTGAATGCAAATCCTGATCGGGGTCTCTATCTCCTCATATGTTAAACAGGCCTATTAATTGCATTTTTCTTTATTGTTGTGGAAAGGAAAGAATGGCTGAAAATTGGACCTGAACTTGGACACAAATTTCCCATGGCCAGTCAAACTGTGGTAGAAATTATAATCCCTTCCTTGGTACTCTGAATACAAAAGAATTGCCAAGAACTGAAGCTGTTCCTGAGATCCTTGAAACTTAGCTGTTTTTACAGTACCTTCATTTCTATATTCAGGTTGAAAAAAATAATAAATGCAAGTTGTAGGAAAAACAGAAAAGGCTGATGAATTGCAAAGAAGAAAATATTAATATTTTGGCATGCATCAGCCCATCCTTTCTTATGTTCATATTTACATATCATAACCTATATTGCTTATAATCTGCATATTTTCATTATAAGTATTTTATGAACATTTTCATATTTTAAATTTTCTTACAGAACATGATTTTTCCTATATTTTCTCTTTTAATTTTGATTTGAGACCCTTTCTTTTCTAAGATAAACATTTAGTGCTATAAATTTCCCTCTTAGCACTTCTTTAGCTGTATCCCACAAATTTTGATATGTTGTATTTTAATTTTCATTCAGTTCTATATATTTTTACTTCCTTTCTTGAGATCCTTTAATTTTGCTAACTGGTCTTTTTAATTATAAAATTAATTTAGTCATATGGTAAAACAATTCAAACAGTATAAGAATGTTCAATGAAAAGAAAATCTTTCTCTTATCCCATATTCCACTACCTTTCACCAAGGTAATTATAATGAACAGTAATTTTGTGCACCTGACAGAAATCTTTCACTTATACACATGTATGTTTGTGTGTATGTGTGTGAGATAAGTTTCATGCTTTGTCTTTTACTGGACACATAGGAGTACACAACACACACTATTGTGCACCTTAGATGTGTAGTTGATTGATTACAAAAATGGTCCCAATCATTCTTCCCTTTTCGAATTCTTGCAACACGACTTGAAGCTCTTCCTATCAAGAGAGGGAGAATATTTCTTTAAACCGAATTTGGGTTTGCTTTGGCCAGTAGGATGTGACGGAAGTTTTGGTGTGCCAGTTCTCATTCTAAGTCTCAAGAAGCCTTGCATGCTCCCACTGTTTCTTTTAGAATTCCACCACTGCCATGTGAACAAGCCCGAGCTAGCCGATTGGTGGATGACAGTCCACATGGAGGTTAATTGTCCCAGTCAGGTCAATTCTAAACCAGCCTATGCTGGCTGACCACCTGTCTCTCTGGAGGGTTTTAGCCCCAGGCAAGTCCATTTTGGATTCGGTGAGACCAAATGTTGGTTGTAAAAGGGTTTATAACAAGCTTTACTCTCACAGTGGCGGGTCAAGTGCTAGAATCATGTCTGCCTCTGGCAAGTCTGTAATCCTTTTCCATCTCTGCTTCCAGGAAGAGCACTGGGCAGAGCTCTTTATATAGTAACACGGACAATAATGGCTCTTTGCCAACAGGTGGGTAAGCATGTGCCTACACAGTAGGCCAATTATATCATCAAGTAGATTAGGGTCAGGTGAGGATCTTGGCAATAGGAACTTCCATTTCCCTACACCACTAAACACGTGAGAGAGCCCACCCAAGATCAGCAGAGCCGCCTAACCACAAGAGTCAACCAAAGGTCAACCAAACAATAAAAAACACGTATTGCTTTAAGCCACTGAATTTTGGAACAGTTTGTTATACGGCAATAGCTAATTGCTGAATCAAAGTATACCGTACTTTCTTATTAAGGGAAACCGCTGGTATTTCTATCCTTAGATTGTACTTATTGTTGATATAACGTGACCAACTAGTATTAAAAAATTCAATCAGATTGGAAAATTCCAGCAAAGGCCAAAGACCCTGCTCAGCTGCATTGATGGAAATACCTTACAAAATCTGCTCTCATGTGAGCCATGGATGGATTACATTATCTACCTCTGCTTTATTCAAATGAGAATGACATATAGCTGGGAACTACAGAGACTCAGAAAAAGCCCTGGGAACACTCAGAATTGGACTGGAATAGTCTTTTCTTGCAGGATGTTTGGCTCCACTGGGGCAGAGAATAAGCACAATGAATCCGGGCTTCCCACAGTTCCCTGTGCTCCTCACTGACGCTTTCCTTTGGTCAAGGGCCTTGGGCTGTGATCACATGATAATCCCACCAGGACCCCCTCTGAAAAGAGGGCCTTTCATTTGTCTTACGAATTCTCAACTGCTCAAATGAAAGTCCAATGAAAATGCACCCTTTGGATATGATTCAAAGCCAAACTGGGGAGTTGTATGTGAAACAGTTGGCCAGAAATTGATCATAATGAAATCTTAGTGGTAGCTATGTGGGGGGAGTCATTCTAATATTCTCTATTCTTTTGTTCATTTTTGGAATTTGCTGTAATAAAGTTTTTTTAAGTGCTGCATTTGAGTCTAATCTGGTATAGTTTTCTGAGAAATAATTTGGTATTATATACTCAAAATCCTTTAAAATGTGTAAATCCTGTGACTCAGAAGTTCTACTTCTAGGAATTTATCCCTAGGAAATAATCATGAGTGTGTGAAAAGATTTGTCTGCCAGAATGTTCACCATAGTCTTGTTTATAATAGGAGGAAAAAGGAAATAATCTAAATGTTCAACAATGAAGACTGATTAAGTAAATTATGGCAATATTATACAGTCATTAAAATAATACTGGGTCTGGTGATGGTGAGGAGAAACAGTCATTTTGTACGCTGTTGGTAGAAACAAAATAAGTCACTTCTTTGAAATGCAAATTCTATTATCCATAATCATTTAAAACGTGCATATACTTTGATTCAGCAATTAAAAATTTAAACATTCTTTCCCAATAATAGACAAAATATATATACTAGGATTACTGCTGCATTCTTTGTAGTCAAGAAAAAAATAGAAACAATATCAATGTTCAGTAAGTGAAGACTAATTGAACAAAAATGGTATACCATACAATGGGATACTTTGCAGGCATTATTTATATGTAGTAATAATAATAGCTAAGATTTTTTTAAAGCTTACTGTGGGTCAGGCACTGTTCTAAGAACCTCATATATGGTAATTTATTTAATGTACTGCTATGAAAGCATCTCTATATTTGTTAGCTATTGCTGTATAACAAACTGCTCCAAAATTCAGTGGCTTAAAGCAGTAAGTGTTTTTTATTGTTTGGCTGACCTTTTGGTTGACTCTTGAGGGTTGGGTAGGCGGCTCTGCTGATCTTGGATGGGCTCCCACATGTTTGATGGTGTAGGGAAAATGGAAGTTCCTATGGCTCAGTTTCTTCCCAGCTTTCAGCGCATATTATACAGGACTGTACAAGGAAGCAAAAACAGTGCTATTGCCAAGGTTTTGCTCTGAGGATAAAGAAAGAGGTAATTTGAAGAAGTCATTCAATTTTCAGATAAGGAGCAGGACAAGACCCAGTTTCTAGACCAGAATATTAAGTGGAAGGAAGAATACTCAAAGCTGATTCCAAAATGTCAGATTTGGAGCACCCTCGAGTTCAGTGCAATTATGCCCAAGATGCTGTATTAGCTCCCGAGGTCACCAGCCTTGCTTTAAATAGTCCACATGATGATGCTTGTGTCATCAGGGGGCAAAGGAAAGGTCACTGCTCTGAGGCAAACTGGGCTGGGTTTGAATCAAACTCCACTGTCTAACTGCTGAGCGGCTCTGAGCAAGTTACTCACTCATTTGTTCATTCATTCACTCACTCACTCACTGACCAGAAATGTAACACCTGCTGTGTGCCAGATATGCCTGGTATTAAGGATTCCATGGTGAGCAAGACACTGTTTTTGTCCGTCAGGAGTCTGCAGTCTAGCAGGGGACAATGCCATGCTGTGATTAAAGGTAGGGAGAGAGTGACAAGGGAGCACAGAGGACAGAGGTCAGAAGTCTTTCCAGAGATAGTGGCATCTCAGCTGGAATCAGAGAACCCGTTGAAGTCAGTCAGCTGACATGACTGTAGGGTGAATAGGGATTCAGCATTTGTAAGAAGATTCAGACAGAGGCAACAGTCTCCGAAGGTTTGTAGAAAGAAATAAAGCACACTCTGGGAATTAAAGTGGTCAAGTGTAGTTCAGGTGTGGGTGGGCCAGGACTGGAGTGGCAGGGGACACCGAAGAGATAGCAGGAGCCTGATCTTGAAGGGATATCAAAGGCAGATTCAAGATACTTCAGGAAATTGCAAAGTTTTGAGTCAGGCAGTGTAACTGGGGGGGAAAACAAGTTCCCAGCCTGGGGCAAATTACCTTTGAAGCCAAAATCATTGGAAGGGAGAAATAAAGTGGTCGTTCACTTCTGCTAGTCTGTGTCTTTGGCCACGGGGCTGCAGGAAGGGACCCCAGTCAACCTCTCCTGTCCAGATATACCCTCAGTCCCCCAACCCTAGTCATCAGCTATTGGTGTGGAGATGGGCTACTTCTCTCCACCCCTTGGTAACACCTCCTGATACGGAGATTCACTAAGGCCAGGCGAGAGATTCTGGAAAAACTGCAATTTTACCCAGAGGCAGTAACAGGATCAGATGGCAGAATGATCTCTGGCTGTAGCACGGATGGTCTGGGGATGGTGATCCCTTAGGAGGCAGACGGGATGTAAGGTGGTCCGGACCCGCGCAGTGGCCCAGAGGGTGGCAAGCCCAGAGCTATTCCACAGGCAAACGACTGGATTTGGACTGTGGGATATGGTAGGTAAAGGGAAGGGGTTCCCAGGCTGATTCCCTGGCTTCCGCCCTGACCTCTAGTGGGTGGTGTTACCATTCACAGAGGTAGGGACTGGCCCAGGAGTGGCCCAGGGGAAGACGTGGAGCTTGTGCGGAGTTTGAGACTGATGAGGGCAAGTATGTACAGGCAGTGGATTCAGAAGGATGACAGAGCTTGACCGTGAGTTGCCGACACTTAGAGGGTTGTTGAAGCTACGGGAGCCCCAGTGACCCCCAAGAAGAGCACTTAGTCAGAGAAGAGAAAGACATGTCCTCACTGATAAAACTGCTAAGGTCAGAGATGCAAGGAGTGAGCACGTTATCATATATGGAGTGCCTGGGCGGGCGCCTGGCACCAGGTGGGGTGGCGGTTGATGGCAGGGCCCTTTTCTTTATCTCCCTGTGTTGGGGGGATGAAGCAGCCTTGTCCCACTCCAGGGCCATATTCACCCTCTTAACTGATCTCGCTCTCGGCTGTCTGTCTGATTTAATATCAGCCACGAACATCCAAGCCTGCCCTCTCACCCTCCCTATGTCCTAGAGGATGAAAATGGGCCAATTAATATACAAACCCTGACCTAAATCGGACAGCGTTTAGGCTTTTCCTAGCCAAGCAGGACTGAGTCAGAGACTGGCTGCCTGCCACTACGGGGCTGGATCTTAAAGCCATAGTTTGCTTCATGATACATAAGAGAGAAACCTGGTCAGGAACCTCCAGAGAATCATTTCTCAGCCGCCTGTTTTTCCCCGAATGGCAGCCAGGGGTCGCTCCCCAGGCCGGGTGCTGCAGCTCCGCCGCTCAGCGGGGGAGGCACGTGAGCCAAGGCACCAGGACGCCGTGCTCACCGGCTGGCCCGCGGCTTCCAGGCTCAGCAGGACCGGATTATCCAAGGACAGGAAAATTAGTTCTAAGCCTTCCCAGAGAGTTCCTTGTCGGAATTAACTTTGCATCTGACAGGAGGCAGTTGTGCTGGATGGATAGCCCAGCCCCGATTCCAGGTAATGGCAGACTCTCCAAAGGGGCTCTTTTCAACTTAGTACCGGTGTGAGAGGAAATGTGACCTGAACAGGCTCTTCCCCGGCGCCAGAGAAGCCTCGGAGGAGATTCTCCTAGATCCAGTTGCCCTGAGGGCCTCGAGGCAGGAGGTAGCTACTCCTTGGAGTCCGCTGAAAGCGGGCTGACTCCATGGAAAGCCTGAATCAATGAACTGAGCTTTCAAGTGAGTAAAAGAAAGAAAACACACAGGTGGTGCCTTCAGGAGAGGCGGAGTGTTTCGTAAGGAGAACCCCGTCTGACTTCCTCTTCACCACTCTCCCCTCCCCAGGCCGCAGTGCTGCGCGTGGCAAAGCGCCTGCCTTTGGTTTAGGACAACATGGAGAAGGCAGGCATCCTCCATTTATCTGACTGGGTCATTTCTCGTTATGTGTAGACAGGGGCAATTCTGTCTGAGCTAGAGCCCACTTACTGCAGGCGTCATGACCCACTGCCACCTGTTTGTCTCCATTCATAGGCATGGGGCTTCTATTTTGTATTTGGAGGAGGAAGAAAGCAAGGGTTTCACGGATCTGTCTCCTACCTGCCCTCTTGGCCTGGATTTGAGCTACAGAGGGGTAAGGATCTGAAACTCATGAAATTATCTTCATGGAAGGCTCTGCGAGATTCTGGGCACAAGGTGGAATGCTTAGAACCCACGTACGGCTTGAGAGTGCGAAGAGGCCATTCTCTCCCCTCTGCATAGAACTCAGTGCCATGTGGAGTACCGGTGGCCTGGAAGGCTTCTTCAAGCAGCATAATGGGTGAGTGGAAGCCAGAGCGAGAGGCCCTGCAGGGCAGCCCCAAGTGGCTGCTGCAGGTGGAAGCCTGGCCTACGGCCCGCAATGGGGCTCCCCGACAGTGGTTCTAGAATTCAAAGGGCCTCGTGAAAGAGGCTGGATCCTGCTTGCTCGATGAAGGGCTTGCTCAGGATCACTGAATTTGGGTATAAACATAAATGGGACCCTGCTTTATACTCTAAACTGGGTGGCCACG
The DNA here is from genome assembly GCA_029783875.1 of Phataginus tricuspis. NCBI lineage: Eukaryota > Metazoa > Chordata > Mammalia > Pholidota > Manidae > Phataginus > Phataginus tricuspis. The sequence continues at coordinate 11,304,284 of JAQQAC010012408.1, forward strand.
GGTCACTTGGGAGAATTTATGTGGGCAGGGGTTAGCCTCTGTCTTTCTTGCTACCTCTCCAGCCCCACTGAGCTGAGCAATGACTGTTTAGGCCCTTCCTGGAAGGGCAGGAGGCATTTCCTCAAATCACTCAGCTGAGCGATTTCTCAGCCCGGGAGAGACCCAGGGCCCTGCTGCCGCCTCTCTGGAGGGTCTCACGGTGTGTGTGTGTGGAGGGGTGGAGCAAAGAGGCTGTACTGGGGGTAGGGTAAGTCTGGTGCCGAAGGAAAAGAGGAGGGAAGAAGAAATGGTCTCAGGTGGTTACTTTGAGCAACAGCTGTTGCCACTGACAGAATTTCATTTTTTTAACAGAAGAACACATTGACATGGACAGATATGTGAGCTTTCAATGAGAAATCAGCAAAGCCAGAAGATATGCCTCTAGGAAGGACTTCTTTTATTCCAAAATTTCAACAGTGTGAGAGTTTTACAGCAAGTTCTAGGCTGAGGGACGCATTCCAAGAAAAAGGGCCTAAGATCAAAAACTCCAAAATACCTTAACATCCCTTTAACAGTAACTCTCTAAATATGGTCCAAATGCCAACCTGTATGAGAAGCTCTTGGGGTGCTGGTTAAAAATGAGATTCCTTGGCCGCCCCCAAAACCCACTGATTCGGATTCTCCTGGTTCCCCTGGGAAGGGCCTGGGAATCTATCTTTATGACAGATACCCAGAAAATTGCTATGCACACTAGAATTTAAGAGAGCTTTGTCTCTACCTGCACTGTCCAGTGTAATCGCTACTAAGCACTTGTGCCTACTTAAACACTGAGATGAAATGTCATTTAAATATCCACTTTCTCAGTTATGCTAGCCATATTTCAAGTGGCTACTGTATTGGACAGTGCAGAACATTTCCATCATCACGAAAAGTTCTATTAAATAGAGGAGCTGGCTGTAAGGAACATTGTAAATATGCTCTGGAAGATTACATTTTCATGCTAATATGTGAAATTTAATCATTTTTCGACAAGAATGCTGTTTGCTCCTCAAGAATGGGCTTTGCATTCGTTAGCACTGATTTGCGAGGATATGGCCATCCCAGTGGGTCACCTCTTTTCTTCCTTTTGGCTGGGCCATATAGATACAGTCAGAATTAAGTGGGTGTAACCAAATGCAGTAGCCTAATACACTTCTAGGTGGGTGTAGTCTCATAGCCACCCCTCAGTAGGGCAATGGAGTCATTGCGCAAAGCAAAAGTCTTCCATTGTTCTGGGCTGATGGAAGCCTGGGCTGGTGCACATGGCTTGGTAAGCCAACTGTGCACTGAACTTCAGCGCCCCTGCATCCTTCACTAGGCACCTTTGCTCACGGCACAACCTACAAACCCATACGCAGCGGCCCTGAATGGGGAGTGGCTTTATTTAAGGTTGCAGATTTCTTCACGTAAAAAGTGCAAAGCTTTGATGTCTTACTTTAAAGCACCGGCTAAGGGGAGCCCCCTGCTGGGCACCACGGACCCAACAGCCAAAGAGAGAAGGTCACTGCCCTCAAGTTGTTTGCAGCTGAGCTCTGCAGGGGCCCTAAACAGATCATTCAGTGCGGAGGGGTGAAGCCCATGGTGGAGGGATTGCTGTCATCCAAGGAAATGAACTGTCTTGGAGGAGGCAGGGGAGTCTTCCTGGATGTCTGAGATGATCCAGAAGAAAGACGAAGAGCTAAGTGAATGGGATGAGGAAAGACGGTGTCAAAACAGGACCGCAGGGTCAAAGGTAAGGGGAGAAGCAGTGTGGTGCTTGGTGTCTAGGCTGGTGTTGCTTGAGCTGAGGGTATGTATGAGTCAAAGAACTAGAAACGAGGCCAGAGACAGGCAGAGGCTGGGGCTGGAGCCGTAAAGCTGGGCCTTCATCCTGCCTCAAAGAGGGGCTCGTGGAAAGGCTTTCAGCTGCTCAGATTCTCATTTTAAATAGATAGATGGTTTTGAAAAACATGTCGCAGGTAATAATATATTTGTAGGTTGCATTTTATTATGTCCACTTATGTTCGATACGCATTAGAAAAGCAAGATAGGCATTATTTACCATTTTACATAACTGGAAAGTGAGGCTCAGAGAGGCGGCATTATTTGCCTAAGGGTCACATGACTCCAGGTCAAACATTTAAGAGTTATTTTAACATTATTATTCCCTAATTATAAAAGCAGTATGTGTTCATGAGAAAAATTAGGAAGCTATATAAAAGTATGAAGAAAATAAAACTCGCTCATAAATCTATAGTCACTATTACCATTTTATTGCATTAACATCCAGTAACAGACACATACAACTATTTATACCACAAATATAAACTTTATATCTATTTATAACATATAAATATTATATATCCTGTAAAGTTATATATACTATTTTCATACATTAGGATTTTGTATCCTTCTTTTTTTCACTTCACAGTTTATCATAAGCAAATTTACATGACCTTAGTTTTTGGAAGTAAGATTTTCAATGGCCACATGTATTGATAATTTCTTTAATTAACTCCTTGTTGTTGGACATTTTCAGGTTGCTTCTGATATTTTGCTGAGATAAATATGCTTTAAGGAACATTACCATTACCTTTGGATAAATTTCTTTATAAAAAATTACTGTGTCAAAAAGCATGAGCCCTTTTAGAGCTCTTGATACATGTAGCCAAGCTGTCCTTTGGGAAGGTTGGACCAATTTGCTTTCCTGCCAGCTGGGTGTGACACTGTCCTGTTTACTGAAGCGTTGCCATGCTGTAGCCGCTCTGCTGTAACTCAGCTCCGTGCAAGGACTTCGTAGTGTCATGGTCGTTGTGTCCTGGAACGGGCGGTCTGGGGAGACAAGCGCAAGTAAGCAAGCCTGTGGGTCTGCTGACTGGGTGGAGGGCTGCAGAGCCCTTGTAGACCCGGAAGTGGGACAGGGAGGTGACAATTAAAGCAGCCAGAGCTGCTCAGGACTTTCACAGGGCGTGCTTGGCATGTGGTGAGAGGACACAGGACCCAGTGCCTTTCCTTTGGGCATTCCTTGGCAAGTTAGGTTTTTGGCCCAACAAGTTCCCAAAGCCAGTGTTCTTTAGCTCTTGGCATTTCTTGAGGGGAGATTTTAAAGCTTTGGATAAACATAGGAAACAGAGATTTGGGTTCAGAGCTAGAGAAAAGCTCTTTTTAACTAATAAACCCTATGAAACGAAATCCATCCATCTCATCCTAAATCCTACTTAAAGTGACTTTAATAGACTTGGGGGTGAGTTTGATCACTGAATCAAGGGAAAAAATGTGGTCCCAAGGGAAAAGGAAGAAACTTGTACTTAGCCGTGGAGAAGACACTCGCAGGCCTCCCAAGCCACACCGCGGGTGGAATCTGATTCTTAATGCCCCACAGCCGCTGGACCGTGAGCCGGTAAAATGCCAGGCTCCCTTCCACTTCTCTGGGTCAGTGGTGGAAATGCAAACCAGAGAGACCATAAATGTCCCTCCAGTGTTGCCAGGAGCGCTAGTGGACAGCGTGAGCCCTCGAGAGGTCCCAAACCCATGAGATGTGCGAAGAACTGAGACGTGGCACCCCTGGAAGGAGGGGGGTAACGGTAGGCATAGCATGGCCACGACAGGGATACTGGGGGACTGAAAGCAGGTGTTGAATCTCATGGGGATTGCAGAGTCAGGACCCTAGGTCCCCTTCTCTGTCTGCAATGGCCACTTTGTTTCGTTCGGTCTATCTCTTTGCACCTCTCCCCAGTTTCCTTTGTTTAGTCATCTTTCATGTGGCCCCAAAATAGGTGCCTCAGCCCCTAAGTCAGCCTGAGATTTCAGCTCCAGGATTCCCCAGCAAGCTGACCACACTCCCTGTGTCTCTCAAATCAAATTCCTGAAGGAGAGAAGCTGACTGGCCCAGAACATCTGTGGACGGTCTCTGCCTCTAGGTCAAGTGACCACCCCTGGTCCCTCAGTCACAGGCAGATTGTGGCAGATACACGGGTTGTGTGGCACATAGGGCTGTAGGCCATGGGAGAGCTGTGTGGTCAATCACAGAAGGTTTGAAGTGGGAAAAGAATTTCAGTTTCTCTTTTAAGACAGCTTCACATTTCCCATGAGACCAAACCAGGGGAAAGATGAGAAGGGAAAAGACAGGGGCCAAGGCTCATCTGGGCACAGAAGCAGAGCTTTGGGCTTGGGGTCAGAGGGTCTGGCATCAGATGCTGACTGGTCTGCCTGGGAGCTGGGTCTGAGGCCAGGCGTTTCACCTCTCCTGTCCCAGTTCTGCATCTGGAAAAGCAGATCCTGCTGTCCTCCCAGAGAGGGGTTGGAATAAAATGAGGTCATATACCTGAAGGTGCATTTTAAATTGCAAATCATAACCTCTACGGTGGCCCCCTTACAGTGGCAGTTAGTGGCTCTTAGTAGGTGTGATCTCCCTGGGCTCTCCAGAGAAGCAGAGTAACACGGATCTGACTTGTTCTAGATCAAAGCTGTTCTCAGACTCACTGTCACATGATCCTTTTATGTTCTTAAAAATTACTGAGGACCTCAAAGAGTTATTTGTGTGGGTCATGGTTACTTCGCACATTTAAAGTTAAAACTAAGGATTACAAAATACGTACTTAGCAATTCGGTGTAAGAAAATGATAAGCCATGACATGTTAATATAAATTCGTATTTTTACTTAAAAGCAGTGGTTTTTCCAAAACAAAAAATACCAAGTGGGAAGACTGGCATTGTTTTACAGTTCTGCAGTTCTCTTTAATGTCTGGCTTATTCCATTCAGTCTGTGGGACATGCTGTTTTGGTTAAACTGTCTAAAGAAGATCTGACCTCCATACACGTATAGTTGGAAAAGAGGGAAGTATGTTAAAGTCCTTTTCCGATAATCATAGATGTTTTTTGATACCATACCCATTCAACAAGCAGTAGTCACTTAGCTAAGTTGCATTTCAGTGCATTTTTCATTCTTTCTTACATTAAAATGGGCTATCTCGCACTTTGAATGGAGCTTTTACCAATGTGTGGGCTTCAACATCATGCATGGGTCATTTGGAAAATATTGGCTCAGTGAGTGATGCAGACCTTCGAAATGTTGACCCATTTCCTTAGATAATATCAAGGAAATTCATTCATTCATTTTACCACCAAGCTCATCAGAAAAGTCTTAGAATATTGGGCAGCTGTCAAGCTTACAGTGGTGGAGGCAAAGTTTCCCCAAAATTTAAAATTTTTTAAAAGCTCAAATTCTTTCACTGGCAACAAATACTGTCAGTCGGTTTCTTTGATGTAACAGCCTCACTTTGTTCAGTTTAGAAAATCTCTGCCAAATACCCAAGTCTGAATAACCACATTTAGCCTGTCAGTGGGTCTTTTAAGTAAAATGACATTCCATTTTTAGGAAAAGGCTAGTTCAGCTCACACTCAATCCCATCACAGTGTGTTTCTTCCACCGTCACACTTCGGTGTGTAATCAAACCGCTTTATGCGTGTTCCCAGTTTGTCACGCAGAATACTCACTGGCCAAGATTAATACAATTAATAATTGTTACTGCTTCATCAAGAATACCGAGTGAGGCTGGCCGTGGTTTTCCTGCGTGTGCGCTGGTGAAGGATTCAGTGACAATAGGAGGTGCCTTGAAGCAGGTGAGGGGCCATCAGTTTCGCTTACACCTGTTTTTTGCCATCGGCGCGGCCATCAACATAGGGACACCTTATTATTATGAAAGTAGTTTTGACCTCTCGGGGACCCTCCAGGATCTATAACATATACTTTAAGAACCCCTGTTCTATGGCTTTTGGGTTAAAGAAATGACACATTTCTGCATTTGCTAAATAAAATTAACTCTGGCTTTAGGGAGTCTGCCGTGCTTAATTCTCTGGGATCCTTTCCTCCTGTCTGGGGTCAGGCAACAACCCTGGCAAACATCAGCAAGCGCCTTGGGCTCTCCCGGTGGATGCTGACCCTGCTCCCGGCCCAGGCCCTCCGGGTCTGCAGCGGCACGTGGCTCTGCCGGCGGCCCCACCAACCCAGGGCCGTGCTCGGCAGTGGGATCGTCCGCACACCCTCCTGGGTCCAGCGCTCGGTGCCCGTCCTCACAGACCCTTGTCCCAAGGGCCTGCGTCCTCCAGGTGTCGGGCTTTGTGTTGGTGCAGGTCCTTTTCACTCTACAGCCTAGTTCCTGTCTCCGGCCGCCCCTGCACCAGGCCTTCTCCTTTTCAGTCCCTGAAGTCTGAAGCCTTCAAAGCCCTTCTCTTCTCCAGGGTGCTGGCTTAATTCACTCAGTGGAGCTAAACCAGAAGTCCATGGCCCCCAGACTGCGCAAGCTTGTGGTTTTTAAAAAAAATTTGAATTAATTGCCAATACTTAAAAATCAACACATTCACAGATGATCTGTCTTCTGTGATATCTTTCTTCTCCTAAAGCATTAGAGGGCCTGGCAACCGCAGTCAGTGACCGGCCAGAGGTGAGAAGGATGCATACTTCATTTTGTCAAAGATTCCACCCCTCCCTACTGTTAAGCAGCCTTCTTTGCTCAATCACTTACTTGCCTGAGTTTTTGTTAAGCTCTGCGTTGTCATCTCTGTCTAGCCCTTTGAAGAACAGTCTTTTTAAGGTTGATCTTCTCCTAGCTGTCAAACCATACACAAATTAGTTTTTAATCACCTGTTATGGCCAAGAAGACAGAGATAGGCCTGCCTGACAAAAGTTTATGAAAGGAGTTATGTTATCTTAAGCTCAATTTAAAAGTGGAGCTTTCTAGGTGAAAGGCCCTCGGAGTATTGCCGGCTCAGGGGTTCTTGAGCTCCCGTCCCGCGGTCTGCGGGGTTCCGTGGAGCACCATGGAACAACCACACATCTGCTCGTGCAAAGCCCATAGAGAAAACACAGGGAGTCTCTGACTGAGGCGGGGCAGAAACAAGGGTGTCAGGTGGCCGACCATGTGCTGTCGGAAAGGCCACAGCTTGGTGAATGCAAAACAAGTGCTGGAAATAACTGTCTTCAGGCCTCTGCCCTACCAGCTGGGTTCCCAGGGCAGATCATCCCAGCCCGGCCTGAGTGTGTGCTATTTGGACTCTCTTCCAGTTGTCACTCACAGCGTAAGCAGGAGGGGCTGGAGGGGACCTTTAGGCCAGTCCCTCTCTGGGCGGAGGCACGCCCCGCCTGGGGGTTGTGAGCTGTGTTCACTGGAGAGGCCATGGGGCATTTCTGGCCACCCCCCTGCCCTGCAGGCTCCTGCCGTCGTCTGTGCGTGGGTCCCGACCATCAATCGGGCCTGACTTTAGCCAGGACGTGAGGCAGTTTAGGGACATTGGAGGTGGGGGAAGTAGTTCAAACTCAGTATCACTTTGGCTTGTCTCTCTTTTGTATAAAAAGATCAATCTCATGTCTAATTCATTTGAAAATTCCCCACTTCTCTGTGTGTGTTTTTGGTAAAAATAGAAGTCTCTGAGGATTGCAGGCTCCTGCTGAATTTTATGAGCAACTTTTCAAAGCGTGGTAACCAGGTTCTAATCTTCCCTTGAGTGAACTAAGCACAGGAGGAGGCTTGTTTTCTGGGTGACTGATTTGAGTAAAAAACGTCCAGGGCTGGGGCAGGAGACTTTTAAGGTCATATAATCCATTTGCAGACCACAGAAAGCCAGCAGAGTGGACAAGTTGGCAGCAGTTGGCCTCCTAATCTCTCGCTCCCGCCCCTCTCGAGGCCTTCTGTGCCCCCACCCCTCTCCGGGCCCAGCCGCCATCAGCTCTGCGACAGACTCCCGGCTCACCTCCCTGCCTGCCGGCTTGCCCTCCTCCAAACCCGGGAATGATTTACCAAGGAGAGATATGATTGTCCTTCTTTCCTGTTTTAAACCTTAGTGCTTCTCTGGTGTGAAAACTTCAACAGGACAGGGGAGAGGTTAATTTTGAAGAACAGAGTGTTCACCTGGAGGGCTGGCCATGCCCTGTGTCTTACCTTGCAGGTGGTTACGTGGAGAGTCATATGGTGGTAATTTATTGAGCTGTGTCATTATGATGTGTGCCCTTTTCTGTATATGTCTTATACTACTTTAAATTAAAAAAAAATTGGTTCAGTGTTTAGTATCAGCCTCCTTTGCTTTCTAAGATGAGGATAATGAGAGGCTTTGAATGCTGGGTAAGAGGACTGCTGGGATTCTGGAAGACGGTCACTGAATCTTGTGGCAGCTTTGAAACTGGAGTAATAAAAAACGAGCTATTTCAATCACTGCTCGTATAACAGACTTGTGGATTGTGTGATGCATGGTGCCGTGTAACTGCAGAGTTCTGGGATAACAGTGATTCAAAGAAGCCTCTAGAATCCTTTACAAAAGGTTATGTTTGGGGCTGAGCAGGGAGAATTAACCCTGGCCTGGTTCCCACCTGAGAAAGGATTTGTTTCAGAAGTTTGATTAGGCATGGGCTTGGGATAGCCCTTAGGTGTGAGGGTGCTCCCAGGAAAGCTTTCCTGAAGTTTGTGACCAGGGTCCCAAAGGGACAGGAAGTCACAGGGCCTGGGAGAGATGCCCGGCCTTCCTCAGAGGCAGGCTGCAAAACTGTTCCTGAGAAGTGACCCTAATGGTTGGGCCAGTGAAGGGCCCCAGAGGAAGCCTGGGGTGTTGGGTCTCTCCCACTAGTCCCATGGAGGAGCTGAGGGAATGTGGCACCTGCAGGTTTCAGGGTGAAGAAAGAATTGGTGTGCAGTGGACAGGCACGGAGGGGTGGCTTCCCTGTCTCTCAACTGAGCCAGCCGAGTTGTTGAGCTTTTGCAATCATAGAACTTCTGTTCCTTGAATTTTTTAAATTTGTCTCTTGAATTTTTAAAAGACCACTCTTCATAGCCTGCATCTGTCTCCACTTAGCACTCTGCACACCATGCTGACATTTACCTTCTCATGCCTTGGCATCTTTGCTGGCCAGGAGGGCAGCAATGCCCTTTGCAACCTTGTACCCACCTTTAGCTTGGCATCTGGCATCTTGCAGGAGCTCAGTGAGCATTTGTAGAACCATTGGAGGTGGGCAAGTTGTCAGTGGGGGGAGCTTGCATATACTCCACAGCCTCCACAGGAGTGGAACTTACTGTCTCCCAGAAAACCAAGGCTCAGAGTTCATTCATTCAAAGCACATGGCTCAGAAGTGGTACAACTGTGATTCAAACCTTGGTCTATTTGTTACCTGAGTCTCTGTGCAGTGCAGACCTCCAGCTACCCTAGCCTAGGGATTCCCCCTTCAGCAATCCTGTCAGTTGCTGACTTTTTATTCAGGGTAACTTAACCCTTCCATCGATGGATCCCAAATATCCCAAAGGTCAGGTTCCCCAGCAAAGTGTGCAAGTCCCCTGTCTACACCTCTGATTCTATCCCTGGCCGCATGGAGTCCTGGACTTCATGCACTGATCACATTGAAATACCTATGGTTGCCTGGATATGTCATGCTTCCTTGATGGGCTCCTCTTCCTTAGAGTGATACTGTCCCCTCTCTATTGGGCTGGGTAATTATATAATAGATACAGGTCAATAGTACGATGCTCTTGACTATAGGCAGCCCAAAACCCACCCCCAAAAGGTGGAAGCAACAGGAAGATTTCCCGTTTCACAGAGTAAGAAACCCGGTGTCAGTGCCCCCCCTGCACTGGCTTCATCCTCAGGCTGGGGGCGAGATGGCTGCAGTGGTTCCAGGTCTCGCATCCAGACACGTCAACAACCTGCCCAAGAGAAGATGGACTGCTTCTTCCTGTGTCTGCCTTCCTGGTTCCCCCGTGTCTCACCCGCATGGCTCATTGGCCAGACTTGAGCAGAGACCCACCCTAAGTCAAGGGGAATGGTGTTCTGAGACTAGTTTAAACCCATCAGGAAATACCCCTGGAACTGGGGTCTGGATCGTGCTGGGGAGAGGTGGGCATCTAGAGAGTGGGACTCTGTCTCCAGGAAAGCCTCAGGATTGGAGCAGATCTTAAATGGGATCGAGCCCAAGAGTTCTGACTAAGGCTCCTCTAGCTAGCATTCTAGCCCTCAGGCCGGGCCCTTGCCCTTCGGCACTGTGGCCCTCTCTGTTGACCTGGCCTCTCTGTCCCCCCCTGGCCACACCTACTTGCTGTCCTTTCCACATGCCTTGCTAACTCACCTGCCCTGGTGCGTCACCTCCCCGGAACACTGTGCTTTCTTCCTGGCCATCCTATGTGCATCTTGTCTAGGAGGCACACTGGATCTACCCCACCCTCCCGTGTCACTACCCTCCTTCTACAACGCTCTAGACTTGGGGATTCTCTCCATGTGATGTACCTGCCATTGCTTTGTCTGCAAGCCTTCGAAGCCCAAAGTCACTTCTTATGCATTCCACAGGCAGGTTTGCCTCCCACACAGGGCTTTGTTCCTTGATAAGAGTGATGTCTTCTAATTTTCTGGCAACTCCAGGAACGCCCACCACACACACACACACACACACACTCCTTGTCTCTTATGATCACCACAGCCACTCTGGGAGGGTAGGCAGCCAATCGATGCCACTAATTAACTAATTAGCTAGGGTGCCCTCTGCCTGAGCTCTCACCTTCGCCCTTGCGCCTCTGTTTGCAGAGATGGCAGCTGCCTCTGTACATATGCAAGACTGCAGAAAGGCACAGCTCCAGAATTTATGGCTGGAAAATCCTAGAATAACTGCTCTTTTGGGTCTAGGGTGTTATGTCTCTAGGAATAACCTAAACTTTATGGTGAACACACTGCCTGTCACACTGCTGGGATACAGTCAGAGGAAACTGGAACCCATAGAGCTCCTACTGTGTGCCACGTGCTGGTTCCTCACCTGAGATGCTTGTGCCCTTCGGTTATGCATTTACCAGCACTGCTTCCTCTGCTAATCCTTCTGCATCTGTCTGGAGGGTTCTATATAATACCTGCACGACTAAGCTGAAAGAGCAGCCGGTGGTGAAACTTCACCTAAGCCCCCAGAAAAACTCCCTTCTCCTTCTCGGTTGTCATTACACTTCGTGCAAATCCTCTGCATGGTCCTAGCCGAGGCTGAGAAGAGTTCATCACTTACCTGCCCGCCTCCCTACCGCCACGATATGAATACGTGATCTCCTTAAGGCCAGAAACCAATTCTTTTTTGGATCTCTGGGGAAGACAGATCTGCGACTGGCAGGTAATAATAAATGAATTAAATTAAATGTCGCTTAGGACAGCCGAAAGCAAGATTCTGAAAAAGTGAATATAGAACTTAATAAATACAATGACTCTTAAATATGTATCTCTCTCCTTTATTATGGCTTATGGATAGAGAAAAATTGGGAAAAATGGAAGAGATACAAGAAGTGGGGATTGATAAGGACTCTCTCTCTCTCTGTAGATAAGCTTCTTAAGAGGAGAAACCATTTTATATCCCATGGCCCAGCCCAGTGCTCAGAATATAAGAGAGGTTTTGTAAATACTTGCTGAATGAATAAATGTCAGTTTGCACTTCCGGGTTGGATGCTGAACCCTGGCCGGGGTAGCTCACAAGGACCTTGGAGTCTAAGCTGAGAGAGGGAAGCCCCGAGAGGGAGTAACAACTTTGTTTATTTTGCCCAGGGTCTGCCTCTGCCTGAGGCCTGTGGTTCTTTCCTTCCCCGCCTCTCTCTCAGCCTGCCCCGCCTGCACTGCCTACCCCCAGTTCCAGCACCTGCATGGTCCCGTTTCAGGCTCTGAACTGAGCCCTCAGGTCAAGGGCATGAGACCAGACCATCCCTCATGTGTGCCAGAACCCCTAGCAAAAGGATAAGTGGAGACCCAAGGGCCATATGTCTAAATATTTTAAAGTTACAAACCAAGTGAATAAACTATTCAATGAGATATATTATAGCTCCTACTTTAGCAAATGTGTCTTCCAAACTACCAAATGAAAAAACATGTACAAAGCTATAGTTTTCACGTGACTGAAATTTTGCCAAATATCAAAGATGACTGATAAATTATTACTAAATTCTGTGTGTTCTGTCGATGAGCCAGTGACATTCAGATGACTAACAAAAGCACACGTAATTCATAAGTGATTACATATTCATTCCATAAATTCTATTTTGCAAGTTTTGATTTCAGCAAAATCACTAATTATGTTGTCATAAAATCAAAACATGCAATATTCTGTTGATGGTAATGATCTGGATTAGAAGAAATAAAATGGGATTGTATTCAAAATGCTCAGTCTTAGCATACTTTCATTGTAAAATGTAGATCAAACTGAATGTAAACCATTTGAACATAAAATTGCCACAGGCATTTTCAAAAAAGTAATCTTTCTTAACCTATTAAATTTAAGGGCAAAATACAAATTATAATTAATGAACATAAAAACATTTAATAGTTAAACCAAAACGATTTAGTCAAGCGACATAAAACTATTTCTACAATTCTAGTATGTAATAGCCATGTAGTCACCAGTGTCACTCTTTTTGCACCTTAGGTCTAGACCAGTGGTCCTCTGCTGGGGACGATTTTGCCCCTGAGGGGTATTTGGTAATGTCTGGAGACATCTTTGCGTGTTCCTGGCACCTAATGGGTAAAGGCCAGGGATACTGCTGAACGTCCTACAAATAACAGAATGCAACAAAAAATGACACTAAGATGTCAATAGCGCTGAGGCTGAGAAGCCCTGGTTATACACACACAAGAGTAGTATCAGCTGTTTAATATTGCAAAGTGTTCCTTAACTGCTGTGTGCAGTTGTTGTGAATACTATACTAATTATAGATAACTCCAGAATCACAAAATGAAACAGGAAGAGAAGCAAGAAAACAGACAGGGGACACAGATTGCATTATGCAAGAATCTATGGCATTGAGGAAGGAGTTGACATTTTAATTAATTTGTCTTTTCTTTTACCTAAGCGTTTCTGCCAATCAACTGCCCCCCTGGCCCTAGCAAACACACAGTCTGAAATGATGTCCATCTCCAACGTCAGGTGCACTACAACCCACATATCTTCAGGTTCAGATGCAGTCACCTTTTGTTTCAAGGATGAGACAAGATGTGGAGAAGCATTGTCCTGGGGCCTGGGTGGTGTCATTCCATGTGGGGTTGTTTAAGGGTTATGGGTCATGCTGTACCAGAGTCAAGCCACAGATCCCAAGTGACAGTGGCATGAGTTTTCCTTCATGAATACAGCTTCTAGATGTCTGTGACAGGGGTTGGGGCTTTAAAGCATGAGGCCCAGTCAGGGGCTAGGAGGCGCCAGTCGCATTATCAACCTTGGGTTCTGAGTGGGAACACAGGAAAGCTGAGAGGCTGTTAATATCACATCATTAGCAGTTTTCCAACTCTTTTGCAGAACAGCATGCTGTTTGGCTGCCAAAATATTAGGACTGAAAGCAGCTGGCAAGAATGTTCAGTGAGGAAGTGAGCCTGCTTGAAGCCAAAGGAAAAATCCTCTTACACTGTGACCCCAGAAGGAAACTGGCCTCACGTTGGAAGCCTTCACTCAGTCAGCCACGGCCTCCCTCAGACGCCAGGCCCCCAGGGCTCCTTTGAAGAGGTTTGCTCTGGGACTACGCTTACTGAGGGTCCTTTCTGGGTCAATGGGACTGAAGAGCCTCTGTCACTGCCCTAAAGAAATTCACAGCCTGGTAGTCAATTTATTCTCAGCATATGTTTAATGAAACTGGAAAAGACAGAGGGATAGATGGAAAAGCCACCTCCACCTAACCTCAGCTAGGATTTCTGAAGAGACAGGTCCCAGGGGGATTAGATGACAGCCACCTGCGCTGGTGTGTGTTGGGAGAGAGAGGACACGGGGCTTTACAGACACTGCATCCTTGATCTATTTCCAAGCCCCTTCACACATAGCTGTCCTGGCTGAAACCTCAGCACAGGCAGTGAGGCAGGTTTCCCTTTTCCGTGTTCAGATGAGATTGACTTTGAAGGGCAGAGTAATGCTCGGGGAGATGCAGCCAGGAGGTGACAGAACTAAGTGAGACCTGGCCTTTTGGCTCTAAGAATAATGCTGTTTCCAGGGACATCAGTGTCTCAGTCTCTGAACCCTGACAGTTTCAGTTATTGTGAGGGATTCGTGAGTTCACGTGTATAGTAACTGCCATCAGCAGCCTCAATCCATAGATACACACCATTGACAAGTGAAGGAGGCTTAGAACTTACTGACACGGACACACAGTTCTGCGCAGGAGTCTGTGCGTCACCCCATGCCGTATCTAAGGTGGCCTGGCTGAGCTGTGACATTCTTTATCACTAGAGAGACTGGGCACAACAGTTCCCAGGAGTGGAGAGAGCTGGGATTGTGGCGCAGAGGTTTGGCTTATGTTTTGTTTTGTGCAGTGGGCTTACAGTTCCGAAGGAGAACCCTACAGGGGATAGAGGAGGGGCTCAGAAATTCTATCAACTGACCAAGCGACTGGCTGAGCTCAAGAAGAGATGCAAATGCCACAGGGAAAGCGCGCCTCCTGGTGGTGGTAAAGTGAGGGTATCAGCAAAGGCATCCCCTCACTCATGAGGGAAAAAGAAATGGAAACAAACAAACAGCAAAAGCATTTAGCACATCGTTACAACACTGGAAAGCTGTTGCTTTTGGAGTAATAACACAACCATGCAATCTCATGAAAGGTCCTAATGGGAACGGAATAGAAATACTCATGGCCAATTTCCTTTCTGTTTCTCTACTTGTAGCCCAATTTTAGAGTATTGAGTAGGGTATTAAGTCCTTTACAATCACTACGAGTTCATTCATTCATTCATTCAACATACTTTCACTGAGTGCCTATTACATGCCAGGGACTGATCTGGTGCTCGGATATAAGAGTAAACAAAACAGACAAAAGACTCTGCCCTCACGGCGCTTCTATTCTAGACAAAACAAAAAAAATGGTGAACTTCATAGTAAATCAGATGATGATGAGTGCTATAGACACAGTGAGGCAGGGGAATAGGGTGTAGGGGAAAATTTGCAATTTTAAACAGGATAATCAGTATATATATATATATATATGTGAATTTCAAAGGAATATAAAATTGGAAGTCATAGCACACAGAGGATACTGAAAACATTTATTATCAAGATAGTATTTAGAGAGGAAAAGAGGTCAGAGAATTGAACCCTGGGGAGTTGAGCAGGATGTAATCAACAAAAAGAGAATCAGAAGCCTGTCAA
The DNA here is from genome assembly GCA_029783875.1 of Phataginus tricuspis. Lineage (NCBI taxonomy): Eukaryota > Metazoa > Chordata > Mammalia > Pholidota > Manidae > Phataginus > Phataginus tricuspis. Next base: position 11,319,390 of record JAQQAC010012408.1, read on the forward strand.
GTGGGCAGAAGCCAGGAGAGTGTAGAGTACTGGCCATCCAGTGAAGAAACCATCTCAAGACGTGTCCATTGTTTCAGCTGTGCCAAAGGTTGTGGGAAATTGAGCAGGGTGGAGACTGAGAATTGACCATCAGCTCTAGTAACATGGAAGCCTATGGTGAGCTTGATAGGAACAATGCCAGTGAGGTGGGGTCGGGTGGGGTGACTGACAGCCTGACTCTGGAGGTGTAAGGGAAAACAGGAGGAAATATAACCAGCGAGGACAGGCAGCTCTTTTAAGCAGTTGGATGCAAAAGAAGGTGTAGAAAGGGGTGCACAGCTGGAAGGGGCTGTCATCCAGAGAGGCTGGGGTTTTGTTTGTTTGTTTGTTTTTAATGTGGGAGATGTTACAGCATGTTTGTATCTTTATATATATTGGGATGATCCAATACAAGGGAAAATTGATGATTCAAGAGAGAAAGGGAAGAATTGCTGGAGGCAAATCCTTGAGGACAGGCCAGGGGACCCCATCCAGAGCACACTTGTAGACGCTGGCCTTAGCAGGGGTGCAGACTGTCCTCTATAACAAGAGGGGGGTAGCAAACATGTGCGCACAGAGGCAGGAAGGAGGCCAGGTGGCGTGAGAGGTAGTGGACGTTCTCTACCCCCTGCTTCAATTTTCCCAGTGAGAAAGGAAGCAGCGTCATGTGCAGAAAGCGAAGGCCGGGTAGAGGTGTTGGAGGTGGGAGAGGAGCACCTGCCGTGAGGATCCACTGAGATCACTCCAGCCCAGGGCCTGGACACAGGAAAGGCGGACAAATGCTAGTGCCTTTGCCTTGAGTGGAAAGGAATTCCTCTACCATCTTTGTGATTGTTGTGTCCAGCAATTTTATTTTTTAAATTACATATATGGTTTTTATTATCATAGTCAACCCTTCATGTTCAGGACAGAAAGGTATGGAAAAGGCAGAAAAGTATAAAGAAAAAAATCACTTACAATCTTTTCCTAAAGAAAATATTAACAGTTTGGTGTATCCCCCACAGCCCCTTTTTCTGTGACTATATTATATATATGTGTATATATACATATATATATATATATATATATATCCTTTCTTGTATGTAGCTTTTTTTCACTTCACATGGTATTTCACTATTTGCCCATGTCATTTAGTAGTGCCCAAAATATCATTTTTAATGGCTATCCAGCAATATCATGTGGTTATTCCACATTTATCTTAAAGTCTCCCAGTTTTGGACATTAAAGTTAATACCTGCTTTTCACATTTCTACTTAACACTGCAGTGGACATCCTTGAAGAGAGATCTTTACGTTCTGATGAGTTCTGTTCAATAAACTCTTAGAAATGGAATTATTGGGTCAAAGGGTAGGAACATTTTAAAGGCTCTTGATATATATTGCCAAATGGCCTTCCAGAACTGTTACAGTAATTGACATTTCTTTCAGTGGCATATGAGAGTGCCCTGGCATTATCCTTTTAATAACCTATGCCAAGGATTTCTCAAGATGGCAGCATGAGTAGGATGGCAGAAATATCCTCCCAAAACCATACATATTTTGAAACTAGAGCAAATACAACTATTCCTAAAAGAAAGACCAGAAGATACAGTACAACAGCCAGGCTACATCTACATCTGTGAGAACTCAGCATCTCACAAAAAGGGTAAGATACAAAGCCGTGACCTGGCAGGACCCGAGCATTCCCCCCACCCCAACTCACTGGCGGGAGGAAAAGAATCAGAGTGGGGAGGGAGTGGAAGCACAGGACTGCTAAATAACCAGCCCTAGTAATCTGCACTGGGAGCAAAGACACATATTGCATGGTGTACTGGGTATTAGGGAAACGGAAAAGTAAAATCTGAGACTGACACTGTGAACAGATCCCCACAGCTGGCTCCCCTGGGACAAAAGAAAAGCGGGTGCTTTAAAAGTCTTAAAGGGACAAAGGTTTAACAGGTGGACAATATCGTCCTGGCACACTCAGCCCAGCAGGCTGGGAATTTTAAGGAACTTCAGGTGCCCTAAACCCCTGGTGGCAATGCAGCTCTGAAGCCCCTCATGGTGATAAGCAGCCTGCATTTAACCACCCCCCCCTCCCACTGACACTGCAAGCAAACTGGCTGACCCGCCATTGCTGGAGACCAGCCAGGGAGCAGCCCCACCCACGGCAACCACACAGAGTCATCTCCCAATGCACAGCTAACTGGGCTTGACCAAGAGTCTGCCTGCACACAGCTGCCCGGCACAGGCAGAGGAAGTCAGTGCAAAGTCCAGAAGGCGCGAAGGGGCGCTGTTCTCGCAGAACACATGCTGCTCATCTGCAACTCCTGCCAGTGCCCTAAGCTATCCCGAGGGCAGCCCCGCCCATGGCAGCTCAGGGGATTAACCCAGAGACTGCTCCCTGTGCGCGGCTAACCAGCACAGGCAGCGGAGAAGGACAAGACGAGCAGCAAGCAGGAAGGGACTTTGTTCTCCCAGCTGACACACGGGCCACTCATGGGCGATCACTTCTATCACCATGAGAAGGCAGAAGAGCCTGGTCCAGTCCAAAATCACTCAAACGCCAGAGAAAGGGCCTGGTGAGATCGATATAACCAATCTTCCTGAAAAACAATTCAAAATAAAAGTCATAACCATGCTGATGGAGCTGCAGAGAAATATGCAAGCGCTAAGGGATGAAGCCTGGAGGGAGACAACAGAAATTAAACAAACAATGGAAGGACTTAAGAGCAGACTGGATGAGATGCAAGAGACAGTTAATAGAATAGAAATCAGAGAACAGGAATACAGAGAAGTTGAGGCAGAGAGAGATAAAAGGATCTCTAGGAATGAAAGAGTATTAAGAGAACTGTGTGACCAGTCCAAACGGAACAATATTCGCATTATAGGGGTACCAGAAGAAGAAGAGAGAGAAAAAGGGATAGAAAGTATCTTTGAAGATATAATTGCTGAAAACTTCCCCCATCTGGGGAAGGAAATAGTCTCTCAGACCATGGAAGCCCACAGATCTCCCAACATAAGGGACCCAAGGAGGACAACACCAAGACATATAATAATTAAAATGGCAAAGATCAAAGACAGGGTATTAAAGGCAGCCAGAGAGAGAGAACAAAGGTCACCTACAAAGGAAAATGCATCAGGCTATCATCAGACTTCTCAACAGAAACCTTACAGGCCAGAAAAGAATGGCATGATATATTTAATGCAATGAAGCAGAAGGGCCTTGAACAAAGAATATTGTATCCAGGAAGATTACCATTTAAATTTGAAGGAGGGATTAAACAACTTCCAAATAATCAAAAGTTGAGGGAATTTATCTCCCGCAAACCACCTCTACAGGGTATTTTAAAGGGACTGCTCTAGATGGAAGTACTCCTAAGGCTAAATAGCTGTCACCAGAGAAAATAAAATCACAGCAAAGAAAGCAGCCCAACCAAATACTAACTAAAGGCAAAAAATAAAATCAGCTATCCACAAAAGTAGTCGAGGGAAACCCAAAAGACTACAGAATAAAACACCTAACATATAAAGAGTGGAGGAGGAAGAATAAGAAGAGAGAGTAATAAAGAATCTTCAGGTTGTGTTTATAATAGCATAATAAGTGAGTTAAAGTTAGACGGTTAGATAGTAAAGAACCTATCCTTGAACCTTTGGTAACCACAAATCCAAACCTGCAATGGCAATAAGTACATATCTATCGATAATTACCCTAAATGTAAATGGACTGAATGGACCAATCAAAAGACACAGAGTAGCAGAATGGATAAAAAAGCAAGACCCATCTATATGGTGCTTACAAGAGACTCGCCTCAAACCCAAAGACATACACAGTCTAAAAGTAAAGTAATGGAAAAAGATATTTCATGCAAACAATAGGGAGAAAAAAGCAGGTGTTGTAATACTTATATCAGACAAAGTAGACTTCAAAACAAAGAAAGTCACAAGAGATAAAAAAGGACATTACATAATGATAAAGAGGTCAGTCCAACAAGAGGATATAACCATTATAAATATCTATGCACCCAACACAGGAGCACTGACATATGTGAAACAAATACTAATAGAATTAAAGGAGGAAATAGAATGCAATGCATTCATTTTAGGAGACTTCAACACACCACTCACTCCAAAGGACAGATCAACCAGACAGAAATAAGTAAGGAGACAGAGGCACTGAACAACATATTAGAACAGGTGGACCTAGCAGATATCTACAGAACTCTACACCCAAAAGCAGCAGAATACACATTCTTCTCAAGTGCACATGAAACATTTTCCAGAATAGACCACATAGTAGGCCACAAAAAGAGCCTGAGTAAATTCAAAAAGATTGAAATTGTACCAACCAACTTCTCAGATCACAAAGATATAAAACTAGAAATAAATTGTACAAAGAAAACAAAAAGGCTCACAAACACATGGAGGCTTAACAACGTGCTCCTACCTAATCAATGGATCAATGACCAAATTAAAACAGAGATCAAGCAATATATGGAGACAAATGAAAACAACAGCACAATGCCCCAACTTCTGTGGGACACAGCAAAGGCAGTTCTACGAGGAAAGTATATAGCAATCCAGGCCTATTTAAAGAAGGAAGAACAATCCCAAATAAATAGTCTAAAGTCACAATTATTGAAATTGGAAAAAGAAGAACAGTGAGGCCCAAAGTCAGCAGAAGGAGGGACATAATAAAGATCACAGAAGAAATAAATAAAATTGAGAAGAATAAAACAACAGAAAAAAAAATCAATGAAACCAAGAGCTGGTTCTTTGAGAAAATAAACAAAATAGATAAACCCCTAGCCAGACTTATTAAGAGAAAAAGAGACTCTACACACATAAACAGAATCAGAAATGAGAATGGAAAAATCATGACGGACACCACAGAAATACAAAGAATTATTAGAGAATATTATGAAAATCTATATGCTAACAAGCTGGATAACCTAGAAGAAATGCACAACTTTCTAGAAAAATACAACCTTCCAAGACTGACCAAGGAAGAAACAGAAAATCTAAGGAGACCAATTACCAGCAACGAAATTGAATTGTTAATCAAAAAACTACCCAAGAACAAAACTGCTGGGCCAGATGGATTCACCGCTGAATTTTATCAAACATTTAGAGAAGACGTAATACCCATTCTCCATAAAGTTTTCCAAAAAATAGAAGAGGAGGGAATACTTCCAAAATCAATCTATGAAGCCACCATCACTCTAATACTAAAACCAGGCAAAGACCCTACAAAAAAAGAAAACTACAGACCAATATCCCTGATGAACATAGATGCAAAAATACTCAACAAAATATTAGCAAACGGAATTCAAAAATACATCAAGAGGATCATACACCATGATCAAGTGGGATTCATCCCACGGATGCAAGGATGGTACAACATTCGAAAATCCATCAACATCATCCACCACATCAACAAAAAGAAAGGCAAAAACCACGTGATCATCTCCATATGTGGTGAAAAAGCATTCGACAAAATTCGACATCCATTCATGATAAAAACTCTCAACAAAATGAGTATAGAGGGCAAGTACCTCAACATAATAAAGGCCATAGATGACAAACCCACAACCAATATCATACTTAACAGTGAGAAGCTGAAAGCCTTTCCTTTAAGATCAGGAACAAGACAAGGATGCCCACTCTCCCCACTTTTATTCAACATAGTTCGGGAGGTCCTCGCTATGGCAATCAGACAACACAAAGAAATAAAAGGCATCCAGATTGGTAAAGAAGTTAAACTGTCATTGTTCACAATGACATGATATCGTACATAGAAAAACCCTAAAGAATCCACCCCAAAACTACTAGATGTAATATCTGAATTCAGCAAAGTTGCAGGATATAAAATTAATACACCAAAATCTGTTGCATTCCTATACACTAACAATGAACTGGCAGAAAGAGAAATCAGGAAAACAATACTATTCACAACTGCATCAAAAAGATAAAATACCTAGGAATAAATCTAACCAAGGAAGTGAAAGACCTATACCCTGAAAACTACAAGACACTCTTAAGAGAAATTAAAGAGGACACTAACAAATGGACATTCATCCTATACTCTTGGGTAGGAAGAATTAATATTGTCAAAATAGCCATCCTGCCTAAAGCAATCTACAGATTCAATGCAATCCCTATCAAAATACCAACAGCATTCTTCAACGAACTGGAACAAATGATTCTAAAATTCATATGGAACCACAGAAGACCCTGAATAGCCAAAGCAATCCTGAGAATGAAGAATAAAGCAGGGGGCATCTCGCTTCCCAACTTCAAGTTCTACTACAAAGCCACAGTAATCAAGACAATTTGATACTGGCACAAGAACAGACCCACAGACCAGTGGAACAGACTGAAGAGCCCAGATATTAACCCAAGCATATATGGTCAATTAATATACAATAAAGGAGCCATGGATATACAATGGGGAAATGACAGCCTCTTCAACAACTGGTGTTGGCAAAACTGGACAGCAACATGTAAGAGAATGAAACTGGTTCATTGTCTAACTCCATACATAAAAGTAAATTTGAAATAGATCAAAGACCTGAATGTAAGTCATGAAACCCATAAAACTCTTAGAAAAAAAACATAGGTAAAAATCTCTTGGACATAAACATGAGCAACTTCTTCGTGAGCATATGTCCCCAGGCAAGGGAAACAATAGCAAAAATGAACAAGTGGGACTATATCAAGCTGAAAAGCTTCTGTACAGCAAAGGACACCATCAGGAGAACAAAAAGACATCCCACAGTATGGGAGAATAAATTCATAAATGACATATCCAATAAAGGGTTGACAACCAAAATATATAAAGAACTCACACACCTCAACAAACAAAAAGCAAATAATCCAATTTAAAAATGGGCAGAGGATCTGAAGAAATTCAGATGGCCGACAGGCACATGAAAAGATGCTCCACATTGCTAATCATCAGAGAAATGCAAATTAAAACCACAATGAGATATCACCTCACACCAGTGAGGATGGCCACCATCCAAAAGACAAACAACAAATGTTGACGAGGATGTGGAGAAAGGGGAACCGTCCTACACTGCTGGTGGGAATGTAAATTAGTTCAACCACTGTGGAAAGCAGTATGGAGGTTCCTCAAAAAAATAAAATAGAAATACCATTTGACCCAGGAATTCCACTCCTAGGAATTTACCCTAAGAATGCAGGAGCCCAGTTTGAAAAAGACAGATGCACCCCTATGTTTATCGCAGCACTATTTACAATAGCCAAGAAATGGAAGCAACCTAAGTGTCCATCAGTAGATGAAAGGATAAAGAAGAAGTGGTACATATACACATG
>JAQQAC010012408.1:11327123-11442767 GCA_029783875.1 Phataginus tricuspis
AAAAAAAAAAGAACCTATGCCAAGTCGGAGGTGATTTATTGTTTTAATTTGCATTTCCTTGATGGCTTGTGAAACGAAACAAGTCATATGTTTACTTTGTTTGCATTTTTCTGGAATGCCCTTTTGCTGGGGAGTTTAGCTTGAGGTAAAGCATTTCAGAGGAAATACTTTTGAAGCTGCAGAGGTGTCTGGGCTGACCCCTTGTGTCAGCTGTCTGACGCTTCCCTAGATAAGGACCCCAGCCCCAGGAAGCTAGTGGGAGCAGCCCCGCAGCTCAACTTGCTCTCTCCTAGTTCTCAGGAAGAGTCCTCCAGCCCTCCCATGCCCCTAGATGGCTCCTGCATATCAGGGTGACTTCAGCGGTTTCTGCAGGATTCATTCCAAATCCTAGGAGCCCCAAAGGCCTCTTTAATATTCCACGAAGAGAGAATTTCATCCCATCCGTGACCTGGTGAACCATCGCAGGAGTGGAAGCCTCTCAGGAGTGGAGATGAATCTACAAAGAGGGTGGCGTGTGCCCGTTGCATTTCCCTCCTGGTGTAGTGCCTGAGACTCCACTTGCTTTAAAATTAAATATTCCTTCTCACCTTCAGAAGGAAATGGAAACTGCTGCACTGTTAGCACTGGTTTTTAAAAAATGCTTCTCCCCCAAACATCTTTAAAACTCATTTTATTTGGTGGAGGCTCAGCTTGTCCTTTTTTATCCAGAGCATCAGAAACCCTCCGAACAGAAGCTTTAGCCTAAAAGGAAGTTATTCTGGCAAATTTCTAGGGAATAGAAAAACTCCCGTTCAAACAGCTTATACTGTTAGAGGTGGCCTCACTCTCCCTCTGCCTCTTCTCACACACACACACACACACACACACACACACACACACACACACACAGACACACACACACGTACACACCACTACCACACACAACCCCCTCATGCCAAGTCACACGCAGCACCCACATACTCTGACCTACACAACACACATGACGTCATACTCCCCACTCACTGTGCGTGAACACGTGCCCCCACTCCACTACCACAGCAGCCGCCCCATCCAGAGCCGCCCCCTTCCCACATCCCTTCTCCCTCCACAGCTCCTCCGGTTCCAGCCCTCCACCTCGAGTGTTTAAGAGCAACATGGTTTGGTGACCTCAGTGAGCTTTGGGTAGCCCTGCCTCCATTTCCGGCCACAACAGGCACTGGAGCTGCCTGGTCGTCTTGCTTCCTGCTTGGGAAGGAAGCAGAATGCGCTCAGACCAGGGCTGATCAGAGGGTTAATTAGGAATTAGCAAGTCATTTGTGAGGCGGTAACTTTAGTCCAGAGCAAGCCTTGGACTGAGACCTTCTCCCTGCTCGCTCATTAGTATGGCCCGTGGAACTTGCAGTCTGGAAGAAATCGAGTTCGAGTGTGGGGCAGATGGTCAGACTGAGTCATTTACGCAGGGTAAATCATTCCAACCGTTGAACACTTTCCAAATGGCCGTAGAGGTGGTAGATCAAAGAGGTCGAGCTCTTGGGCTCTGGATTCAACCATAAGACTATCTGAATCTTAACTGCACTGGGCCCTAGCCCCTGAGCCTGAGGTCTCTCCCACAGACTTAATGGACAGTAACAGGATTTACTTCAGAGGGTGGGTGGAAAGGATGAAATGAGAGGATGCACAGTGCCTGGCACATAGCACGGTACGTTTATTTTTCAAGTATGTGCTATTGTAATGAATGTGCTCTGACTGCAGCCAAAATATCTAATAGATCTGCACATCATGACAGTGCCTCTCTTGTCCTGATAATGCCCCACAGTGGCAAAAAAGGAGGGTAGATTTTTAGCTGCATGTTTTCAAAAGGACGAACTGTCATTTCTTAGTTATAGTGAGAGACCAGAGCTGTACCAGGGTTTTACCCTACCTGTTCCTAGTGTTGGTGATGTGGGTCATTATAGTGAGTGATCATGTGGTAATCATGCCCCTGACCTTAGCACAGTTCCCCTAATGAGACCCTCTTTGTCTATTTCGACACGTTCACCCATTTGGAAACAGGTCTCCCTATTCCTGTATACTAAATCGGCAAGTCACTATTATAGTAATAATACTGTTATTATTAGCTGATCTCTCTTTCAGTAGCAAATTATTATTATGTGCTTAGCCACAAAGGCCTGTGCTGTTGTAATTTGTAAAGGCCGGATTAAGCAGGACCCTAAAACTTGAAGTAATAATAACAACAGCTTGCATTTCCATGGTGCATTTATTTTTCAAGTACGTAGTATGTCATCAGGCTGCTCTCTGACCTCCCTTGGCCAAGACACCCTGGTGCTGTGCCTTTTATTCGGTTTGGAACCCTAAGTCTGTGGGTCACATGTCCCTTTGGAAATCTCCATGCAGTGTATCTTCAGGCTCTGGCAACAGCTGCACCAGGAGGGGAGGGGGGTTGTTATTCTGCAAACATGTGCCCCTGACCCAGAAGAAGCAGCATCTTTATTATGGCCATTTATTATTTACAAAGCACGGCAGGTATACATGGTATTTTATGAGACACAAAGACAAGGTCCCTGTCCAGTGCACTGAGAGGGTTTATCCAGCATTTCATCTGTCTGAGCTGAACTGCAGGGACACAAAGCAAGCAGGGATAATGCACCCAGAACAGTGTCTGGGATGTCAGGGTGGAAGCGAGGATTTCTGACAAGGAGTTTGAAATGGGGAAAGTCAGGTGCATGCAACTTGAAGCATCACTCCAGGATCTGCAGGGGTTTAGCAATGACCTGTGTTTCAGTGCAGGAAGAGAAATTCTGCCTGCATGCCTTGGAACAGTTAGGGGAGGAACAGGTTGAAAAGATTACAAAGAGACAAATGCTCTGTCAGTCCCCAAAGCCTCTTACACCAGCCAGTACCTCCCCCAACGCCATCAACTCAACTCTCCTGCAGGCTGTCTTGTTTTCTTCTGCTTTGTTTTGGGGAGTGATTGTGGCAGGGAGGAGCATTTGTCGGTTTAAAAAAAAAGTATGATTGTTAATTCATTGTGTAGTTTTAAGTAGATTCATTTTCCTCCTTCAGTGGGTAAGTTTCTGGGCATTGGGACCCCTAATCCTCAGCCACCCACCACCACTGGTCAATTACTCTTCTGTCTGTTTCTGTTGCAGTCAGGCCAACGTCATGGTGTCTCCCAGCCTTCTGTATAACCATTATGCTCTGTCCAACTAGCAGACACTCACTGAGTAGCTCCCATGGACCAGGGTCTGGTCTGAAAAGATGAACAAGACCCCTAGCCCGGCCCCCCGAAGCCACAGACTAACAGGAATGAGGATGTGAAAAAGCCCTGACACTGGGGCCAAAGCTGCCTTCTTCTGTAGGAGGACCAAGAGGGTGTGGTGGTGCGGGCACAGATTCCTCCAGGACTTGTGATCATTCATCTGGAGACATTCCTGGGTTCCTCCCCTCCGGAACAGGGCTCAGATTCTAGGAAGGCTCAGAAATCTAGACATGCCCTGGGCTCGGGAAAAACCGATCATGTCCTTGGCATGGGACTCTTCCTGCTTAGGGCTCAGGGCGCAGTCCAACACCAGGCAAGTTTTGCAGCCAGAAACAGATATAAATTTGGCTGAGCAGCACTAGTGTAAGCAAAATAGATTCTGTAATGTGCAGAACGTGCACCAGATGGCTCTGCTTCCTACCCGCGCTGCAAGGCTGGTGAGCAAAGTCTACTGCCCTCCATCATCACCAGCATCACTGCCCTCACCATCATCTCATCTTATTAAAGGCCCTCTGGTACGTGGCTTTCTGAAGAGCTCTCTGAGTCTGCATGTTCAGTTGGGAATATTTTCTGCCTTCTCCTCCCTTTCCCTCCCTCAGCCTCCAGATCCCAGTGATGTTGATGGTGTGGGTTCTCATTTCCCCCACAATCCTCCTCTCTTCCCACTTGCCAGCACCACTCTCTCCCTGTTCCTTCTTCACATTCTCTTCCACGTTTCAAGCCAGTGTCTCTCAGAGCATGGCCCTCCCACCTCCTGCATCAGAATCGTCTGGGCAGTGTGTTACAGACAGATTTCTCCCCTCTGCCCCCGATGCTAATTCAGAGTGTTTGATAGCGGTCCCTGGTCATTTACATTTTAACAAATCGTCTAGGTCATTCTCATACATCACAGAGTTTCTCTACATGCTCTTCTTTCAACAAGAGCCAAATACCGAAGTCTTTCAATGTCCCCGTTTAGTGGAGCACAAACCAGGAGCCAGTTCGAGAAGGGATACCAGCAGCAATGTGCCACAGCTGGCCTGTACCTGATGGCAAGAACACTTTTAGGAAATGCACAAGTTGGTTACCAATGTTAAAGCATTGGTAGTTTGAAATTACCCACGGAGGGGGTATATTTTTAAGCATGAGTTTACCAGCACTCCACTGGACACCAAGTAACATCTGGACCAGCATCGATGTTTGCAGATGAGAGCCCTAAGGCCCAGAGAGGTGAAGGATCAGCCAAGGTCTTGCAACAAGTGAGATGGACTCACAGCTAGAGTCCAGGCTTCCTGGCCCCCCTTCTGGTGCACGACAGCCCTATTCCTTTTTCATAATTACCTGGCCTCTGTCAAGAGGTTGGTTTGTAAGGATTCATACATAAAGTTCCCATGAGTGTGATCACTGTGTGAATTGGTCGGGGTTCTTTGCTAGCAAGTCACAGATTCTAACTTCCCTAAGCAGAAGGGAAATTCAATGGCAGACTCAGTGAATGCATGGGACTGAAAGGAAGGCTGGAAAAGCAGGCTTACAGAAGGATCAAGAGAGGGCAGCTCAGGAATGCATGGAGCATGGACTGATAGATGGTCTCTTGAGGGAGATACGGCTGAATTAAACCAGCTCAAAGTCTTCTTTGCAGCCCTGCTTCACTTGGCTGGAACAAAGTCCTTGAAGAGGTTCTGACTCCCTTTGGGCCACATGCCCACCCCTCAGCCCAGGGATGGACAGGGCACCTTGAGTGACATTCCCAAGAGCGCACACAGTGAGTGAGAGACAAATTCCCCTCAAAGAAATCAGTTCCAGGACGTTTGGACCAAGATCCCCTCCCTCTTTCTGCCGATACCCCTTGCCGTGCATCACGTGGCACATTCTGCCTCTGGCTCGGTGCTGGATTGGGAAGCCTGATTTGAACATTCAAATGCTTAAATGTGAGAGTTCCAGTCATCTTCTGGTCACCCCCGTGTCCTCTCTTACTATACTGACTGCAATCTAAATGCTAATGATTCCCAAATCTATACCTCCAGACTATAGTTTGAGGTTCCCATTGGACAAAGCTATTTTAGAAGCATTTTTCAGCTCCAGCGTTCCTTTCCTTCCTGTTGCCATCACCTTGATTCAGTTATCTTCTGCATCAGCCTCTGGTCTCTCTCCACCTTAATTTTCTTTTCTGTCCAATCTACCCTCTGCGTTGCCCCAGCTTTGTGCTTGAAAACAAGCAGATCTTATCCTCCCATTCTTAAATGCCATTCAATGACTTCTCCTTCTTCAAAATAAACCCACACTCCCTCCCTACCTTCTTGTGAACTGACCTTAACCTGTCCTTCTCAGCCCATCCACCCCTCCCTGCAGACATGCCACCTTCACCTTCAGCGCATGGTGATGAAGACGCCCCTCACCTTTCCACTCCCGTGCCTTTCCACACACGTTTCCTCTGCGTGCGGTTCTCCTCCTCACAATCTTTCCCCAGAAAGTTCTTATTTGTCCTTTATGACCCAGAGGACAAGATAGAAAATATGGGCAGAAAGATAACATATTAGATGGATGGGAGATGTGGAGATTGCCTGGTGAGGTCTTTGCTGACCTGCCCAGGTCTTATCTCTCTGTCCTCTGTATTTCTACAACTCTTGGTTCATAAGTTCAAATAACCTGCTTACTCCATGTTACCGTATGCATTTACATGCATTTTTCCACCTCATCATGGGCGTTGATTATCAATACTTTGGTCACCCAGGACCCTTCACATTCTTCCTATGTTTGAAAAATTCTGTTTTCTTAATCCCCACATCCTATCACGCATGGAAGGCCCACACTCGCTTTCCCAGCCTCCCTGGCAGGTAGGGCAGAGCATGTGACCCAGACCACCGCCATCTATGACCATTAAGACCCGGAATCAGAAGATAGTGCGGCCAAGCAGCGCCTACTGGGAGGAGTCCATTCTAGCAAAGGCGGCTTGTATCGCTGGCAGTCTCAGAGGCAGCCGTGGCCGACGATTCTGAAGAGAGCCTCTGAGGTCCTGCAGCAGACTATCAGCAGGGGGACCAGTGGGGTCTCCACTAGACTGCCAAGTGTTTGGGGGTGTGATTCCTAGCTGTGTAGCTTCCCAGGCATTTTGTGATCTAATATTCTTCAATAAATTGTTTTATTAAAATTTGTTCTTTAATAAATTTTCTTCTGAAAGCAACCAGAACTGCTTTCTGATGTTTTGTAACTAGGAATCTTGACCTTTTAGTCTGAAAAAAATCTTCCAGTGTAGGGACCGTTGCTTGTTTATTTCTTTATTCCCCTCACAGGGCCTGGCACCAAGTAGCTTCTGTATACATGTTTGTTTAACAAACAGCTGAGTTCTCTCGGGAGGAGGTTGCTTATCCACAGTGCTTGACTTTCATAGCTACAGGCTGGAGTTTCAGAGCTGAAAATAATGCTTATGTTACTTGGCTCAGAAGTCTGGGTCTTGTGACCTATTTCAGGGAGCTCAAAGACTAGTCAAAGAGAATGTGGAACTATCCATAAGATGACTTTAATTTTTATGCAGAATTCCTTTTTACTCTTCCATTAAGCTCCCGGTTTTGGAACTTCATTTGATTTCATTTTGAACTCTGCTGCTTCCTGCATTCTCTTGTGATTTCTTCTCTGCACAGATTAATGGGAGGGTTGAATGAATTGCACTGCCCAAATTGTGAAACCATTTTTCAGAGAGAGGGCAGGCTGCTCGTGTGCCATCTACTTACGAGGCCTTGGCAATGATTTCCTTTCATGATAGGGCTCCTAGGCCAGCAGCAGACCAGAATGCTGGAGGCCTGTGATTTCATAAGGCATTTGGTCGAGTCTCACTTTATTTCCTGGAGGACAGGACAGAAATTGTAGGCTGAATGACAATGCGTTAGGTACGTGGTCAAGGTGGAGACTGATGGCTAATCACTAAACTCCTATCTCCCCTTCTTCACAGGAACAGGAGGGGAGCTGGGCCCTGCACTGTGTCTCCTACCTTCCTTACAGTAAGGTGCATTCTGTGTCTGTAGGAGGGGAAGAGATGCCTGCTGCTCCCAGGCCTGGCCCATAAACCTCCTCTACTCACTTCTCCAGGTTTTCTCCCTTTCTGCCTGCTGGAATGGCGACCAGCAGAGCAACAGAAGCCACACACTGAAGCTGGAAGAGCTGCCCTGTCTGGGTTCCTGACTGATGGTGCAGGAGGCCTTCTGCTGAAGTGGGGTCTTTCCAGACTGTTACATGAGAGGGCACCTTGTGTATCTGTTAAGCCTCTGAGTTGTGGGGACCCTTACTACTGAACTCACTTCCCCTAATCCACTGGGTTAGTTGGTTTAACAGCCGAATCCAAAGAATAGTGACCAATCTGTCAGCATCAGATCAGGAGAAAATCAGTGACATGACACAGGGCTCTGTCTTGGATGCGACACGGGTTCTTTTAAGCAATAATTCAGAAAAAGTTGTGGAAGCCATACTTACCAGATTTAAAGAGGACACAAGACTGAGAGGGATAGCTGGTCAAATGCAAAAAGATCTCAAGAAGCTAAAAATAGCAGGTGTGATGTTTTCTAAGCACTTAATAGGCCAGGCTCTGGGTTCAGTGCTTTCCATACATGATCTCATTTAGTGCTTATGATAATCCTGTGATTTAGGAATATTAGCTTCCTTTTCAAGATGGGAAAGCAGAAACTTTGAGAGATTAAGTCCAGAGTTGGTAAATGATGGTGCTGGGATTCGAACCTGGGCTCTGTGGTTCACTATGCCGAGGGTTGCCTCGCACGCACGTTTGTCTGGAACAGTCCTGGTTATGTTTATGCCTGCTGTCTCAAAGTCATTATTAAGAGCAATAATAGCACCTCTTTCACTCTCAAAAGTGTCTTGATTTGGATGATAAATTATATTTATTTTCTCTGAAGGATTCTTCAGAGAAAAGGTCACCAGAGTGATTCTGCATAGCCTGAAACCGACAAAGTAAGATTTAGGGGAAATCAATGCAGAGCTCCATATATTCAGTGTTCAAATATGGAAAATCCAACACATTTTTTTTTTATTACATTACACTGAGACAATAGTATGATGAGGCTGTAAAAATGGCACCGGAAACTTACATGTCATCATTAATACTTGTGGTGAGTCCAGAACAAGGGACAAGATGATTCTGTTGTACTTGGGGCTGAAGAGGCCGTATCCAGAGTACCCAGATCTCTTCAAGGAACCATATTTCCAGAGGGACAGCCCCTGACTGGAGCAAATCCAGAGGATGCTGTCAGGAGACTGAATTATATGAGGACTGGGGGAGGGCACCGGGGAGGCTTTGCCTGGAGTCAAGCCGACTTTAGGGACATGGAAGCTATCCTCATATATCCCAGTGGCTGCCATGTGAGGGAGGGATCAGGCTGATGCCAGGGACTCCAGATGGCAAATCCAGGACTAGGTGCCATGACAAGGAAGGAGATTCCAGCTCAGTTTCAGGAAGAACTTTCTAACAATCTGAGCCATCTGATAATATGTCTGCTTTGCAAAGGACGGAACCGCCAGTCTCTGGTCGTGTCTAAGCCAAGAAGGCTAGACCCCCGTCAGGGGTGTGGCAGGAGTAGCCCTTACCCTGGGAGAGGGCTTCGACTAGACGGCTCCTATGTTTCTTTTTCAAATTCCGTGATTCCAACACCAGGAATAGGAACGAATTGCTGACACACACAGGGCATGGAATTTATTCAGAATGTGAATGAAAGAACCAACCACAGCCTGGATCTTTTTAAAAAGGCGAGTAGACAGTGGCCTAAATCTGTGCTTTGAGTGGCCCCATGGTCCCTAAGCAGCTCCGGGTTACTAAACTGTTATTAGGCTGGTTGGGGCTTGAATGGAGCGAGTCAGGGGTGATTCTGTAAGTGGGACCGGGAGTTGGGGATTGTGTTTTAGCCAGACCAGGGCCCAGGGGAGCTCAGGGAAGGATGGAACCGCCAGTCCCTGGTCGTGTCCAAGCCAAGCGAAGGAGCTCTGATCAGCCCTTGAGTAGGAATAGGGGAGAAAGAAGTAGAACCCACCTTTCCAGGTACCAGACTAGAGATGGCTGAGTGCTTCTGAGTGCCTGCCCTGTGCCAGCCCTCATAGCTGTCAGTCCCCAGATTTCTTACCCAGAACTAAGAAACGTCTTCATTCGCCCACAGCGAAGCATAAGGCACTGTGCTGAGGCCCAAGGATACAGTGGTGACAAGACAGAATTTGAAATTAGGATGTTTCTTAGTTGCAAGTAACACCACCAGCAAAAAGCAAATGCTCAAACTGGATTAAACATAAAGGGAACGTATTGGTTCCCGTAACTGACAAGTCTAGAGGTAGCTTAGTTTCAGGCAGTGCTTCACCCAGAGGCCCAAATAATGTGACCAGGACTCCGTTTCTTTCTGCCCATTTCTTGTCTCTGCTCGGCTCCTCTGCGGGCGAGGCTGTCCCACCCTAAGCCTCAGCCCCTTTGGTGCCGGTGGCGTCTAGTATGCTGGGAAGCCACACGTGCAGGAGGGAAGAAAGGCCAGGAGCCTCATTTCCAGGCAGAGCCCTGAGGTTCAGTCTGATTGGACCAGGCTAAGTCACATGTCAACCCTGGGCCAATCAGCGCGACAGGGAAAGGACATGCCCGTTAGTGTTCGCGCCACCGCTGGAGCCCGGCATCCTGTCAATCCCCACAAATCACATGGCAGAAACACAGAGGGAGGAGGCTTTCCAGGACTGTTTCTCAGAAGAGGAACAAATGCTGGGCTGCAAACAACAGATGCGGGTAGGCATGGCCCCTGGGGTCGGATCCTATATAGAAAAGGAGCAGGCGATTGTGAATCCGAGGTGGTATTCGCCCAGTACAGAGGAAATCCTCGGTGTCGGTAGGGCAGAGAAACATCTAACCCGGACGGGGGTGAGGTGGTTAGGGAAATCTTCCTGGAGAAAGCCGCGTTTACACCGAGACCGGAAACATGACGAGCCTTTAACCAGATGATAAGAGGAGAAGATTGTTCTAGGCAGAGGCACAAGCATGACCTCAGTGAGGCAGTGCGAAATCCAGAGTGGCAGGCGCAAGGAATGCTGGGAGGCAGGGTGCCCCGCGGGGCGGGGATGTTGCGGGTCCGTTGCACGGAGAAGGGAGGTGAGGATGAACCGAGGGGTGGGAGCCGGTTTCTTCATCAGGCTGTGCCGGCGGCAGCAGTCGGGGTGAGTGCTCTCTGCACTGGGGCCTGGCCCTGGCCGGCCTTCTCACTGCCCCTGAGGGACAGCACAGAACCCTGGGGGAGGGAATGACAGCCCGGTCCGTGTGGGGAGCAGGGCCGAGACCGCGGCCGCCCAAGTCTCGGTGGGGTCCCTGAGTAACCCCAAGCCGAAGATCGCACTTTGACCTCAAGCTGGCTTGAGAGTAAACAAATGTTCTGTTAAATTATAGACCGAGGAAAACATTGCATCAGTATTTTTCACCATATCTTGAAGTGTGAGAGATTCTTTAGAAAAAAGGTTCTTATCCCGGGCTGTATCCCAGGATTTTCCTGGGAGCCGTTTTAGAAATAATCTCATAGTGACTATTGTCCTGTGGTGGCGGGGCCCATGCCCTGCAGGTGCTGTTGTGCTTGGCCTCTGCTTTGTTGCTGGAGAGACAATGTTCCTCAGTGGGGAGTGTGGGGCCTTTGGGGCCAGACCACCCTGGCTTTAGACCCCAGCTTCTTACTGTGAGACTTCTGGTAAGCTTCCTGGCCCTGTCAAGCCTCCATGTCCTCTATAAAATGAGGATAACAGTACTACCTATCTTGTGGAATCCTCATAAGGATTAAGTGAAATTATGTTTGTAAATTGCCTAGAAAATAATAATCCCTCAAGTGGAAAATGTTCTTATTAGTGTGTTAGAGATGACTTCCCCTTTACATACATTCGAACGACATTCATTCATTCATTCTGGCAACATTTACTGGGACTCTCCCGAATCCCAGGCACTGGGATTACAGCAGTGAGCAAAATAGACCAAAATCCCTGCCCTCGTGGATCTTACCTCCTACTTGGGGAGACGGGCAATAGACAAACAAATAAAGAATATGTAGTGTCAGAAAGCGATAGGTGGACTGAGGAAATACAGTAGAATAAGAATAAGGAGGAGAGGGGAGACAGAGGGGAATGTTTTAGATGGGGGTGGTCAAAAAAAGCCCCCCTGAGGAGGTGACAGCTGAGCAGAGACCTAAGGGATGGAAGGAAGAGGACCATGTGGGAAGTGCTCCATGCAGACAAACGGCTAGTGCGAAGGCAGGAATGGGTTTGGAATATTCGAGCAAGAGCGAGAAGGCTCCTTTGGTGAGAGCAGCGTGAGTCAAGTGGGTGGTGGAATATGAGGCGGGAGAGCTGGGCGGAGGCCAGAACATGAAATGCAGATGTTGCTCCAAGATGTGTTGGATGGTTTGCAGAAGTTAGTAATATGCTCTCGCCTCTATTTTACAAGGACCGCTCAGGCTGCTATAGGGAACATTGACTGGGTGGTGTAGTCCAGGTGGCTATTAAAAGGTGTGCACACCTTTGTCGTGTCCTTGGGGAGGTAGGCAGCCTCTAAGATGTCCACAATGACCTCTGCCTCCTGGTATTCACCGTTTACTGTAGTCCCCTCCCCTTGAATGTGGGCTGGACCTAATGATTCACTTCCTTTGAATATAATGTGGCAAAAAAGATTAGGGTATAAAAAGACTGTGACTTCTGTCTCACTCAAGCTCTTGCTGGCTTTCTCTGTTATGAGCTCCAAGTGGCAAGGAGCTGATATCTCCAGCCAACAGCCAGTGAGGACCTGAGATCTGCCAACAGGCTCCTGAGTGATCTCGGAAGTTGGTCACTCTGAGTGACCTTGGGATGGCTGCAGCTCTGGCTGACACATTCTTTGCAACCTGAGAGGGACCCTGAGTCCGAAGGATCTGGTCAAGCCGCACCTAAATTGCTGAGTGCGTACAACACTCTGCAAGATAACAAAAATTTGTCGTCCTAAGTCACTAAGTTTTGGGGTTATTTGTTACACAGCAACCAATAACTAATAATGCTTGGTATAAGCTAAGTAAAATATAAACCCTCGGTAGCCAACCAGAAATGTGAGAATTACAAAGAATCGCTGTGAGTTCGTCCCTCAGAGATGTTAGGCTCACTCACCTCCTGCAGATCTTTGGTCAAATGTCACCTTCTCACTGGGGACCTTCTTGGTTGCCCTTTAGAAATGGCAGCCCCACCTCCAACTCTACACTGTCCTGGCTTTTCTCCCTAACACTTGTCACTGTCGGACACACTAGACACTGTTTTGTTTACTGCTGATCTACCCCACACCTCACCCCCTCTAGCACATACGTTCCACGTGAGGGTTTTTGGCTGCTTTCGTGTCTACTGGATTCCCAGGGCCTAGAATCACGTATCATGCCTGGAGCATAGTAGCTGCTCGAAAATATGTGTCCCCACAATTTACTTCTGTGCCTGAGCAGTGAAGGCGGGAAGAAAAAAATTGACTGGAGTTGGCTAGAGACTCTATTATTCCGTCCAGTGGCTTGCACAAAGAACAAAGAGCATCATCAAAGCAAACCACAGGGTCTGGGAGGTCGTGAGAACTGCAGAACATAGAGCATGAGCAGCGAGAGAGGATGAGCAAAAGGCGAGGGAATGGAAGGAAAGCCTGGAGAAGCAGGACTGGAGGGCAGATATCATCACCCTGAAGAGAGGTCTTTTGCTGCGTGTCATGGGCCTGGCACATTGGGCCCGTGGCCGCCTTCAGTGCGGCTGAATGTAAGCACTCCTAGGAGTTACTCCACGGCCTAGTATGGGTTATGCGGGGTATGGTGCCCAACACATCTTTGAACTACCTACTATGCTCTGTGGTATTTGTTGCATTACCTAAGGCCTCTGCCCCCCAGTTTCACATGGAAAAATCAGCTTTTACTTTTTTGAAATAATGTAAGGGGAGAACAGAAAAAGGAGTTAGAAGGGAAGCACGTCCTACTGGGGAGTCTGCTAGGGTGCAGAACTTCCAACTCTTGACCTTTGGCCTTGGACTGAACGTTGTTGGCTTCCCTTTGGGGGATGATAATGCCGAATTTTCCTCCATTCACAATCCTGGTAAACATTTCTTTATGCTCCTTGAAAACCCAACTTTCCCATCCCACAGCATCTGTTTCAGGGAAGGCTGCTGCCAGCCTATGGAGAGTGTAAATTCCAGAAGGATGCCCCTTCTGTGGGGACACACTCTGCCGGCATATGGCTTAGTGGAAAGCTGTTGCTTTTGTGCAAAGAAAAGGCATCCCTTCCTGCAGGACTGGAAGTCAACCCTTCTTGCCTTCTTGGCCAGATACCTTTGCACGGTGTCTAAACTGGCATCCATGCACAGTGGCCCAACCTTCAAGTACTTTCTTGCTGTTGTCTACAAATGTGAAATACTTAAAGAGAAGAACCCTAAAACATCTGAGGTAAAATGGGGATGCTGAATGGGGTTGTTCTAGAGGGGCCCTGGAATCTACATTTCTTTCCAATGGGTGAAGATCAGAATTAGTCTGAGAGTAATTCTTGCAACCAAGGATTCCAGCTCCCAGCTCAGTCCACCATAGAGGCAGCTGAGCAGAGGCAAGCAGATGCTGATGATGGAGCAGAAGAGCATATTGCAAGCAGAAAGAGGAGCCATGGTGAGTTATAAATAACCGACAGTGGACATTTTGCAGAACACACTGGAAAAAACAACCTCCCTAGATACCAACTGATAGGGTCTTCGTTATTGACAACTTGAACTTTGAAAGATTATAGAGATTGAGAATTCTCTGCGATTAATAACAAGAGCCTGGATACAAGAAAACAATCACCTGAACCTGGACCAGTTTGAGGCAGGGATTAGGTGGGATGGAGGAAGCAGGTCAGCTAGACATGGGTAACTTCAAACCGACAGAGTCATCAGTTCCTGACTTTGGAGGAAGTGAAAGTCAACATCAGAATCCAGCTGCAGTTTTCCCACGTTAACAAGACAGTACATTTTCGGTATTCTCATTCCATTATGTGAGACTCAGGCATTCTCAATTATCCTTGGTCTTATCTTTATTGAAGTCTAAATTTAAGAGCACTTCAGAAATGGAACCTGATGGGAGAGGGGCCCCACCTAACCCCCCGCGGACAGGACCCTGGAGTCCAGAGTGGGCAGAGCAGTAGCATGTCTCCCTCAGGGAATGCTGCCCGAGCCAGCCTTCTCCCAGTCCAGAAGGGCGGCCCATGAAGCTGACACCGTGTGGCTGCTGGCCAGGCTGGCCATCTTGCAGCCATCTGTGTGACAAAGTTCCCACCCAGCTGCCTTTGCGTGCACCACCTCCTGGCGCCGGTAGCTCAGCACACTGTGCTCGCGCCTTGCGGCCGCCCTCGAGCACCCCCTGGGCACTCCAGCGCTTCCTCTGAGCCAGCTGCCCACGGCAGGCGTGCTTTGCCTTGTCTCAACCCTCTAGTGTGTGTGTGTGTGTGTGTGTGTGTGTGTGTGTGTGTGTGTGTGTGTGTGTGTGTGTGTGTGTTGGGGGGGTTAGGGTGGGAAGAAGGCAGGGACTAATAAAATATCAGTAAAAAACATGCTTATTTCTAGAAGGAAGGCAGAACCAACTTTCAGCAGGTTTTTTTCCTACTGAGAAAATGTCTTTGGCAGTCTTCCTCCTTTCCGTGTCTTGCCCTCACCCCCTCCAGTCTGCCAGTAACACTCCCGGTCACTCCGATTCCATAAACCACCTTTTGACTATCAGAACCCTGCCTGGCCTGTTTGTCTTCATAGGGTTCTAGGCCTTCAAATTATTCTTTATCTCCATTCTGTTTCCTTATGCAGTCGGATAAAACTCCAAAGCCCTCACCATTGTGCTTGGTGAGATTTTATTTTAATTAGTCACAAGCACCCCCTCCCTGTGACAGCCGTGGTAACATGTCTCTCCTTTGTACAATATCAGCTACAGCATCGCTGCGTTATTTTGTTTTTTCTGTGTGTGTATTGTTGAAAATGATTCTTGTTTAGACTACAACTTCTTATGGTCTTTCTTCTCACTACTCCTTCCCTTCCTGTCCCATCTTCTTCCTGCTTCTGAGTATTCCATTTTTGAAATAAATCGTTCCATGTAGATTTTCTTCTTATGTTTATTCCATCAGAGAGGGACTCACTGTCACTTTTGACTTCCAAAGGTTCCTAGACTTAAGCTCTGGGGCCCATCACTGCCTCATCCCACCCTCCTGATTTTTATTTTGTTTTGTTTTGTTTCAAATGACTGAAATAGCTCAGCCGTAGTGTTCTGGCTCTTTTTTTTTTTTCTTTTAACATTAAAAAAAATTGTGTAGAAAATGCATACCATAAAATTTACTGTCTTAGCCATTTGAAAACGTACATTTCTGTCGTGTCAACTATAATCACATTTTGTGCAACAGATGCCTAGAACTTTTTCATCCTGCAACACCAAAAATCCATACCCATGAAAACAATTTACGCTTCTCCCCCTTCTCCAGCCCATGGAACCACCACTCTGCTTTCTGTTTCTGTGAGCTTGACTACTTTAGACACCTCAGACAAGTGGAATCATACAGTACTTACCTTTCTGTGGCTGGCTTATTTCACCTAGTATAGTGTCTGCAAGGCTCATCCATGTTGTAGCTTGTGTCAGAATCTCCTCTTTTTAAGGCCGAATAATGTTCCATTGTATTTAAACACCACTTTTTCTTCATCCATTTTTCCCTCGATGGACATCTGGGTTGGCTGTTGTGAATAATTTTGCAATGAACATGGGTGTACATTCTGGCTCCCTCTTATACTACAAGTACATTAAAAATATCCAGAAAGCAGACCTGAAAGGATAAAACTCCACTTTGCCACAATGGCAAAAAATCTGCTGCCTACTTTGTCACTCATTCTGGAAGCTGCTTGCTAGTGTGAAAGTTATTTTGCATAAAATTATCAATTAACTCAAAGCTTTCAACTCTATTTAAAGCTCCACTTTAAAGTTTGACTTTTTTTTTAGTCCTTCTGAAATTCTTATTATCTGAAAGCATTCAGAAATGTCTCCATTCAGCCTGAATCTCTAGACTACTTTATTCTTGAAGAAGGGTACCCTATAATTCACACCGAAATACTTAAAGAGTAAAGCCCTAAAACATCTGAGACAAGTGGCTGTTGAACACTCTCTCTACCCAGCTTTAGCTTTTAAAACCAGTATGTCTTTAGTTGGTAGAATTGAAAAGTAGGTATTGAGAAGGTATTTGTGGGCAGAAGTCCTCCCTTAAATCAATCACTCCCAACTCTTTATCCAGTGGGCCACACAAGTAAGAAAATCTCCCCTGCTGATCCCAGGGTAACGACAGATTCACCCCTGCTTGCTTTGGCTTCATCTCTCTCCCACTGAAGACAGTGTAAAATCTCTCCCACTGAAGACAGCGTAAAATACAAGCGAATACCATGCGTGTTGTTATAGGAATAACCTTGAATTTTCTTTCATTTTTTTTAAAAAAGGTAAATCTTTTGCAAACTCCAGTATTTTAATTATTAATAAAACAAATCACTTGCAACCAGCTTACAAGTGACTCACCACAGCAGTGTGACCACACCAGAGTTGAGAACTTGTGCCTTAAAAGGTGGCGGCCTATTCTGCGTATTGCGCATTCAGCCCTGAAAGGGGTAATGAGAGGCGTGTCTGCTATTCCCCAGTTCCTTCCTTCCAAGTGGGGAAAGACAGAGGAAGAGGAATGGAGCCGAGCAGCACTTGGGGGAGGGTCCAGGGGTCTAAAACTTATTGGCGAGCTTCCTGTGAGTTCACTTACTTTGGGCCCCTGAATGATGGGCCCCTAGTATTTGGAGCTGGGATAATGGAGCCCCTGGGCATTCTGGGACATTGCAGATAGTAGACTTTAGTGGTTAAAACATGGACTTTGGAGGCAGACAAATGTGGGTTCAAGTTCTGTGACTGCCTAGTTTTGTGAACTTAGGTGACTTATGTAACCAATCTGACCTTAATTTCCTCATCTGTAAAATGGGCAGAAGAACAATCTACTTTAGAAAAACCTCATGTTTCCATCTGTCTAGAGTCCCTTCTTTATTCTCTTCTTTACTGTGCGTAACGCATTCCATGACGCTGAGTGACGCTGAGCCCTGCTTTATCTTCACCGGCACTCTGGCCTGTCCACTCAGAGAATTTTCATCCTGCTGGCCAGGGTTTGATTCAGGGAGGAATATATGGTTCCAGCTGGCCAGTCAGATCTTTCTGGCAGTCTATGGAGAAAGACAGGTTTTTTTCTGGGGGAGGTGCTAAGTGGGAGGGTAGAAGTATGGGGGTGCAGTAGCCAGCTATGCTACCTGCCACGTGGGAATAAGCTGTCCAAAGAATGGGGCCAAGGAGGCATAAGTAGAGATTTAAAAAGAGAGAGAGCCCTAATGAGATGGTTGATTCCTGGTTCCAGCCACGTCTGAAAGGAGATGCACGCTCGGGCTCCCCAGTTATCTGTCTCAATAAATTCACTTTTTGTCTGGACTAGTCTGCGTTGGCTGTCCAAAACCCATGACCAGAAGCCTTGGCTAGTGTCCTACCTCCAGGTTGCCGTGGAAGTAAATAAGGAATTTAAGGCTGGGTCATGGCGTCATATCTTCTCCCCTAGGACCACGCTGGGGCAAGCTGGTCCTCAGCCACCAGCGCTACACTGGTAGAAGCCAGAGAGCTCCTCCTCTCCGTGGGCATGGGGTTGGGGTGCGGAGGCAGAGTGCCCAGACTCTCCTTCCTTTCTGTCCTTGCTCCACCAGTGTGCGTGTGACCCCAGAAACTCTTGTTCTGGAGGCAAAAGTACCACTAAGTTCCTCTGAAGGAACCGCAGGGCATTTATTGGTACAGCTCAGTCACGGCGATGGGCATCCCACATCTGTGCTGGGTTGGTTCGATCGTCAACTTTTGTCTGAATATGTTGTTTAACTCTTTTCATGGAACTCTAGGATGTTAGAGCTGGGAAGTGCCCTACAGCAGGAACACTCTGCCTGGACCCTTCAGCCCCACCCTCTGTGGACAGAGGGAGCACGGGTCGGTGGCCAGCCCCGGGTCCCACAGCCAACTGGCCGAGACGGGTCTCTGTCAGTCTCCTGATCCCCGGTTCTCTGAAAGGATTCTGCCCTCAAAACAGCTGGGCCTCTTCTCAGCGCACCTGCAGCCCGCCTCCCCCTCACAGCACCAGCTGTTGCAGTCTCCTGGGGTTCTCTTCACTCACAGGTGCTCTGAGCAGCCTGGCCAGGCCCCTGCCTGTCCCCCCGGGGCTCTCGCCGCCCTCCCACCTGCCCCAGTCTCCCCTCTCCTCTCTGTCCCTTTCTCCTGCTGTTCTCTAGCTCAGGCCCTCTCTGCCTGCCCTTGACGCCCCTGCCTTCTCCCCCTCTCCTTTTCTTTCCCCCCTCCCACTTTCCCCTCCTTCTCCCAACCCATCTTGTCCTTCTTACCTGACCTGATCAGCCCATTATTTCTGGGAAGTTAAGCCCTAGATGTGGAGGCCAATGCGCTGAAGTCAGAATTTCCCAAAGTGTGACCCAGTGACCAACAATTCCAACAGTTGTGAATAGAGACTTCATGTGTTTGCAAAGATTTCTGTTGGTGAATCGAGACTTATCAAATGTAAGGTGTAAGAATTTAAATTCAAACTTGGAGGTGTAAAAACTGTCATGTTAGCTTATTTTCTTAAAATCCATTTGACTCTGAACCTGAGCCTGCAGCCCACCAGGCTAATGGAAAAGTCACAGTGTTGTCCCAGAGAGGTCCTGCAGATCCCGCCCTCCCCTGGGGCTATGACACAGCAGGACCCTTGGGGCTCTGGAGGCCCAGCAGCAGCAAAGGGCTCCCAGGGCCGGGCTGTGGCCACAGGCGGGGTGGGGGCTCTCTGTTTCTGGGCCGGGCTTGGGCTCTGGGGGCTTGGCTGGGGCCGGAGGCTTCCCACGGGCCCTGTCATGTCCTGACAGCTCCTGCCTGGAGCCAGCTCCTCCCCGAAGCCTCCCTTCTCCATTCACTGGGGGAATTTCTAGCTGCTCTCTCTGCTTTTGCTTCCCCACCCCGCTCTCCACCAGGCAAAAGCACTTGTCTTTTTCCTCCTCTGAAAGGATCTAGCAGAATTTCTCCCAAAGGCAGAAAAGGGTGTGTCAACAAGTTGCTACTGAGATCCCACAGAGCACATCTCCCCTCAGTCCAGAGGGAACAAAAGGCTGATTACTTTCTCAGGGAGAGGGGCTGGGAAAGGAGAGTAGACTGAGAACAAAATGCAAAATATTATCTCAATAAATTGCCCTGTCATGCAACACTGGTCCCTTTTTAGTGAATTCAGGGCTTCTGTGCATTGTGAACCTCCAGGAGGCAGATAGAAAACCTCTCCCATGCGTGTCTGACCTGGGAACCCCTTCTCTGCCTAACCTCTTAAGGACTCCTTCCACAAAACACACCTTAAGGGTTCCTAACTCTGGACTTGGCCTCTCAGCACAGACCAATTTATGACATTATCTAATGGACAGGTGAAAGGGCAAATGCTGGGTGTTTTGAAACAGGGTCCAAATCTTGGCTCTGCCACTTTCACACTGTCTTTGAAGCTCAGTTTTCCCATTTGTAAAATGAGATTCATAATGAGGTAGGGCAGAGACATGGGGCAAGCATCATGATTAATTTTCCAAAAAAGCGGAGATATAAACTGCATAGTAAGAACAGGAGAGACTCCATCTTAAAGCCAAGATTCCATTTTAAAAAGCAGGGAGTTGAGAAGTAAGATTCCTAACACAGTCTCTAGTAATCAGCCAACAGCCCACCTTAGGGCAGGGCAGGTAGGCCTCAATGATGTGTCCCCAGGGCTTGAGGGGAACCACTATCTTGGAGAAGAGGATCAATAAATCCCTTGTGTTAAGTTTATCCTACAGAAATGTCTGGAGGACTGACTGTGGGTGAGGACACAGTGTCCCTCACTGGAGAGGCACATCAGGAGACCACAAGTCAAGCCTACGCCCAACACCCCCCTCTGCCCTTTGCCCCTTCTTGAAAGCCTTGAAGACAGAATCCCCCCCTTTCAGCGCACCTCCTCTCTGAGGACACCTGCACTTTCCTTTCCTTAAGTGCATACTTTTAAATAAAGCTTTCTCACTGCTCAAATTATTGAGTTTTGTCTCTTTGCTATTTCATTCTATTCCCAAATCTTCACTCTGTCTCTGCTTTACTCCTGATAAGCAGGGAGGAGCTGTGGAGAGCTCTGATTTGGGTCTGCAAGTTCCTGTCACCTGGGAGACCTGGACAGAGCTCCAGCTGTGCGATCTGCTCTTAGCAGCCTGTCTGAAAGTCTCATTTCTTTGGGAAGTTCTCAGAAGATAATTTCACTCCATTCCATGCTCTGTGGCTCCCCCAAATCCTGGAGTAGTAGGAGCTAGTCCCAAAGCCATACATATCCAAGCAGACACACAATGCCAGGTGACCGTGGCTTTAAGAGTTGGCAAGGGAATCTGCCCTAGGCCGAATAGGAGTTCAATGAACTTTCCCTCCTTCCCTCAGCATCTCCCTGCTTGAGGGCAACTGCCATATGTTACTGCTCTCACTGTAATGAATTCCTTCCTTACTGTGGGCAAATTTGTAACATTTCCAGAATATCTCGCCTGGCTTTAGTGCATTTGCATATCCTCAGGGGTGGAGAGAAGTTCATCTCTGTGTCGCTGGGTAATTACCTGGGCGATGGAGGTTGTGTCTGAACCTGAGAGTTTAAAGGGAGGGGCTGGCTTGCTTGCTTGCTTGTTTCCTCCGGAGCAGAGGAGAAAGACAGTCCTGGAGTGCAGTTTGTAGGCAATAAACGGGTTTTAAACTTTATTTCTCCCTTTGATTGATTTCAGTTTTTAGAGGTATTTTGTCCTGGGATTTCCTCTCCCTGGACTTACATCTGGCGTAGTCAGCAGGATGCCACTGAACCCGAAGTCTGTCATAATGGGTGCGACCTTCGGGAGGGCTGCTCCTGTGGATGGTGGGGGGCCCCAGTGAATGCAGTGGCAGAGGGTGTCACTGCACCTGTTATTATCCTCCCAGCTATGGGTCTTCCGACTCGGGAGCCCCTAGTGGGGAATTGGTCTGGGGTAAAGTACCTCCTAGAGGGGTGGGGCCTTCCCCAGAACTGCGGAAACACCAGAAGCTGCCGAGTTAGCCCTCCGTGAGTTGGAAGACTGCTTGGAGACCTTAGGGAGCCATGTAGCGGCTGGGATTGTAAGGTTTCTTTTCATCAGCATAGTGGAAAATGTTATGCAGGAGAATGAGAGGATGATCGAGAGGGTTAGTGAGGAGAGAGAGGGACTTAGGCAGGAGAGAGACACACTTCAGATTCGCTTGGAGGAGCTGGGCAATAACCTGTGGGATGCTGTTAAAGAAGAGAGACAGTTACTGAAAAGACAGGTCACGCTCCTAGAATATTCCTTAGCAGCGGCGAGGGGGAGATGGCAGGAAAAGCCACGTTGCAGGAGGCTGTGGGGAGGGGGAGGAAAGAGCAGTGCCTTCAGCCCCGGAACGGTGGAGGAGGAGCTGTTGGTGGAGGAGCCCGAGGGAGAAGAGGAGGAGGCGGGGCCACTGGCAGATCTGCTACCCAGGCCACTGCCGGAGGTACCATTTTCTCCTGTTTTAAAGGCCTGCCCAGCTGTAATTAAGAAAATAAAAATGAAACAACTGCGGGCTCCTCAGGGGGAGGAGCAGCCCCCTCCCCAGGTTGTGGGACACTCCATGCTCCACCCCTACACCCAGGATGAGCTGGCGGACATGAGTGTCGGTATAGGCAGAGGCCACCGGAATCTCTGCCTACATGGCTTTTACGTCTCTGGGATATGGGGTGGAAAACATTGCTATGTCGAGTACTGAGATGAGTAGAATGGCTTCCCTGACGACTCACCCCTCCCTCCGGCAGCGGTTGCAAAATGCCCGTCATGCCTCAGGGAATCACACACTCCTGGAATGGCTGACAACTGCCATCAGGATAGTTTGGCCTAATCAGGGTGATTTACCATATTTTCCCAATAATTGGAAAATGTATGCAGAGCTCCAACAGGTACTGCGGGAATTGGGTATGAAAAATATCATCTATAATATGGACCCCCAGGGCCCTGATGGGGAGGTGTTCACCATAGGAATGAGAAACCTGTGCTGCATACAGCTCCCCCATCTCTCTTTGGATCCCTAGTGAATAATCTTCCCCCCGACCTAGGGCAACCCACAAGTGAGGCTACTCGTACTTTAGCAGATCTGGGGGAGGTTGAAACAATAAGGGCAGGGAGGGAAGTACAGGCCATGACTGAAAGGAGAAGTGCAAAAGGCCCCGTGAAGGTCTCGTGGACCCAGATGTGGGTTGATTTGATAAAGGCCGGGGTAGTGAAAGAAAAACTTGATGGGCAGCCCAATAGAATATTGTTAGAACTGTGGCACCAAATAAAGCCAGTTCAGCAGTTCCAGCCACTGAGATCCAGGACATGGAAACCAGAGTCAAGGCCTCATGCCCGGCTTGTGTCCCTGCAAAACCTCATGGGAGACAGTACTCAGGACTTACCTGAGCCCTCACCCCCACAGGAGGATGATTGGGTATTGAGATTCCACTGAGGAAGGGGTCAAAGTCCTCACCTTGGGGGACATGGTGGGGACCAGAGACCACATGTAGAATTAACAATTCATTGGTCCCCTGTGAATGTACAACATGTCCTGGTGCTGGTGGACACAGGAGCTGAGTGTTCTTTGATTCATGGCAACCCTGAGCATTTTCCCAGGATCCCTGCTGTGATAGATGACTTTGGAGGTAAGGCAATTAGAGTGAAGAAAGCCCAAATCTCGTTGGGAATAGGGCATTTACCCCCAACGGAGTATACCATGTACATCTCTCCCATCCCTGAATATATTTTGGGGTTAGATATCCTGCAGGGCCTGTGGTTACAGATGACTGCAGGTGAGTTCAGACTAAGGGTATGTGTGGTAAAGGCAGTACTGAGGGGACATGCTAAGCACCCACCTGTAGCTCTGCCTGTACCTCGGAGGGTGACAAATATTAAGCAGTATAAATTGCCTGGGGGTCACAAGGAAATTGGAGAAACTCTACAGGAGTTGGAGAGGGTGGGCATCATAAGAGCCCTTTTAATTCCCCAGTGTGGCCAGTGAGAAAGCCAGATGGCTCCTGACATAAGACTGTAGCCTACAAGGAATTGAATAAAGTTACGCCTCCTTTGTATGCTGCTGTCCCCTCTGTCACAGACATTCTGGACACCCTCAGCCGTGAACTTGGAACATATCATTATGTAGTAGACCTTCTAATGCTTTCTTCTCTATTGACATAGCACAGGAAAGCCAGGGAACAGTTTGCCTTCACGTAGGAAGCCCAGCAGTGGACATTCACTCTCCTTCCACAGGGATATCTCCACAGTCCCACCATCTGTCATGGACTTGTAGCCCAGGACATGGAGGAAACTGCAAACAGTGTGGTTGTATCACTACATTGATGACATTATGCTCACATCTGATTCTCTTTCAGGTTTAGAAGGGGAAGTCCCTAGACTGTTGCAACATCTACAGGAAAAAGGATGGGCTGTGAACAGCACCAAGTTTCAGGGACCTGGTTTGTCTGTGAAAATCTTGGGGATTCTCTGGTCGGGTAAAACTAAAGTTGCTCCTGAAGCAGTTATAGATAAGGTCCAGGCTTTCCCCTCCCCTACCACTATGGCACTATTACAAGAATTTTGGGGTCTTTTGGGCTACTGGAGAGTGTTAATCCCACACTTGGCACAAATTCTGAAGCCCTTATACCAGTTGGTATGAAAGGTCATCAGGTGGGACTGCAATGAGACATGTGCAGCTGCTTTTACTGCTGCCAAGTGGGCAGTCAAGGCCATGCAGGCCTTGAATGTAATGGACTCATCAAGGCCCTGTGAGCTAGATGTTCATGTAATTGAAGACGGTTATGGATGGGGCCTCTGGCAGTGGCTTGAACGGACATGCCAAACTATTGAATTCTGGTCACAACTATTGAAAGGAGCAGAGGTCCGGTACACCTTGATAGAGAAGCAACTGGCTGCTGTGTACCATGCCTTGGTGGCTACAGAGCCCATCACTGGAACAGCCCCAACCAAGGTAACCACCTATCCCGTCGTGGAGTGGGTGCGAGACTGAACCCAAAGGCCACGGAGTGGCGTGGCACAGACACCTACACTGGCCAAATGGGGCGCATATTTACAGCAGCGCAGTGCCCTCTCTACTAGCCCCTTAAGTGGAGAACTCCAATGCTCACTGGGGCCAGGGACCTATACCGGTGGGAAGCAGGAACAACTTGCTTTTCAGCCCTTGGTAGCCAAGACTCCTTATCAGGAGGGAAAAGCCCCTATACCTGAAGGTGCTTGGTACACAGAGGGCTCCAGTCGTGGGCAGCCCCCAAAGTGGAGGGCTGTGGCTTTCCATCCTAAGACTGAGACAGTATGGATGGAGGACGGAGATGGGAAGAGCTGCCAATGGGCTGAGTTGTGGGCAGTATGGCTTGCGATCACCCAGGAGCCTTCCCCTATATTTGTCTGGGCCATCTATCGGGGCTTGACCCTGTGGCTACTGACATGGTATCATGCCAACCGGATGGTTGGTCACCAGCCCCTTTGGGGGCAAGAGTTGTGGCAAGACCTATGGGCCTCTGGTCAGACTAAGACTGTTACTTTATATCATGTGACCGGCCATTTGCCTTTGGCATCACCAGGGAAGGATGAAGCAGACACACTGGCCCAGGTGCGCTGGCTAGAAGGAAAGCCTGCCTCTGATGTGGCCCAATGGCTACACCATAATTAGTTGCACGCAAGGCAAAAGACAATGTGGGCTGTAGTCAGTAGGTGGGACTTGCCATTGACCTTTGAAGAAGTCAGCTGAGCCCGGAGGGAGTGCCTTGTGTGCTCTAAGAGGGACTTACACCGAGTCCCCCAGCAACATGGGACAATAGTAAGGGGGCCAATACCCCTTGTCAGCTGACAAATAGACTAAATTGGGCCTTTGCCCATATCAGAAGGATATTGGTATGCCATGACATGTGTAGACATGGCTACTGGACTTTGGTTACTTTTCCTGCATATTGTGCAGATCAGCAAACCACCAAGAGGGGCCTGGAGCATCTCGTTGCAGCCTATGGCCAGCCGCGGGTGATTGAGAGAGACCAAGGCACCCACTTTACTGGACATGCACTACAACAATGGGTGAAGCAATTAGGAATAAAGTGGAAATTTCATGTACCATATAATCCTACTGGGGCAGGCCTGATAGAGAGGGACATGGTTTGTTGAAATCTGGCCTGAAGTCGGACACCAGTAGCGTACGGGGTTGGTCAGTTCGCCTATGGACGGTGCTGCGGCATTTGAATGAGAAGCCACATAAAGGAGCTCTGAGCCCTGTGGATATGCTCACACACCTTGCTGCCTCTTCTATATACTTGTGCATCCAAACCAAAGAGGAGTTACTGAAGCCAGGATACGGCCAGCAGAGCAACACCCTGCTGCCAGCCCCACTGCATTAAGCCCTGGAGACACTGCTGAGTGGACCTGGCCCTGGACATTTCAACACATGGACCAGAGATGGTTAGCCCTTCTGGCACCTTGGGGGAGAGGCCTGGAAGCTGGCCTCGAGTGTATTCCTGGAGTAACAGCTGAATGGCCCCCAAAGGTCACGGTAGTGCACCCAAAACATCCAGGAGGTAAGAGCGTCTTGCGGGGAAGTTTTGTTTTATCTTTATGACCAGTGCATGTACCTCCCAGAGCCCTATCTACTGACCCATCTGTAACTCCCACGGGGAGGGGGGTGAAAGTCTGGTATGCTAGACCAGGACGAGATCCCATTCCTGCCACTGTTTTATTACAAGACCACCCTCTTTCATGTATCCTACCTGATGGACAAGATTTGCCTATGCCAGTGTCATTAAAACATGTATCTTATCACCCTTAAAGTTATTTTATCCTACAGTCCTTGTGGCCTGGATGCGCCCCCTGGCGGCAGCTGCCGTGTGATGGTTGCTCTGAACCTCAGCTACTGCCTGCCTGTGGAATGGGCGAGCTATGGACTTTATGTGCATAAGACTTTGAACCTCGCTGAATCCTCTGGCTTGAGGATTGTCATGATTTTATGCTGTTGCTATTGTTATGTCATTAGTCTGGTCACAATGCTCCAGTTTTCTTGCCCAGGGACCATTGTGGAAGAAGGGGAACAAATAGATTTTAAGTCGAGATTTCTGGAGGGGTGGCCTGTGGGTAAAATTGTAACATTTCCAGAATATCTCACCTGGCTTTAGTGCATTTGCATATCCTCAGGGGTGGAGAGAAGTTCATCTCCATATCGATGGGTAATTACCTGGGCAAACGAGGGTGTATCTGAACCTGAGAGTTTAAAGGGAGGGGCTGGCTTGCTTGCTTGCTTCTTCCAGAGCAGAGGAGAAAAACGGCCCTGGAGTGCAGTTTGCAAGCAATAAATGGGTTTTAAACTTAATTTCTCCCTTTGACTGATTTCGGTTTTTAGAGGTATTTTGCCCCGGAATTTCCTCTCCCTGGACTTATACTTATCTATATCCGTCAGACCTGTTTGAGAATCCTTTCTTGTCCAGAGTCAAGAACGCTTCCCTGTCCAGGTTGAGGTTGCACCAGATGCACAGGGAGAGACCTCCCAGATGCAGCTGCCTGGCAACAACAATACTTACCTAACAGGACAGGGTGAAGGTTCCATGAGGTGCTGCACAGGCAGCACCCAGGACAGCTTCTGGAATGCAGAGGGTGGTCAACAGTGGGCAGGAATTGTCCTCCTAAGCCTTGTAAGTCAGCCTAAATCTGAGAGGGCTGCTAGCAGCACAGTGACCCATTCGGGTGGGTTTTGGAGAGGCTTACCTGGCCGAGCCAAGGAGTATGAAAGGGGAGCAGGGCCTGGAAGTGGGGAGACCTGTTGGAGGAGGAACGAGGGAGCAGAGAAGTGGCATGCCTTCCAGCATGGCTCCTCAGCATGCACCTCTCCCACAACGTGAAGTGGTATGTTAATAAGGCTGCTCCTAAGACTACGATTATAAAGGAGACAAAGAGAGTGGAGTGAATGCAAGACTGAAACGCCACCCCATCAGCTTATAGCACGGCCCCGCTCCCCATGTCTTTTATCCTGCTATTAGAATGGTTTCACTGTTGTGAGGGGGACTTTGCTACCTCCAGGTGAGGGCTTATAAGAACCTGAAATAGGGCAGCTTAAGAGAAGAGAGGCCCGAGAACATGGAATGAGAGCCTGCCCATCAACTTTGCCTGCCTGCATTGCCCCTCGTTAGGCGGGGAGGGTTTCTCTTGGGCTTGGCTTCCTCTAGCTGGGCTGTGTGGGTAGCCCCTGGTGACAGGACTTGGCCTGAGACGTGGTTTGAAGCTGGTGTTCAGAGGGATGGGGGTATTACCTGTGTCTGCGTCCTTTGCACTTAGCACAGGGCCTGGCCCTTCATGGTTCTTTGGTAAGTGGAAGCTAAAGGGACAGAAGAATCCCCTGCTTCCTCTGGGTCTTGCACCCTAGGGCTACAGGGCTGAGGAGCAGGGCTTGGGCAGGAGAGGACATGGGTACCCCATGCAACACAGCTCCTGCTGCGCCCTCCATGCCCTGCAGCCACCGAAGGAGCCTGGGGGTGAGAGTGGGGGTGGCCGTTCCCACCCTTCCCTCTCTCTTGCAGCTCAGATTAACGGCTGCATGTGAGAATGTGGCTTTCCACCAGAGCCATTTTCACAGGCACAGCTGCTGACATGCTTTGCCCCCTGCTAGTGTTGCTCCAGGAGCAAAGTGCCTCGGCTGCGGTATTGGAACAGGCTGTCGAGCGGTAACGGCACATTTAATTTCGAGCATCTGCAGAGGTACAAGTGGCAGTTCTGAGCTTACACATTTTATTTGTATGGAATTGAGGCTGTGACAGCTTCCTCCCTCCTTCAGTCTTCACTCACCTTTGGTTTGTGGAGCAGCGCGGGGCTGTCATCAACAGCTTGGTGCCTGTGACAGGATCTATAACACACAGGGAGGGAAGGGTGCCTCAGAGTCATCAAATCATAGACTGAGAAAGGGCTTTGGATATGAGTAATGCCAGCACCTTGCCTCATGCTGTGGCTGGCCCTGAAACCCAATGAGGCAAAGGGACTCAGGAAAGGACACAAGCTTAGTGCCAGAGTGAGGCGAGCTCAGGGCTTCTGAATCCCACCTAAGTGCTTCCCGGGCCTAGAGTCCCTTCCTGGGACTTGTGTGGCCTGGAATATTTTGCTTGAATTCTGTCTGCAGAAATGATGGGCCCCTGTGAGCCGGCTCTTCCTCAGGCTTGGCTGCACCAGGCTTCCAGGAGCCCAGGTCTGGTGACTCAGTGACTCTGAAGCAGGTTGGTGTGGCCCTGGGCACGGGGCCTTGCTCACTGTATGCGAGGACCCCGTTGCCCACAAACCCTCCTCCCCCTCACCTGCTCTGCCAGCCCCTTCCCTCTTCTCTGCCTTTAAGAAAGCAGAAGCGCAGCTACTGAAGGGTGGGGCCAGGGCCCTGCCTCCGAAGTCTCTATTCTCCTCCCCTGCCTCGGAGGAAACTGAGGTCAGAGAGACCACCTTACGGCCACACGGCTTGCTGACATTAGAACCCAGAATGCTGGACCCCTGTCTTTGTGCCATCCACCTCCAGCCGGGTGACTTGAGAGAGAAGACCCAGCCTACATACTCTAGGTGGGGTTCCTCAGTGAGGCCTGTGGGTCTGTTGGCTGAATCAGGGTGTGGGGCCAGGAATCTGCTTCTGATGCACGACCTCCTTGGAGAACCCCTGAGGCGTATCTTACAATCAGTTGTGAAGGGTGTTGCAAATAATTTGTTACTAATAATACTTAATGCACCCAGTTTGGGAAATTATCTTCTTTTTGAATAGAACAGATACAATAGCATGGCTTTCACACACTTGCATAATGATTAGCTTCCTTGATCAGCAGAGAACATTCTGGAGCTCCAGCTAACCCTCACAGAGGCACATGCACTGGAGTTTGCATATTTCTGCATGCCAGTGACCAAACCCTTTCTTTGCATTTGGGCCTCCGCTAAACAGATAGCTGGGGAGAGAGGTGAGCACACTGGCTTTGGGTACAGGCAGAGGTGGGTTCGAATCCAGGGTCTACAGGTGACTAGCTGCTCATGAAACCCCTTTAGTTCTCTCAGTTTCAGATTCTGCCTGTGTAAACTGGGGACTATAGTTCCTGCATCTGGAGGTTGCTATGAGGATTCGATGAAAACATCCCAATGTATATGTATGAGAAGAAAGTGAAAGTGTGGGGCCCGCAGCTCCCCGCAGCCTGCGGCAGGGCATCTGGGCATTGCCACCTGGCTTGTTCCCCTTCCCCACCCTGAAGAGAAAGGACCCTCATGGCTGGGATGCCAGAAGAATTGCATTCCACAGGGGGCTGTGCTGAGCACAGTGCCTGCCCCGAGTAAGGGCTCAGGACAAGGAGTGGCAGCGTTAGTCCCAGTCGCTGCCACCTGTGCCCCTCTCGCCTTCCTTGGCAGCCTTCGGGGACTGTGGGTGAAGCTGGGATCCTCTCACCTCTGCCCTTCTTCCACTGCAGAAGTGTCTGCCCCAGCGTTAGTGAGAACAGAGGTTGAGCAGGGCATCAGGTGGGAGGCTAGCTTCAGAATAAATAAAAGACACGTTCTTGAGAGGCTTCCAGGAAAGGAGAGAAGGGATGCTAAACCCAGCTACTTTCTGCATCATTGCTTTAATGCAGCCCCACCCCACTCTGGTACATCGCCCGCTCCTCTCTGGGATGGGTGGCAAGGGTAGGCGAGGAGCCCCACGTTCGGAGATTCCAGTGGGCTAGCGCGGGAGGTTCCCAAACTGCTCCCCGCCCTCCTTGTACTCTAGGGTGTGGTCACCTCCTGATTTAAGCCACTTAAGAGGCTGCTCTTTTGCAGTTTCGATGTACCACTAGGCAAGCACTCACCAACAGTGACACATGGCAAGAAATTGATTTTCTTATTACTGCACATAGCTGCATTAAGGCCTGCAGTACATGCGACATCTCAAGAGGAAGCCGGGCTGGGAGACCTCAGTGTGTCGCCTCCTCATCAATAATGGGCGGAAGCCCAGTGCGGCCACTGTCCTTGCTGACCTACCTCCCAAGTTCACGTGCTGCACCACGAAGAAACAAATTCTAAACAAGCCAAGAAGTGAAAATAAGGAGAGATCTCGAGATAGAATCAATACTCCTCCGAGCACAATGGTTCCGCAATAGACCCAGAGTGGCCTGGTGATATGTTGGCCCCAGCCTCGGTTTCTGATTGCAGACCCCAGAGAGAAGCCTTTTAAAAAATGCCTACCACTTCTCCTCGCCCCATTTTGCAGACAGTACCTCTGAGTCTATGTCTGTGGCCTTCTCTCCACCTGGAGGCAAAGGAACTTGTTAAAGTTTTCGAGGCTCACATCAAAGTTGGCTCTGGTTGCAGTTTGCAGGAACTAGGTTGCCCTGAATCATCTATAGCCTCAGGGTGGGGTCCTTGGGACACGGACAATTTTTTTAACTGCTGTTTATCTGGAAATGACCAATGACTGTAGAAGGTCTGGGAGAGGATGGACAGTTTTGGTGGTGGTGGTTGGGGCAGGGTTGGGTTTCTAATCAGTCTCAGCTTAACTCTTTTCAATCCCTCGGATATACTCCGGTTCATAGACACAGGCAACTCAGATATGCACTTGGTAACCACGGAGAGCTGGACTTGGGTTAAAACCTCACCACTGCCCTGGACGTGCCTGGGAGAGAGGCCCATGCTACTTCCAGACAGTAGGAAGGCTTCACGCGGGGCATAGATGGGGCTGTGCTTTTCCTGTTGACATTTCCTCTTCCAGAACTGTGGCTGAGCTGGC
Source organism: Phataginus tricuspis (assembly GCA_029783875.1). NCBI lineage: Eukaryota > Metazoa > Chordata > Mammalia > Pholidota > Manidae > Phataginus > Phataginus tricuspis. The sequence goes on from JAQQAC010012408.1 coordinate 11,358,204, forward strand.
CCAGCCCTCCCCCATCCATGCCTGGAGGAAAAGTGGGGACACATTCCTGAGGAGCTGAACCCCCCCCCCCACCGCCCCACACTCCCTCTAAGGACATGCCACAAATGCCCCCTGGAGAACCCTGGTTTGTTGTCCTCCTCTGGCTGACTCCACCTTGTACCCACACCATTCCAGGCAGTGTTCCCAACTGTCCCTGAAGTTTTTGAGCAGGTTAGGGGTCTCCTCTGTGTTCCCTCAGCACCCTGGGTTTACTTTTGATGTTTTTACTTTACAGACACATATATAGTGCTTGCTAGCACTTTGGGGAATATTTCCTCATTGAAACCTCATAACCAATAAGACAGTTGCTATTATTATGCCTATTTTATGTTAGGTGAAGAAACAAAGGCACAGAAAGGTGGGCAACTTGCTCAAGGTCACACAGCATGTGGAAGTCAGGGCCAGAATTCAAGAGCAGTCTGGTTGCAGATTCTGGGCTCTAAACCACACTGTTAAACTGCATCCCCCAGGCCTCCAAATGCCTTGTGGCATAGTCCATGCACAAGCCTTTCTCCCTCACAAGCCTGTGAGTGGTGTGAGGGCTAGATTCACTGCCCGGCAAACACTTGCTGTTCCAGAAGCGTCTGGTAATAACATGCCCTGCATACATGTGCAAGTCCTGAGCCTTGAGTCAAACTGACTGAAGCACACGACAGCCAGGGGGTTTTCAGATTCTAACTCCCGATACCTCAGAATGTGACTTTGAAAACAAGGTTAAAATGAGGTCATTAAGGCAGGCCCTACTTCAATACGGTGTCCTCATGAGAAGGAGAAATCCGGGCCCAAAGACTCGCAGAGGGGGAGGACGGCGTGAAGAGCTGGAGGGGGGAGGCGGCCCTCTGGGGGCCGAGAGGGGAGGCCTGGAAGAGATCCCCCCTCCCGGCCCTCAGAAGGAGCCCGCCCTGCCCGCACCTCCATCCTGGGCCTCTGGCCTCCAGAGCTGTAAGACTATCCGTTTCTGTGGCTTAAGCCCCCCAGACTGTGGGGCTCTGTCACCGAGCACGCTAATACAGGTGCTTAAAATGGGGCTGGAGGGCGGCGGCCTGAGGATGAGCAGGGCTGCCCGGGGCAAGGCCCGCCCTCCCCACCCCTGCTGCCCAGCCCCGCCCCGTGTGTGGGCTCAGAGAGCCCAGGACTCTCAGTCGTCCCATCACCGCGCCTACCTGTTTCGTTGCTTATCCAAGGGCCTCAGTCCCAGGCACTAGACTCTTTGCCAGACAACACCCTGTCCTGCAGGGTATCAGCTTCTGCATGACACCCCCCTGGGCTCAAACTGCAGGGCCAGCACTTCCTCCCTATGCAGACACTGGGTGAGTTTTCTCAACAAACGGAACCTCAATTTCCTGTCTGAAAAATGGCTGTGTTCTGTGTCTGCTCATCCTATCAGCACTTTGATTTCCTTGGGGGAATTACCTATTACTCGCTGAGTGTAGTTTTGACAGGACTGTAAATGGAGGCGGCCTATCCTGCCCCAGCCAGGGAGGGCATGGACTCTCTCTCCCGGAACTTTGACTTTGGGACAGAGTGGCACAGGATGGCAGCGCCAGTGGATGGCAGGCTCGCAGCCTGTTTGTTCCCTCTGGCCTTCCCCGAGCCCTGCCTGGACCTCTGCACTCCGAGTCTGCCTCCCCGCCCTGCCTAGTCCTTCACCTCTGCCGACCTTGACCCAAGCTTACATTGTACCGGCTGACTTGGTCTGTTAGGCCCGACACATCGTATCCTAGTGAACTCGCACAGCTTTTTACCTGTACAACAGCCCCTCGTTGTGGGTCACACAGCCAACTCATTTGTTCTTGCTCTGGACCTTCTGTACCCAGCACCCTGCTTAGACCCTCTCCGTCCTCTCCTCCACAAAGGTACCCCACTGCGTTCTCTGGGCTCCAGGGTGCTGCCCAGGCAGGGGTCCCAGTGACGAAGGGAGAGGCTGCCCGGGGAGAACTGCTGGTGCCGCCGTCATCTGTCTCTGATGCTCAGTTTCTACATTAGATGCCAGTTAAAGGAAAAAAACTCTATCATCTTAGATCTTTCTGTTTGTTCTGAGTTACCATTCATTTCCTATTTACTCACTGCCTGCTCTGTGCCGGCGGCTTGGGCTACGAGGTGGAGAAACACAGCCTCTGTCCTCAAAATGCTCATGAGCTAGAGCAGCACCCCTTAAGTTTACTGTTCATACAGGTCACCTGGGGATCCTGTTAAAATACATGTTTTGACTCTGTAGATCAGAGCCAGGGCCTGAAATTCTGCCTTTCTACCAAGTTCTCAGATGATGGAATCAGGAGCTCAGTGTTCCTTGTGCCCTTGGGGATGCTTTTAGAAATCCGAATGCAAGGGCCATGATGATGTCAGCATCCATAATTTTTAAATAAATTCCTAGTGAATCCATGTGTAGCCAAGATTAAGAACCGTTGATCTGTAGGGAAAAACAGACTATAATAATTTTCTGTGACTGGCATGCCAAGTTGTCATAAACTTGTTTTAAATAAAGTTTATTTAAATTAACTTAAATAAATTTTGTTCTTGGAACACAAATTTATTATCTTAGAGTTCTTGAGGTCAGAAGTTCACCGTAAGTGGCACTAAGTCAGTCTCACTAAAAAACCAAGGTGTTGGGGGGCTGCACTGCTTTTGCTGACTTCAAGAGAAAACCTATTTCCTTGCCCCTTCCAGCTTCTAGAACCACCTGCATTCCTTAGTTCATGGTCCCTTCCACCGATGCTGATCAAATCTTTCTCACATTGCATCTCCTGACTTTCTCTTTGATTTATAAGGACTCCTGTGATTATATTCAACCCACCCAGACAATACAGGACAATCTTGTATTCAGGTCAGCTGATTAGTAATGCAGCAAAACATATCTACCGATTCTGGGAATTAGGACTTGGACATGTTTGGGAGCACTGTCATTCTGCCTACCATACAGACGCGGAACAAAATTAAGCAGCACAGTATGGTTCTTCCTGAAGGAGACATGCACAGGAGGGGTAGGTCTTACCAAACCTTGGAAAGGGGAGAGGAGAAGTGGTAAGGAAGGGCTGGAGGCAAGTGCTTCAGCTGACTCATACTGGCTCTGGAGAGCTGACTGTCAAATACCCAGGAATGCTACCCCAAACTACCACTGGTAGCTTGAAATCAGCTATGGGAGGACTATTCACCAAGTGGAAAATTGCAAATGCTATTTTTTTTCCTTCTCAGAGTCAGTTGTTAAACATTTTCCAGCACCGGAATGTCCAGAGCTGAGTCTTAGAAGAGTGAACATTAGTCAGACAGATAAGGCACTAGCCTTTGAAGTACATCTGCTCTTATCAAATACACTAAAAGCTCCCACTGGACAAGACCCAAATTTCAATGCCTGTAGAACAGGGCTTCTCAAACCTTAATATGTGCACGAATTACCTTAGGATCTTGTTAAAATGCTGATCTGGTTTAGGTGTTTTGGGCAAGAGTCTTCTTTTCTAATAACCCCCAGGTGTTGCCCTGTGGCTAAAGTGAGGGTTCCTATGGCCAGGATCGTCACCTGAACCTAAACTATTTGATGATGTAACTGGCTTGCTGCTGGGCTGCTGCTTCCACACCTGTAGGGAATGAACTATTGTTGACCGAGTCACTGTAGAAAGAGCTCTGCCCCATGATCTGGACAAAGGCAGAGACGGAGGTGGATTACAGACCTGCAGACTGTTGGAGGCAGACATGATTCTAGCGCTTGATCTACTGCCAGGAGAATAAAGCCGTGTATGAACCCTTTGACCCCAAGAACATTCTGTTGTTGTTTCTCGGTCTCACTGAATCCATAGTAAACTTGCCTGGGACTGAAACCCTCAGGCAAGACAAAGATGCTCCCTAATTTCAGAGATATTAAAAAAATGACAAAATGCATGTCTTTGAGTCAATAAAATGCAGTAGTTGTATTTTATAATTAAAAAAATGAGAAATTATGCTTATCAATATTCAGTATGTGGACCAGCAGTGATGGCTGTGCACCAGCACGGCTCTGAGCCGTGCAGTCCAGAGAGACTCCAGGGCAAAGGTGGACCCCACCCAGAGGGGCGGATGTAGCGTCCTCAACCATCAATGCACTTTGGTCGTTTACCCATTTTTTTCACTTTTATTGAGTTAGAGATTGTTTTCTAGTTTTAACTAAAATAGTCTTCATAAAATAGACAAATGGCTTAAAAGGATTCCTGTGGTTTGAAGTTAATTCCAATGATACAAGCCTGAGTGAGCAGTAAGAAAGAGGCAGAACCGACCTTTCTCCCTAGTACGAGTTCTGCATCTGCCACGGTAAGAGTGATGATCTAATCAGATCTGACAAGATGGGGGGGGGGGGGAAGAAATGATCAGAAACACTTTCTGAAACACGGGTTTACATTCATTTTTATTAGGGATGAATGTCACCTTTGGGACCTTGAGTATTAGTTAATTATGGGAGAACATGTATGCAATTCACAATACTTGGGAGAGCAGGTCTGCTCATTGTAGGTATCCAGGGACTCTTGCGCACGGCGCTTCCCCTCACTCCAGTGCTCTGGGGGCCCTCACACCAGCAGGTAAACCTCCCGCCTGAAAGTGTCATGTGTTTCTTTTGTTTACAACTCCAGGCCCAAACGCAAGGAGGCCTGAAAGTGCCACCTGGCCAACAGGACTAATGATCGCCGTGACTCTGGACTCCTTCTTTTTTACTAGTTGTGCTTTCTGCCCATCTGGAGTCAATCATTGCAAAATATGGACAGCCCTTGATGCTTTATGGCAGAGGAAGCTGCCCACAGAAGTCTGTTTATCCCAGAAAAATCCTGTCTGGGCTTTGAAATGCATTTGAAAGGGAAGATGTCTAATATTTGGAGAAATTGCAGTTTCTGAAAAGATGATAAAGTTAAACTGAAGAAATAACCTATGAGAAATTCACCTAACTCTCCCGTCAGCCCTCTCCTGTTCCAGAAAACGACAGCATATTAGCTGTATTCCAAGAGCTGAGCTAGGGGTCTTTCCTCGTCATTTCCTTTCCAAGCTGCGGTGGGCATGAAGAGAAAACAAGCTTGGTATGATTGCACCAAAGAATGGATTTGATCAGAGGTGAGGATCATGCCAAAGAGAACCTGGAAGCAAGGCTCATTCAGAAAAAAGTCCCAGTGCAGACCATCTATCTGAAGAGAGCTACAGGGGAAGTTTTCCACCTACAAAGGTTATATACACATCCTGACTTTTAAAAAGAGCTCCAAGGAATATAATAAGCACCAGGAGAGAAATAACTTCCTGGTGATTCCATAGGAATGTGTCAGAGCTGAGTGTTACATGAAGCAAACTTCATTCACATTTAATACTGAGTAACTGTGTGGGAAACACAAGGCAGTGTTTAATTAGGATGTAATTATTCATGTGTAGTGGGCTCCTAGCACCATGTCCTGTTTTCATTAGAGAAGCATCATCTCTTCATTAGCAACTGGAGTCGTGTCCCCATTTCACCTGCCTGGAGGCCAGTGATGTTTGGAAGGAGCAGCGTCTGTGGGAAGTTATCACGGTGCGCCTCAGGGAGGAGACAACATACTGGGTAAGAAGTGACTCTTCCAGTATTTACTGTGAGGCTGGGGGGTGGCAGTCTCTGGAGCCAGTACACCGGGAATCTTTGCTGTGAGGGGTTGTGCTGTGCTAAGTGTAGCCAAGTTGGCCTCTTGAATTAGTAACAAAGCTGGGATTTAATAAATGATCTACATATAAAAGGGTTTGAGGACTTCCTGTTCTCATCTGAGAGCTCTTCCTGGAAACCCCCAGGCTAGGTTAGGTGCCTTGCCTCTATGCATCCCACATCCTTGTACTAAGATAGCACCGTCATTATAATAGAATATTGTGAACACCTAATTGTTTATTTACTCTGCCCAAGGGACCATGAACTCCCTGAGAATGGAAACTGCATCTCTGTCTAGTGCCATCGCCCTTGTGTGTGACACATAACACACACTTGGCGTATTTGATTGAAAGGATGGGTGGATTGGTGACTCATTTCAAGCCCTCAATTGAAAAGCCTTCTGAAATTCCATGGACGATCTGGTGCTGGACTGTGTAGGCTTTGTTTACAGTGGGGCCCCTTAACCTGGAGTCTGTGCGCCCCAGGGGAGAGGTTTCAATTCATGCATGAGATTCAGGGACGGGTGGGTAAGTTTGGTGAAACTGAATGCAATTTTTTATGTGCATATTCATTTTCCTGGCAAGGGTGCTTAGAGCTTTTTATCAGCTTTTCAAAAGAATCCATGACCCCCAAAAAGCCTGAGACAGTCAAGAGCTGGTTTGGCCTTGGGCCTAGCAGAGGGGAGGGACGGGAGTGCCTCCTGGTGGTGCAGGGCAGCACCAGCCATCTGCTGGAGGTGCTGATGGTAGTCAGTCAGTTCCAGGCACTTAGCCTCTGCAGATCACGTGGCACTCTGCCCAGTGTTTCCTAAACACAGTGAGATAAACACATGCCTGAATTTGGTTGTAATCTTGGAGTTTCACCATTTTGAATTTTAGAAGGCCGTGGGCAGCAGAAGAGGCCTTGCAAAGTGGCAACCCCAAAGACAGGGAGAGATGGTGAACCCAACGGAGGCGGGAGGTTGCTCTGATATATGCAGAATTGCTGCATGCCAGAGACCCCGGAGGCTAGATCTGGGACCAACAGATGAATGTTACAGGGAGCCCACTTCTGCCCTTACAGAAGAACTTTCTCCCAATTAAAACTGTCTAAAAGCGGAATGGTCTGTCTAAAAGTAGTGAGAACTAGATAAATTCAAGCCAAAGCTGAATGAACAAACACCAGGGATTACAGTGGGGCAATAATTTTAAGGTTCTGAGTTTTCCTTTTGGTCTCTGCTTATCAAGTAATGCTGTCCATTTTGAAAGGCATATTTTACTTTTCTGAGTTTGGTTCCTGGAAGAGATTCTCTTTCACCAACCTCATCCACAGCTTTTAAGCTTTCATCTTTAAGAGGAAGTCAAGGGCTTGGGCAGGCAAGCTGACTCTAAACAAACTGATGAGATTCTGTGCAAAATCTCTCTGGATAATGTACTGAAACACATTCCTCTAAAATGTGAAACAGATAAGCAAAACAGCTTTTATGGTGATGTGCTCTGTTTTCTTGAACATCCTAGAAGTAACTGCTCTTGAAGGTGGATCTGTAGGAACCACAGGCTCTGAAATTAATGGAATGCAATTTTCTGCCACTTGTGATGAATTTCTGGCCTTTTTATGCATGTGAAAGAATTCAGGACAAGCAGAAGCGAAGCTACTGAGCAGGAGGTTGTTTCGACAAGCTTCCTCCAGCCATCCCCCTATTGTCTTTTCCCGATCACAGCTTTTGGTTTTGCGCTGAATCACAATAAAATAAAAAATGAGAACAAGTGAGGGAGAAAACCAACCACGCACTCTTCAGCCAACAGCGCAAACAGAATAAAAATGTTCTTCGACTTTAGATAAAGGAAGAAGAATTTGTCTAAGGGCAAAAACATCGCGGAGCTTTTTAAAAGCAGTATTGGGAATACTGTAACTTTTCTGAGCCACAGAGAGATTCATCTAGAATATTGTTTTCAGTTTTAATACCTCTTTAGGCACAAACAGTTGCCGTTTAGATCCCTGTTTCCTGGGGGCCTTGTTCAGCTAAGTTCCTCTTTCTGTCTTCTGACTCCTCTGGAGTCCAGTCCCCTAAGTCTGGAGGAGTCCCGATCTTGCTTCAAGCGTCCCATGCGCCTGAGCTTGTCCCTGCACTTGCTTTTCTCTCTGCCCAGATGTCCCATCTCACGGCCAACTCACTGAGACCACTCGAACTAAAACCGCCCTCCCCCCTCCCACGGCCAGACACTGTCAATAACATCCTCCTTTTCATCTCCATCACAACCCTTCTCATTCTCTGATATTTTCTTGTATATTTATTTACTTGTATGTTATCTGTCTCCCGCAATTAAAGCACAATCTCCATAAAATCAGAGTCCTTATCTGTCTGGGTCACTGCTCTTTCCCAGCACGGGCAGCCCCGCCCCAGGTCCCCCCCATGGCCCTGCACCCAGGGTATTTGCTTCCTCCCTAGAATTCCTCAGTTGCTCTGAAGCACAGACTGTCAAATCATAACTTTTCTTTTTGCAATTATCAACCGTCCTCCTAAAGGCTCCCCTATTCACTGACCGCTTCACCACCTCCTTCACTGTTTCTCTCTCCCTGCCATGATTCTTGGTGACTTCCACAGCCATACGAACACCCCTGGCCTTGCAGTTCCTTGACTTGCTCATGGCCCCTAATCCTATCCTCCTCCTTTTAGCCACTTGCTGCCATCCATCTCTCTTTACCAAAAATGTCATTCCGTACATAACCTTTGACCTCCGAGCCATGGACTCAGTCACCCCGCCCTCCCATTTTCCTGCTTGGGCCCCGCCTCCTTCCTAACCCAGTTTAGATGCCCCATCCATCCATAGAATTGCGCCTTGTGTCATTGTAATAAATTAGCTCGCCCCATCTCATTCTTGGCGCTTACCTGGCAAAACTCCATTAGTGATCACATCCAACTCTCCGTCACTCTTCACCCGTAATCACGGTCGGAAAAAACGCACGCCCATGTTGATTTGTCTCATTTCGAATTCATGACCACAAACCTCAAGCGAGCCCTCAGTGCTGCCAGGCAGCGCTCCTACATTCACCTAGTTAATTCACTCTCCTGCTCTCCAGGAACACGGCTTCACACTATCTCTTCTCTCCTCCCACCCCTACACCCATGGTCCCCTCCTCCCTCCCAGCTGATGACCTAGCATGTTATTTCACTGAGCAATCAGAAATCCCTAACGCTGTGTCCATCAGCCTGCCTGCACACTGAGTCCGTACAGTCCACCTCTCTCTGGTTACGAGGAATGAGGCGTCCAGGCTGCCCTGCAAGGCCAAACCCTCAGCCTCAGCCCTGGATCTCCTCCCCGCCCCCTATTCAAGGTCATTGCTTCTACACGAACCGCTCTTCCCTCCCTACCGGATCGGCCTTATCCGCATACACACACTGTAATACCTCTCGTCTTAAAAATAATGCTATCCCTTGACACCACAGTCTTCTCCAGCGGCTGCGTCGTTTGTCTGTGTCCCTTCATGGCAGAACTCCTTGAGAACTTGACCATAGGTATCTCCACAACCTCACCTACTGTTCTCCCTTGCATGCCCACCAATCATGTTTTTCTCCCAACCTCCTTCACCCCATTGATAGAGCCACCGTCAAGGTCCCCAGCTGTCTTAGTCAGCTTGGGTTGCTACAAGAAAATCCCACGGACTGGGTGGTTTCAACAACAAACACTTATTTTTCATAGTTCCAGAGGCTGGACAGTCCAAGATCAAGGCAGCGGCTGATTTGGTTCCGGTAAGAGCTTCCTTCCTGGTTTGCAGACAGCTGCCTTCTGTATCCTCACCCAGCAGAGAGCGAGAGCTCTGATCGCCTCCTCTTCTTATAAGGGCGCTAATCCCATCATGGGGGCCCCACCTCCATGGCCTCACCTTAATCTAACCACCTGTCAAAGGCCCCACCTCCAAATACCATCGCACTGGGGGTTAAGCTTCAACATGTACATTTTTGGGAGGGCACCGGAACATTCAGGCCAGAGCATCAGTGACCTCATATTGCCAAATGCAGGGGTTTGTTCTCGGGTCTCACATGACTGCACCTCTTAGTTGTTTTTGGCACAGCTGACCCTTCTTGAAACAACTTTTTCACGTGGCTGCCAGGACGCCACCCTCTCCTGTTCTCCCACGTCCCTGGCTGCTCCTGCCCAGTGGATCCCCCTCTTCCCCGCATGGAAATGGTACAGGCCCCAGGGCTCTATTCTTGGACCTCTTCTCTGTACTTCACTCTCTCCCTGGATGCCCTCACCCAGTCTCACAGCTTTAAAGATTATCTCTCAGATTTTTATCTGTAGCCCTAACCTCTCTGCTGTACTTTAAACTTGAACATGCATCTTCTTCCTTTCATCACCACATCTAGTGGGTATCTCACACGTAGACATGTGCACACTGAATGCATATTTCTGTACCACCCTCCCCCTCACCCAAAACCTCCCCTCCCCAGGAATCCCCAGCTACGTAAATGGTGCCACAGTTCTCAGATCAAAAACCTGAAGGTCACTGCTGACTCCTCACTCTCACACACACCCCATTTCTAGTGCATCAGCAAATTCTTTCAATTCTACCTTTAAAATACTTCCAAAAGCCAATGACATATAACTATGTCCATCACTACCCTCCAGCTCTCTTTTGGGTTATGTCATTGCAGCAGTCTCCCAAAGGGTCTCTTCACGTCCACCCTTGTTCCCTAGTCCATGGTCTCCCCACAGCCAGAACGATCCTTTAAAATGTAAATCAGATCATGAACACTCTTGCTCAAAACCTCCAGAGATTCCATTACTCTTAGACTAAAATCCTAAATCTTCACGGAGGCCTGCAAACTCTCCCTCAGCTCCGTCCAACAGAACTCTCTGCAAGGGTGGACATGTTCCGCATGTGCCCTCTCCAGTATAGTCGCCACCAGCCACGGGTGGCTACTGAGCATTTGAAATGGGGCTAGTGCCACTAAGGAACTGAATTTTAAACTTTATTCTATTTTAACTAATTTAATTTTAAATAGCTACATAACCTCTGTGATGTTGCCTCTCACCCCTCTTCTCTCCAGCCACATTGGTTTTCCAGATACTCCCTGAATATTTTAAGCGCATTCTCACTTCATGGCATTTGCACTTGGTCTTCTTTCTATCTTCCCTGTCTTACTTCCGCCTTTTATTCTGGTTAAATATCTCCTCAGGAAATATGTGGGTCTTCTGAACCCCCTACTAGTGAAGGCATCCCTTGTAACTCCCCATCTTCTTTTTCTCTCTCTTAATTTTCCTTGTTGGCACTTGTTGCCACCTGCCGTGATGTCATGCGCCTGCCTGTCTGTTCGTCATTCATCTCCTCCATTAGGTTCTAAGCTTCATAGGGTGGAGAGTGTGTTTCTGCTCACTGTTGTGTCTCCTGTGCTTAGTGGGTGGCTTGATCATTAGTTGAATGAATGAATTAATGAAACAGGCTCTCGCTAAGAGGAAGCACCTACGCTAAGTGTTGTAGGGATACAAAAGAAACCCAAGCAAGGACTTCCATTCGGAAGTCCATAGGAGGTGGCTTAGCCCTGGCAGCAGGCGTCTGCATGTTGTGGAAGGGCCTGTGTGAAGTGCTATGGGTTTTCTTGCAGGTCTTTGAGTGTGAGCAAGTCTGCAGAGGTTAACGCAGAGAACAAGAAGTGATGGAAGAGAAGGTTCTTTAAAGAAGAGCGTGTGAGGGACATGGTATCGCTGAAAGGATTCAGGTAGGAATCCCAGGCCGGGAGAACACTTTGAACAAGGGCGTGGAGGCCATGGACTAGACAGGAAGGCTTCTCTCTTGTATAAGGCCTCCTTGCTCTGATCCAAAGCCTCTCCTGGCCCACACTGTCTAAGGCAAATGTTCAACCTCGCCCTCCAGAGCCTACTCTAATGAAGCGCTGACCTGTTCACAGTAATGTTTTACACTAATGTGTTTCTCTAATGTAACATTCTGTTGTCTACATCCTCTATGCTTCCTTATTGCATTTAATTTAAAATCACTCAGGATGAGAAGCAGGGAGACCCTTTGGGCCTCAGCTGCTGTTTTCAGCTTCACCTGTAATAAGGTAGGTATTTGATCTTTCTCTCTTTCTGATTTCTGTGTCTGTTTCTGGTTTAAAATCTGGAGATTTGACTCACTGGCCCCCTCAGAAACTCCAACACCTCCAGAATCAGTTCAAAAGGCCTCTTCTGGCAGTCTTCCCTGCCTCCCAGCAGACTCAGTGGCTCCCTCGTCTGGCTTCTGCAGCTCTTTGCACACACTTGACAGCCTGTCTGCTCCTTGTCTGCTCCCCCAGCTCTCAGTTCAGAACAAATGTCCCATAACCGTTCCTTAAATCCCTGAATGGAGGAGACATACAACTTCTGAGACAGGCAGCACAAGCCCCTAAGCAAAGCCCCCGTGGAGTTTTGTGCTGAGCGGGTGAGACCTCTTGCAGAGGATGGCTATTATACTATGTCAAAAGGACGTCTGTTCCCAGGGCTCCAAGGCATATTCCCCCGCCAAACTTAAGCCAAACATGATTTTCTGGATTCAGGCCTTATCTTTGGAAAAGGTAGTCTTTTCCCTGTGTTCCCATTCTCACCTTACACTAATGACGCCCATGTCTGGCTGTTTGCTGGGTCATTCCACAGGACCATGAACGGTGGATTGTGGATAGAGAAAGCCAGAAGCTACTATTAAAAACCATCCAGCCAACTGTAAAGAGATATTATTCAGACAACTGGGTAATATTAGAGAAGCATTATTTCATTATTTTTATTAAGGGTGGTGATAAGTGTGTGTGTGTGTGTGTGTATATATATATATATATATATATATATTTAAAGTTTTTTATCAAAAGTGCATGCCAAAGAATTGACAGGTGAAATGATATAATATCTGGAATTTGCTTTAAAATACTTTAGCAAAATCAAGGGTGGGGAAACAATGAAAAAAGATTAGGAGAAGGTTGATCATTTTTGAAGCTAGGTGATAGTTACACAGGATTTCATTTTACTCTCTCTACTTTTGTATATGTTTGAAAATTTCTAATAAAAAATAGTCATGCTCTTGGTTTCTTCCCTCTGGAGGCTGCAAACTAACAGAATCCCCCTCAGGACCCAGAGGGTCACCCCTTCGTGGCGTGCCCTGTGCCCTTTTTATATGAATGCATTTGTTTCTGTGTATAAGTTCAAGAAACCACAGACCTTTAGTATGACAGCTTTATTAATAACCCTCAGGTTCAGTTTTTTAAAAAGATGAGCTGGCAATGATATCAAGCTTAAAAGAAGGATTGGGTGATCCTGCAAAGGTCAAAGGGATTAAGAGAGCCCAAAGGGGGACCAGCCCTGGTCTAGGGCGTGACCTTCATCACAGTGGGAGAATTTTTCTGCCACAGAAATAGCCTCACAAACCAGGGTGGATAAAAGCAGAAGCTCTAGGTGGTGGGCTCTGATGACTGTGAGCAGAATTTTCCCCCTGGGGCAGAGCACCAGAGCCCAGACTACCCAGCAGTGGGAGTAATTAAGCAAGGAAAGGTCAGTGATTCATAATTTATGTCTAAAGGGCTCAGTTTAAGCAGCAGCCCCCTCCTCCACTAGTGGCCACCTCAGTGCAGAGGGAAAGGGGCCATTGGAAGATTTTCAGGCCAGCAAAGACACCTGCCTACTGCAGCTAGGGGCAGATTCTTCCTGCTAGAGCCGAGGACAATTTCTGGTTTGAAGTCTAGACTATTCTCACGTAGTTAAGGTGCTCAGCTGGGGGACTATGATAGCAGACTTTATCAAGGCCATCCACCTGTATTTGAGGTCGTTCAGCAATCACTTACCAAGTCCAAATAATAATCACAGAACTACTGTTTATTAAGCACTTACTGTATGCGAGGTCTTTTTCAGGTATTACTGCATTTAATCCTCGACACCTCTGCAAGTGTTTATATTATCCCCTTCTGCAGATAAGGAGAGGTTGGTGGGGTATATGTACATTGAATTAATAAGACCCCAGTATTTATATCCACCTCTGACCTAACTCCAAGGCCCATCCCCTTAACTTCTGACAATCATCTTGGGCTGAAAATGAGGGTCATCGAACTCTCTGGGTGATACTGCGGTGTTGTTTCATGTTTTTATCAGAGGTTGGCATGACTTGACCAGCTCATCTGAAGACTGACAGTGGCTAGAAGGAAAGGGAAGCTTTCCACTCTGCCCCAATTCTTTAATCTTAATCAGTCACTCAGCCACACAGCACATCAACAGCCCATAAAGGCAAATTATTTTAAATTGACGTACAGTTGATATACAGTCTTGTATTGGTTTCAAGTATACAACACAGTGGTTCAACACTTATCCAAATTATTAAATCCTCACCCCCACTAGTGCGGTGACTATCTGTCAACATAGGAAGATGTTACAGAAACACTGACTATATTCTCCATGCTGCGCTACCATCCCTGTGATCAACTTATATATGATTGAGAATTTCTGAGCCCCTTTATCCCCCTCTCTCTCCCCCTCCACCCACCCACGCCAACTCCTCCCTCATGGTAACTACCAGTCACTCCTCAGTGTCTATGTGTCTAAAGGCAAATTCTGAACATTTTTCAAAGGTTCAGAGGTTTGTGGCACTTGCCCAGGGATGCAGCCTGCTTTGGTTCGCCTCACCCCTGCTGGCCTCTGACATTCTTCTAGGTATGCAGCTGGGATCTCAGCTCTCTCCTCTGGTCCTGGTGGCGTTTAGCTTTGGCGTTGCACAAGGGGCCACTTGGCAGTGGCTGCAGAGCTTATGGTGAATCAGGACCCACTCATTCCTGCCATGTAGTTCATGATCTCTGGGAACCTAGCTTCAGCCCTGCCCCAGTGGCTCAGCCTTCCCAGGCCAGGAGCCTGGTGAGGCACCTCTGACGTGCACCTGCCCTTTCTGGCTGGAGCGTGGTGACTCCCCAATCCGGCGCTGTCCTTGGGAATCTGACTATTCAAGACTTTTCCGCATGATCTGTAATTCCTTCCTTGGTAGTTCTTGAAGGTCCTTTACAGATTGCTGGCCTGTGACGGCATGTGGAGAAGAATTGAGGAGGGGGATTTTGTCTTCACTTGGGTGGGAGCATTAGGGATGGGGCAGCCCCCAGTGGAAGCAGAACGCGGAGGTGACAGCAGGAATCAGCAACAGCTCAATGAAACCGAGGGGAAGAAGTGAGGTGCCTGATTCAAGAAAGAGGATTTCCTCCTGCCCTGAGCTTCTCCTCTGGAGGCACCTAGCGTCAGTGCCAGAGAGATCAGAGAAGGGAGACTGAGGCCCCCCGGACGGCTGCCCTGCAGCCCGGTCCAGGTAATGGCTGTCTGGGAAGATCTCAAGCTTTACCTGGTAGATCTTCAAAGCAGATGCTCTCACCATGCGGCCCTTTGTAGGAATTACAGATTGAGAACCTCTCCCATTCTGTGGTCTGCAAACCGTCCCTTTGCCTTTAGACGTTTCATTTTCATTCCTTTCTTCCCTGGCAAGGAAGAATTGATCAAATTAAAAACAGCTCTATCCTTACCACCACCAATTTTGAAACTCATAAGTCAGTTACTTCATTTAACCATAAGGGCTGAGGGCAGTCAAGACAGCAGAAATAGAGAGCTCTAGGGGTCTAACTCAGGTTAGGGAGATGGGACCCTCCTCTCAAAGAAAGCTCAGGATTTGCGTCGTGGCCTTGTGGGGGAATGAGGGCAGCCACAGCTGCAGGAGGCTCCTGGAGATGCTTTCTTGGCCTTCGCGGAGTTCAAGGGAGCCAGAGGGGGCTGAGGAAAGCGTCGCCTTAGCGTTACTCACAAGCCCAAAGGCAGCAAGAAGCCATCGTGCGTCTCCAGGACAACGTCTCACCAGCTCAGCCGACCATCAGAATGGCTTTTGGAGAAAATGACTGGCTTCCCTTTGTTTTGCTGTTTGGCTCTAACAAATTCATCCAATGAATAATGAAATGCGCCTGCCACCCTTCTCCCTGCCCCACTTCAGGTGAGCACAGCTGGGAGGACGGCAATTGGTTTTCAGGAGTTTTCATAAAGAACTGGATAGGAGACAAGGCAGGCCATCCGATGCACCTCTTTCTAGGGCCAGAGGAGCTCCCGCTCTCTGCGGCGTCCCCCAGGCGCTGTGCTGTGGCCTGGCTGCGACCCCCATGCCTGCTCTATCTGGAAGTTTCTCCGGAATCCAGGCCCTACAGCAATCGCCTGTCCCTGCTTCCTCTTCCTTGTCCGTAGGGTCAGCCATGCCCCCCTCTTCTTCCTTATTCTCCTTTTTCCCACCTCTGCTCACCTCCCCCCTGGGCAGTAAGCTTGGGTTTCATCGCCCGCTGTTGGTTTGTGCTGGTCCGTCCATGGGCGACTGTCTGGCCCACCATGAAGAGACCCACTTGGAAATGGAGGCCTCAGTGGGCTCCGGGCCTCCCCTCCATGATTTTCTCAGCAGTTTCAACATTTGCTCCATCCTACAAAAATGGCTGAGATTTCCTAAAAACTCAACAGCCCCCAGGAGGGACAGCATGTCAGGGGATCTGTCAGGTGCTTTCAGGAGCCTGGCTGAAAAGTCCCCCTGTGGGGTATGCCTGAATGTGGCCTATCCACGTGTATGTCCCAGGGCATGCACATGTGTATGTGTGTGGGAAGAATAATTACCAAGAATGAAACAAAACCTACTGCCAGCAAGCCTAACAGCTGTCCGTGCCAGCGACCTAAACAAACGCAGCACCCCCCACCAACAGCCCTGTTCCCTGGCCTCGGCACCGGGCTGTGTCTCCCGTGCTGCGGAAAACCTCCCCATTCCTGGGGCATGAGACAGGGCCCCTGAGCGTGGCGCATGGCAGCTACATACCTTGAAGGGTAAGTTGTCCCCACAGGTTGCTGGGGGCCTCCCTTTTTAACTTAACTGATATTCTCATCCGAGGCCAGCTTCTCCCTCCCCTTCATCCTCATCTCTTTGTTCTTTGCCTCCCTCCCAGCTCTGTGTGCACTTTGCTAATTTGGGGGGACCTAGGAGTCAAAATCCAGTCTCCGAAAGCACCCCCTGTGGGCCCTCTCTTCTGCTGCAGCCAGCTCAGTCGTTGGGAGGGAGAGGTCAGAGAAGAATGTGTGTGCGGGGGTGAAAAAGAGTCGAGAGGTACAGTGAGGGGGAGGGAGGGCAGAAGGGAAGGAGGGGGAAGGGAACCTGGCATTCCCCATTAGCAGGGCTAATTGCACAGTAATGACTTTGCGTTATTATCAGAGATTTATCCTGGAAAACAGTCAGCTGCCCCGGCAGACACGTACTTCCTTCACAGTGACGGCTTGACACTTGAGGAAAATGAGCGAGTTCTTCTCATAAAGAAACTTTTCATGACCCCAACTCTGGTGTCTTCACGGAGGAGTTTGGGGCTGGTTCCCCCAGCTTCCTGTGGCTTCGTCATCATCTCTGGAAGGCAGGGACGGGGGCTTCCTCCTCTTGCCTCTGACTGGCTGGAAAAACCCGGGGCTCTCGACACAACTCCAGCTGAGCGAGACAGCATGGGAGGTGAAACTGGGGACGCATGAGGGCTGAGTGCTCGTTTCTCTCATCTGTCTCTCATTCATGCTCCAGCCAAGAAAACCCTCTCCCTCTCCCCATGTGAAGTGCTTCTTTTTGCTGAAAGCCTTGTCACAGTCTGTGCCTGCCCCGTGGAGTGAATGTGTTCCCCCAGTTCTCCCAGTCTCACTTGCCTAAAAAACTCAAAACTCGATTCCTCCAGGAAGTATTCTCTGATTTGGCCATTTAACTCTAGACCCTTCTAGCGCTCACAGACTCACTTTGCACGGTTACCTTCCCTCATTCCCTCTCTTCCAAGGACAGACCCTCGCAGTAGATGTGAGCCCCTGAGGTTATAAAGATGAAAAAGACACAGACCCTGGCTCAAGGAGCTCACAGTCTAGTGCCGGTTAGCAGAGTGCTGTTGCTAATCTCTTTGACAAGGGTGAGCGCTGAGTGCAGCGGCCCAACAAGAAGGGGGTGCCTGAGACAGCTTTGGAAGTTAGGAGGGGGCCGTTCTAAGTGCTTTGTGTGTATCAACTCATTTAAACCTCAGGGAACTGAGGAGAGTGGCACTGCTATCATCACCTCCATTTATGGACAAGAAAACTGGGGCACAGAGAGGTTTAGTAACTTGCCCACGGTCACACAGATACTACATGACAGGTCTAAGATTTGAACCCAGGCAGCCTGACTCCAAAGCCCATACTCTCAGCCTCTGTGTCCTACTGCATCCTGTAGGAACCAGCTGGGTGATGAGGAAAGGGTTCAGGGCAGAAGGGGCAGGCAATTGCAAAATTCCAGACTTCAGAGGGGGCACAGTGGAGAAGAGGAGCTGCAGCACCAAACATAAAAAGAAGGCAAGGTTGATGGGATATGGGGACAAGAGACGGGAATCATTCTGCGAGCACAGCACAGGCAGCCCTCAGGGATACAGGGGTATCTGGAGAGGCAGCTAGGTAGGTGGAAAGAGGCCAGATCTGGAAGGGCCTTGTATGCATTGCTAGAGAATGTCAGCCTCATCCTCAAGGCCCCGGGAAGTCCTTGGAGGATTTTAAGTGGGAAGGTGACATAACTGTATCATCCCATAAGGCGACTGGGTCATAACGTGATCCTGAAGAGGCATGGAGAGTGCCTGAGCTGGGGAGCGATAGTGGTGAGGAAGGGGGCAGGGCTCAAACATACTAGAGATAAAAACAAGAGGATTCAGGGACAGACTGAATGTGGGCAGACGAGAGGGAGGCACGAATCAAGAAGGGCTCTGAGGTTTTTGGTTTAGTTTGGTGTCGATCTGTACTTCTTTAAGGATATGGAGCAGCCTTGTGAAGCAAAATAGGAATTCTGTCTTGGACAGAGGGGATTCAGGGCGTCTGGCGCACAGGTACTCAGAACAGGAATTTAGAAATGCACCTGTAGGACCAAGGAGAGATGAGTCAGAGCTAGAGAATCGGGAGTCCTTAGAGTCCAGGCTCTGGGGTGAGACAGACTGGGCTCAAATTCTGGCTCTGTCACTTAACACAGTAGACAGCAGTTAATAGAGGGCTATCGTGAGAGGTGAAGGATACGAGCTGTGCCAAGCAGCAGCGGAGCTCCTGAAACAGAGTGTGTGCTCAGTCAATGTTTAGTATTATTACTATTACTATTACTATTACTATTACTATTACTATTACTATCACTATTACTATCACTATCACTATCACTATTATTTAGTGTTTGAAGTCCTCTGAGTGCATGAGATCACACGGAGAGGACGTGTGGAGATGGAAGAAAGGAGGGATGAGAGCTGAACCCTGGAGAAAATGGAAAGTTTGGGAGGAGGCACAGGAGAGTGAGTGAATCAGGGTGGGAAAAAAATCCAGAGAGAATCACATCCCAGAAGAGAATTTCACGGTCGATGTGGGCGTGGGCAACTCTGCGGCCAAGAGGCCAAAGAACTCATTTGAAACCAATTTCGCGTGTGGCCTCTGTCCACCACCGATTATGTGGACTTCCCAGGACGGAGCTTACGTGTGACCGAAGGCCAGTGCCGGAGGGAAATGAGAGGACCGTGTCTCGTGTGCCTGCTGCAGAACTGGCTCTTAGTAGCGCCTTGAGAAATGCTCAGTGAATGAATGAACGACGTGAAAAGACAGGCTCTAATTCTGGCTCTGCTTCTTGCTAGCTGTAATCCCATCAGTTATTTTTAGCTTCTCGGAGCCCTCACCAGTGAAATGAGGATAATAATATCCACTTGTCAGGGTTGTTGTGGGGATGAGACAAAAGAACATATGTGAGAGTGTTGCGTAAACTGTACCATGCTTTACAAATGTACAGGAGTATTGATAAAGGTTGGAGGCTAACTCACTAAAACCATTTACTGTACCTCTAGCAAAGAGCAGAAATGTGGATAAGGTCTGGGGCTGGGGTGGAAAAGGATTCCAAATACCAAATGGATGGAGGCTAAAATTTGGGGGACAGATTTGTTCTCTCTAGGGGCTCCAGCTTCTCAGTTCCACAGGGGGCTGCTGGCCCACTGACGCAAAAATGTGTTATGTTGATTCTTCCTGCTTGGTTCCATTGAAATCAAGAATTAAGACTTCCTAGTTTTGACAGAGGCTTTTTGGTTTTGTCACTTTAATTCATTTTGGCATTTTATTTGGTTTCTTTTCATTAGGGGAGCAGCCAGAGTCCTGCGATTGCAAACTCTCTGCAGGCTCCTTGGGGAGAATTCCAGTCTTTGGAGTCCTGGTCTGACAAGAAGCTTGGCTTGCACCTTTCCTGGAAGCTGAGCTTTGACTCCAGGATACAACCCAGACATGCCAAAGACTCCCCAAGCTGCCCTCTGAGGACTCCTGTCTCTGTCAAGAGTGAAGCAGCTATGCATGTGCTGTGCCACGAAGCTGCCTGGCCCCAGCCCTGGGTTTTATCAATGACACTATCTTTCCTCTACGCCAGCAACTGGGTCTAAGAGGCAACTGGGATGGTTAAGGTCAGAGGGCCAACACCTTTGCAAAGAGACACAGGAGTAAGTCTTTCACTGCTCTGTAATTTATTTCCAAATATTTTGTATTTAATATAAAGTCAATTAAAAAATATTATAGCCTTTCCTGTAGAGGAAGAAATATTATTCACACTCTCACCATCTTCCCCAGTAGAAGGAAGGGGTGTTAACCAGGGATCAGAAGGCCTAGATTCCAGTTCTCTCACCTCCTGAGCTCGTATGACCAGGACCAGTCACTTAATTCCCTCATTTACCAAATGAACTGGTAGCATCTACCCATTCTGCCTCTCTGGGTAGTCACGGAATTAAATGAGATGAATTCCCTCTTGGCAACCTTTAGGGACTTGCCCAGTGGAAGAGTAGGAGTCACCCCGGGACAGTGTGGCTAATGGATGTCCCTCTGTGATCTAAGAGACAGAAGAAAGGGATAAGGGCTGTCATTTGCCTTAACACCTGCTATGAATCAGTCACAGAGTATTAGACATTTAAACTAACTACATAATCCTCGTAAACCGGAAGCAGGCCTTACCTCCAATACCATTTTACAGATGAGGAAGTTAAGGCTCAGAGTGAAAGTATAGTGTCTAAAATGATGCAGTTGGTAGGTGATAGAACCAGGATTTGACTACAGCTCATAGACCCTAAAACCTGTGCTCTTCCTTTTACACAGGGCAGTGTGAAGAGTACACTTGTTTCCTTCCCAGCCTCTCCCCTCCAATACCATTCTCACTTCTCAAGTAATACAGAGAAAGCCCTGGATATACCATGGTTAGGTCCAGCTCTAAAACTGTTTCAGGGAGGATGTTGCCTTCTGACACTGAACCTGTCTCTGCTTCCCCAGGCCCCAGCCTGTGGAAGCAGCAAACTCTGTGCAGCCTTCCCAAGTCCGATCTGGAACACTGTATGCTTGAGCGGAGCACAGGACAGAGAGGAGACCTTGGGAATGGGGAAGAAATAAGAAATGGCAAATATACCCCCCTGCTCAGGAGGTTTGAATTATAGAGGATCTTTCCTAGAATAAAAAGCAAGATTGGACTCTCAAGAATACCTGTGCATTGATCAGGGCTCTGTCATGTCTTTCACATCTTTTCAGGCAAAGGAGGAACTCCAGAAAACTCTTTATGGTGGCTTGAATTGGAAGGGCTTGTGGAAGTCTCCCAGCTTTGGCTTAACTTGCTATATTGGGGCTGGGACCTTGGGGGCAGAGGGTTATTTCTGCTGGAAACACTGATAATGCTGTTCTGGCAGAAATCCCATAGGGATTCCATAGCAGTGTTTCTTCCAAATAATGGTGTAAAGGTACTCCCACCCCCAATATAGCGCATCACCTTAATTCTCCACCAGAAGTAGAACATGCTCAAGTGATGTCTATTTTCTTAGAGTAAATTTAAACTTTTGTAGAAAGTGACCACATGCCCCGGTAAGCAGGAGATAGAGGAGGCGGGGAGATGAGATCAAGGACTCTCAAGGTTGGGTCAGAGCTCACTTGGCTCCAGTCTGCTTGCCAAAGCTCTGGGTCCACTTGTGTCTCTTTCTCTGTGTCTCTCCCTGCACGTCACACAATCCAGCTACGAACATCAGACTGTTCCCTCTGCATCTCTGCTGGGGGCTTGGAGGGGCGGAGGGAATGGGGAAAGGGCTCCCTATTTAGAAATTGCATTGAGATGGAAAGACAATATGACACATTGGCTCACATCAAAGGAGCTCATTCTTCCCGCCTACAGCCTTAGCAATTGCCTATTGAGGTTTAATTTTTTAAAGAAATTATGATTTTGTTTTAACTTAGTAGCATAAGTGAACAGGCCATGGCTGCTCAGGGCAAGGTGGATAGCTTTCCACTGGCGGGCCGGCCACTGCCTGAGACTTGAGGTGGGGGGCAGGGGCCGTGCACTTTGTCTCAGAGGAGAGAAGGGCATGGGCGTGGGAGGCTGCTGGTTTCTGCCCCCAACCTCCTCTCATTCTGCCTCCCACCCCACCTCCAGGCCCCCTCCTGCTTCTGAGCAGCCTGGCCTCGGGCGGAGGGGAGGGGGCAGACTCAGGATACCCCAGTAATGGCTGTAGAGGAGAGGACAGCAATGCGGGAGGGGAAGCCAAAAGCGAGTCTGGACATCTGTAACACCACCCTGTTCTTCAGAGCCAGGATAAACTGCTTTTCAGCCCCCTTTTCCTTTCCCCACTCAGTCTCCTTTTCATGTAAAATCCCAGAGGGTTGGTGCTGGAAAGAGTCTCAAAGAGCCCCCCCATCCAACTTCTATGTCTCGCAGATAAGGAACCTAACGCCTTGCCAGGGGACGCACCTGCCCTGTGGCTGATTTGGTGCGCTAGTCCTGCGGCCCAGTCTCCTGGAGCACTGCCCAGGGCCCTTGTTTGCCACTGTGCCGTGCTGACTGCCTCTGCTCCCTCTCTCTACCCCACCCATAGACCGAAACTCAGAGTGGCCTTTCTCTGGGACCCATCGAGGGGTACCAAGTTCACTTCTTTTCACCTCCTTCCCACCCCGGGTCTAGGTAGGACCTTGGGGATCTGAATTTGGTCTCTTCATGTGGAAAGAAGCATAGATGTGTTTCGGAAGGGGCTTGTGGGGAGAGGGGTTCGAGAGAGGAAAGTTACCATCTTTACATAAGGATTTTTTTTTTCTGCTTTGTGGTGAGTTATGGGACCACAGGCGATTAACCAGGGGCAGGGAGAGGGCATGAAGATGACAGCAAGAATGGAGTTGTTTTACTGCAAGGAAAAAAAAATGTTTCTCTTTTATCTCTCTTTCTAAATGATGTCCCTTTATGTGTCCCTTCATATGTGTGTCTGTCCTTCAGTCCCTCTTTGTTCTATTTCTCTCTGTATCTCCTACATATGCCTCCATATGTATCTGTGTCATCCTCTTCCTCCCTGTCTCTCTTTCTGTTTCTCTCTGTCTCTCTCATCTGTCTGTCACTCAGGCACTCCAAATTCAATAGGTCTTGACTGCCGGGGGACCCGCTGCTCCTTCCCGCAGCCCCTTCCCTCAGCACTGTAAGAGCAGAACCTCCTTCTCTCTGTTCGGTTGAGAAATGCCAGGTCTGGAGCTGCTGCCGGGGCGCCAGAGACACTGCAGAACCGCCTGCCTAGTGTGGAGGCTGAATCCGGGAACAATGAGGAATTATCTAATTCTCGGCTCCTGCCACCTGCCCTGCTCAGGCTCCATCGCCTTCAGTTTAGATGCAAATTTCCCCACTCTTTGTAAAGCAAAATATTGATTTCCCTGCATCACAGGCCTGGGCCCTTGGAACGGTCCTGTGTTTTTTCATTATCTGCAAAGACAAAACAAGGCGCTTTGTTCTGCGAATTTCCCCGGGAACTCGAGAGGAGGAGGGAGAAATCGCCACGGAGTGGCATAGTTGCCATAAACATGGGCAGAGAGCAGTTCTTCTCCATTTGTATTTTACATAAACACAAACCTGCCGCCCCGGAAACTGCTAATGAGCATGTAACAAGGGGGGGGGCTCTGAGCTCCTGCCTTTCCCAGATGCTAAGCTCTGCATCGGGTGGTGGAGGGGAAGGTGACTGGGCCTCTGGGCTCCTCAGGTGGGTTCTAAAGCGCTGGACTCCACAGCCTGACCTGTTATTAGATCAGCAACTGAGCACCTCCCGCAGGAAGGTGGCGTAGATTGCATAGGGTCGCTGGGTTCATCCTTGCTTAGTCCATCCCGCCTGAGTTCTTACCCCTCTCCTATTGCAAGCTCCAGAGGTCAGAGTGGAAGCTGGAACCCACGGATACCCAACCCCCACTTCCTCCCGCCCACCTCTGCCTCCCCCATCCAACCCTCTGCCCATGCGACGGTTGCACCAACTGGACCTTCAGAACCGTGGACGGGGCCAGAGATCGCTTCCCGAGGGGGAAAACGCCAGGTTAGGCCAGGGTTCTATCAGGCCTCGGCTTGGGAAGCTGCCCAGTGCTCCCAAGTCCAAGGGCCGGCTTAGCGCAGCTGGCGCTGATGGAGACCGCCAGGAGCTGGGGCTCCGAATCTCCTCCCTACGGAACGTGAGTCACCGCCCGAGCCTCTTCCAATTAGAGTCTTAATTAGGAGGAAAGACCCTCCCCACCCCGCCACCGGGCACACATCAGCCCCACGGCTTGCGGAGGCTCCAGCTGAAGTTTCCTTCCCAGCTCTGGGAAGTCGAAGGGACCCGAGCCTGGAGCTTCGGGGAAGCCGCACACAGGAACGGGCCCACTTGCAGACAAGCCGAGGACACGAGACGTCGGTGACAGCGCCCGCAAGGCCGCTCCGGGTAGAGGCCATAGATCTCCAGGGCTGAGTGAGGCTTCGGAGCCCGTCAGCCAACCTGCTCCTGGACCTCACGCCACAGTTCCGCCTTAAGTCTGTCTAGCCTCGCCCCTGCGGTGTGGCTTTCAGCCTTTCTGGCTCTTGCTGTGCTTCACAGACAGGCCCATTATCGCCGATGGTGTTGGACATTGCAGGATGGTGGGTCTGGCAGGAACAGAGGGCACTCCTGAAAAGCCCCCCATTCCCAGTCACCAGAAACTTTCTCCTCCGGTTGCCATGGAGAGAGACGGCCGCTGCCTTCCGTCGCCATAGCAACGTGCGGGTACCAGGGACCTCAGGATTGCGGGGCTCAGAAAGTCTTTCTGCACTTCACATTGCCCCGCAGCCTTAGGGTCTTCTGCCTCCGAAGCTGGGACTTGAGGCAAGTCTGACGAACTTCTCCGGTCAGGAACTGTGGCCAAGATCTCCCACCCCCAGCGGGTCATCCTTCCTTCTGTAATGTTTTTATCTATTTTGTTGCCACTTTTTTGGCATGTCACAATTTACCCAGCGTTTTCACAAACACTATCTGTATGTACCCAGGGAGCGCATGAAGCACTAGCATTATACCCCTTTTACAGATAAGGAAACTGAGGTTCAGAGACACCCAAGGTCACACCAGGCAGTGAATGCGTAGCCAGATCCCAGGCTCTTTCCCAGGCCTTGCACCCTCCTGGATGCGGGACAACCGGGCCCCGCCGCCTCGAACCCGCCGGGACTCAGACCCGTCCCTGGGTGTAGAGGGGGCGGCCGTGAGGCGCCAGACTTGCCAGCTGCCGCGCGATGCCACGTGAGGGGCGGAGACCCTGCGGGGAAGTGATTAAAAGCCGAAGTGAACCGCAGGGGGCCGCTGCGGGGAGGGTCTTCTTGGGGCCGCCTTGCCCCGCCCCAGTTCGGCCGCGGCGCTGGTTCGGGCAACTGCTAGAAGGGCTGGGGTGTCCGGGGCATGAGCGGGGTGTGGGGTACCGGGGGGCCTCGGTGCCAGGCGGCGCTCGCGGTCCTGGCCTCGCTGTGCCAGGCCCGGCCGCCCCCTCTCGGGCTGGACGTGGAGACTTGTCGGAGCTTCGAGCTACAGCCCCCAGAGCGGAGCCCGAGCGCGGCCGACGCAGGTAACGGGAAACCCGAGGCCCCCTCCCTCCCTGGATTCTCGCCCTGGCTATTCTTCCTCCCCAAAGCCCGGGCCCAGGGAGCCCTGGAACCTAGAGAGAGAACTCCAGTTCAAGATCCTGGGTTCGGAACCAGTGTCAGCCAGTACCCTGGCCCCATCGCCAGCAGGGCAGGCAGAGAGATGCGAAGGGGACCAGGGACCCTGCTCCCGTAAGACTGCAGGGTCCCCCGCGGAAAGCCCGGCTCCGGGACCTGGCGTCCTTCGGAGCCTCAGTTTCCCCGCGTCTCTCTGCTTGCCCTGGGGCCATCTGTCAGGGAACGGGTCCGTGGGGCAAGCCAGAGACCGAGGACATCCTAGCTAAGGAAGAAACTCGTCTCCTGGGGGTGCCGAGGTCCCAGGGTTCGTCTGTCGGTCCGTCCGTCCGTTTGTCTGTTCTCTCGGGGAACGCTGCCCGAGAGCACCCTGGGTTGCTCAGGTAGAAACTTGGGTCTGCGGCTGGCACGAGGTCTTTGTGCCCTGGTGTCTCTCCGGCTGCGAGTGGCTTTCTGCGTCTCCGCTGGGGGGCGGGGGAGGGGGTGGGAGGTGGGAAGGTGTCTCGGCATCCTCCCCCCAACCTCGCCCCTATAACTCGCTCCCTCGGTCTCTCCCTGACTCACTCGGACTCGGCCGATGCGCGACGGAGCCGGTGCCTCTCGCCGACTTTGGCAAGCGGGCTCCTCCTGCCCGAACGGCGCGGACCTAGCGCCGGACGCGGACTCCGGCAGCCGCCGAGTCCAGGCGGGAGCCCGAGCCGAGTCGAGCTCGCCGGAGCTGGTGAGTCCGGAGCCCGAACCCCGCGGGGCCCGGGCATTGCGCGCAGCTGCGGCGTCTCCCGGGAGTCGCGACAGCGGGAATGGCGTGTCGCGCCCTGGCGGCCGTAGCCGGGGAGGGTGGGCGGCGTGGCGGCCGATTGGCCCCGGGTATTTACTTGCCGCACCAGCGCCGTTCGGCCAAGCTCGCCCGCTGCAGCCGGGCTTCTTTGTCCGGATCCCGACGTCTGGAGGGTCCTGGGCTGGAGGGGATGCCGAGTCGCGTTCCCTCCGGGGGAGGGGCGGGGGGCAGCGCGTGGCCCCGAGAGAATGCGGAGTGGGGGTGGGGAGATCCTGCAGGGGCCAAAGCGCCAGGGTTCTTGTGGCTCCGCAGACTCCACCTCTCCTGTCCCCTGACACAGACCCCAGGGGGGCCGAACCTTGGGGTACACAGGGGTCGCCCCGCAGTTGTGCACCACGCGCGCTGAAAAGGGAGCAAGGGGCTGCAAGAGGCGGGAATTTCGTCTCCACATGCTTCTCCTGGGACCTGCCTGGCGGTGGAATGGAGGTTGCGGGAGCAAGTACAGGTGGGGTAAGCTACCCAAGAGGCTGCAGGGTCCAGGGCTCTGTTTTTACTTGAGGTTAAAGGTCAGAGATGTAGGTAGGTTCTAGGATGTTCCTACCCAGGATGTAGGTAGGAACAGGGCCGCTGCAGGGTAGAGGAGTGGGAGAAGGGTAGTGGGCCAAAAGGATGCTTGTGTGCAGGAAGAGGTTGTGTCCAATCTTGGGGGGAGTGGAGCTCACCCCAGCTCTGTGTAGGTTGTACGGGGCGCCGCTCTCTCCCTCTCAGTGGCCCTGGCAATGTTTAAGCAATGGGTTGATTACTGCAGCAGAAGGGACTGAGGTTAGACATAAAGAATCTTTAGAGGGTGGTACAGTGATGGAGGCTGGAGGGGTGGATTCTCCCTTGTGAAGAATCTCCAAGCAGACTAGGTCCACAAATACTATGAGGCTTTGGCTCTCTGGTTGCCATCACCTCCTACCACCCAACTCCCTGTACCCACCAGACACACAATTTTCCCAAATCAGGGAGTCCCTGCCTGTCTGCCTTCCCAGCTCCCTTCCACCTTTTCCTTCGATGATCCGCCTCCAGTGGCCCTTAGTGCTGCTCCTGACCCTTCACACTATAAAGGGAAAAATTCAAGGTGAGAACACACCTGTCGAGTTCCACCTTGGATGGAGACTGCCCCTCCTATCTGTCCAGGGCAGAAATGCTGGGGAGAGGGGCGGGAAAAGGGGGTGGTATGTGCATCACACATCATGCTACTGGGAGGCCCTGGCGTTCTGACTTCAGAGGGACACCCCACAGTCTGGAATGACAGGTACCTGGATGGCCAGGCTGAGGCTCAGAAAAGGCTGAGGAGTGAGAGCTGACAGGCCCGGATGAGCCGGTATGCCCTCCCTGCAGGCTGCTTCAGAAAGCGAGTTTGAGTTGTCAGCCCCGGGGAACTTTGACTTTGACTGCTGAGTCACAAGCCTCAGAAAGCCCTGGTTGAGCTAGGGGGCCGAAAGGGATGGGGGAGGCAGAAGGAGACCCTTGATCACAGCAAAAGTAAGAAAGCGGTAGAGCATGGCTGTGGGGTCTTGGGGTTTAGATGAGCACAGGGCCTGGGGAGACGCTGTGGCATTTGGGGTTAGGTCCCCAGGTGTCCTTCCTCCCAACCTACTCCCTGCATCCTGGGTCCCGACTCTCCAGGCAGAGAAATGCTGATCTTTTCATTTGCAGTTTCATGAAAAAGGCAAGTGAGTGGCCAGAGCATGCCCAGTTCCCTTTACCACTCATTGTATGTTTTCTCCTGCCTTCCTCCCGCTCTAAGTCTCTATGTAGCTCATGGGATTTCTAGTAACACCCTGAGACTCAATTGAGATTCAGCCTCTGCTATCACCAGGGTAGGTGCTAGGAATTACACAGAAAATCTCAGTCCATTAGACCCTGACTTACAAACATCTCTACACAAATTATCCCAGCTAAAAGCAAGGTCCTTTTTTTCTTTAAAAACTCTAAAGGTACAGGGTCCATTTTCTTCCCTAATACATCTCCTCCTGACAGCTCCCACAAGTGGACACTGACAGATATTTTTCCACCTTTGTGTCCCTTGCCTTGTGGAGGTGAATGAGGTTTTTCCAAAGGCCAAGTTGCCGAGTGTTAGGTGTGGGTAGCATGGGCTCTGGATTTGAGAGGTTCACAGGTGTTCCAGGAACCGGAGGGAGGACCCTGAGCTGCCCTGCCCCATAAAGCCTGGCGGTCAGGAATGGGTATTCTTCCTCTTACATACGGCCACGGGGTGAGACGTTTGTTCACTTTTCTAATGACTCTGGAGATGTTCCGTGACATCTGGCTTTGAAGTTGGCCTTTTGCAAGCACAGAAATATTTTTCCTGTTTGTGATGGCAAATTAAATGCACAGCATTTCATCAAAAAACAAAAGTCCTGTTTCTATAACTGAATACTCCAGTCACTACCTCACTCCTTGCTGGAAGGCAGGAATTCTGCAGATTTTTACTTCTTTGAGGAAGACTGCTGTGCACAATCCTTTGAAATCATAGTGATGATATTCTGACTCTAGATGTGCCTTGAGCATTAAAATTCTAGAACCAGGGTCCAGTATCTAGGAGTTGTAGAGCCCTTGGATTTACAGTTCTAGAAGCTCTCTTCTTCTTCTCATTGTGGGAACTTTAAGAGTGGGGACGGTGGATCCAGAATGTTCCATTCCTCCAACTTCTGTACAAAAGTTGTTCTCTTCTAACAGTTCTAATGTTACTGTGCCCTCCCCGTCCAAGGCGTTGGAGGTATAACATATGGCTGCAAATAATGGGGACAAGATAGAGGCATCCGGGTCAGGCCATGTTTCTTTAGGGTTTGTGTAGGTTCTGTCTGGAGTGGGGAAAAGCAGGTAAAAGAGAATCCAGACTGAGCTGGATGGCATCCTGCTGGTCCTGCTTAGGAAGAGAGGCCAGTAAGGCAGGAAGGACTGAGCCGCACTTAGGAACTTGAATCAGCGGGACTTTTGACAGTAGAGGCGAGCAGGGCATCCAGCTGTGGACACTCAGCTATAAGGCACGACCTCAACCCTCCCTTCTCTCTATTGCTGATCTCTTTTCTTGCTCCATGTTGACCCAGGCAGACCTTGCCTCTATGTGCAGGTATAAACTGGAAGAAAGGGGCAGAGAGAAAAGACTCTTTCTGGCTCTCTGTCTGTCCCTCTCCTTCATTACCCAAGCCTTGGTCTCCACGTTGAGAGGGGCCACATGCCCTGACTAATCAGGCAGAAATGCGTAGTTACCATCTGCCAAACTAATAATACTAATAACTGCCAAATTAATGCCTAAACAGAATATCCCTGCTATAACATTCCACATTAGTGTCCGATTTCTCTCTGAATCTCCTATTGATGGTGTAAGCTGGCGCCCAGTCATAAAGCTTGGTGTGGCCGTAACTAGCCCAGTATTGTCTCTCCTCATCACAGCTTTTTCAGGAGCATTAATTCCTTCTCTGTTTGGACTTGGCTAATTATCTCCACCAGTAGATTGGCCTGAATCTCTGAAAGAAGGAAAGAAAGCAAAGGCTCTCTGCTCTCCCTCCCCCTAACCCTGAATTTTAATTACACCAGGTTCTCTTAATAAATTTGCAAGCCATGGCAAAGCTTATTATTAATGGGCCACATTTGTGAGCCTCAAAATAGTCCCAGAATAGTCCCAGGTCCCTCAGCAAACACATGCTCACGGATATACATGCACGCACACATACACACACACACGCATTTCTCAGGAACATCTCTGGAGGCGACTTTGCCAGAGGCCGCTGGTTATTTGCCTGGAGGCTGCCTGCACTCCCCAGGGAAGATGAAAGAGATGGGGGCTGAGGCAGTTGGTCATAATCCTGGTCTCCAGGGCTCCGCACAGGTTCAGAGGGTCAGGCCAAAGAGTAGAGGATGCCCCCAACCCTCTCCTGAATACAGTGAAGAAATGCCTCCCCAGCTTCTCTACCCAGCCTTCAACTTGACACTTCTTCAGCTCAGCCCTCCAGTGCCCCAAGACTGGCTCAAGAGCCTGAGCTTTGGGACCAGAAAGTCCCAGGTTCAAATCCCAGCTCTTCTGCTTTACACAATGTACCCTTGAACAAGTTATTTAGTTAACACCTCGAAACCTAGGTAATTTATCTTTAAGACGTGAAGGCTAATTTCTTAGGAGGGTGTAAAAATTAAATGAGACACTATCACCAGGGTACAGTGCTGACCATGTACAAACAGTAACAATATTACCAGCATATATTATTGATACTGAAGGTTCTGCCCAGTCTTTTCCCTTCCCAGAGTAGGCAGTTCTGTCCAGGCTCTTGGGCCTCCGTGTTGCTTGCTTCTGGTGTCAGGTGGTCCTTGCCCATGCTCCAGTCATGTCTGAATGAGAGTTTCCTGGCCCAGGCAGGTCCTGCTCTTTACAGCCCAGCACTCGCCATTTCTGAGGGCCCACCAGCACCCCCAAGCCCAGAAGCAAGACCTCTCCAGCTTTGGGGGGAGCAGGGAAATGGCCCTTTTCACTTCCTCTCCCCAGTTCATCTTTTCAATTACAATCTCTTAGCAAGAATGCCTGTTACTGTTACAAAATGGATTTTCCTGACCTGGAAGCCCATTAGAAAAATGGGAACAATAGCAGGTCATAAGAATTGGTGATGAATCTTAACACTATGGGTGGAGAGAAGGGGAGGGGCCCTGTGGCTCTGTCTTTGGGGAAAAAAGTGTCAGTGGGGGAGCTAAGAAAGCCCTGGGTTACTTATTGATAACCCAGCATTTTCCAGGGAGAGGAGGAGGCCATGAGCCTTCTGTCAGACAGTCTCACTTAAGGTGACAAGCAGGTCCTGCCTGATGCCTTCAGGGAGATCTTAACTTCCCAGCAGAGATGAAGGGCCCGAGGTCTCTCCAGAGCTTTGCCCTGTGATATGGTGTCCCTCCTCCTGCCTCAGAGGACCCAGCTCTGGGTCTCTTCTGTATGCAGTAAATTATTCCCCACCAAAGAGCACAACGTGAAGAATAAGTGCAGCTTACACTTGGGGAGCCATTGACCATGTGCCAGGCATTGTGCTCAGAGTCTCATTTATTTAATATGCGTAATGATTCAGTGCCGCGGGGGTTATTAAAATCCCCATTAAATAAAAGGGGAAACCGAGGTTTAGAGAAGTTAAGTAGCCTGCTCAAGGTCACACAAATGGAAATGTGGATGAATACGCTCTGTGGTCATTCTGGCACCAGTGCTCACCTGAGATGTCCACTTGGTGTCCGAGCACCCAGTGAAATCTGCTTCCTCAGCCAGGGCTAGAAGCCATATGCCCCTGCACAGCAGTGTCACTGGGTACGTCTCCAAAGCTAGATCCATAGCTCTTTGCTCTGCCCAGAGGCTGCTGGGTAATTAGCTAATGTTGCTTCCCAAACCAGGTGCCCATGGAATACCGCACGCTTCCGATACCTGAATGAAGGTGCTTCATGCTTAATATTGAGTAAAGACTTCTTTCCCCAATTTCCAAGAATGCTTTGCAAGAGCATAGCATGTCCTTGATTGTTGATTTTCTTTCCATGATTTTCATTTTACTTCTTTGGAGTTCACTCCTGTTCACCAGCTGGCTGGTGATGGTAATAACAAAGCTGGACAAGTGGCAAGCAAATGATTATTGATAGAAAAACTTGAGATGTGAGATCTTTAATATAGTACATATTATATCTTGAGACCTAGAGAGATCAAGCTATACAAGAAATACTTGCATTATTTCTGTTAGCAAGATGTTCCTGGTGTGTAATGATGAAGTCAAAGCTATCTTTATTGATTAGTGTACATAGCTGGCAAATGTTCTTTCAACTAAAGGAATTTCAAAACTAGGGGATGTTCCAAGCTGGACTGGCTAGGACTAAATAACTCTAATAAAACAGCTAATATTACTGTATTGCTGGCAAACATTACAGGCTGTGTCCTCAGCACTTTGGATACACTTTCTATCTCACTTAAACCT
Source organism: Phataginus tricuspis (assembly GCA_029783875.1). NCBI lineage: Eukaryota > Metazoa > Chordata > Mammalia > Pholidota > Manidae > Phataginus > Phataginus tricuspis. The sequence continues at coordinate 11,390,566 of JAQQAC010012408.1, forward strand.
CCCAGTGACCCTATCAGGTAGATACTAGTATTATACCTATTTTATATATGAGAAAACTGAGGCTAAGAGAGACTAAGTAGCTTGCCAAAGTCACACAGTTTACAGTCAGTGGAGATGGACTTTGAGCCCAGTCTGACCCCAGGGCCATGCTTCTTTCTCTCCAAGCTCAGGGGGAAATAAAGAAGGAAGAAGAGAGGGGGGACGAATACAGATACTTAGGAAGTCTTTTCTCTCTTTCAAAGCTGCGGTAAGGGCTTTCTCCTTTACTGAAGGGTGCATGGTGCATGGGTGAAGCCAGTGCATGGTACAAGTAAGAAGAACACTGGATTGAGACTCAAAAGGTAGCTGAGTGGCCTATCAAAGTACTCTCTGCCTCACAGTGTTAAGGTTCAAAGATGTAAGCAGGAAAAAGGCTTTGAAGGCTACTTCTGCACCTGCAATTTATTAGAAAGCAACACTTCCTGGTGGGTTGGCCCCAGCAGGTACCAGGTAGGAAGGCACATGTCTTAGGTGATCCGGGCCTTTGCACAGCCTTAGGCCAGACAGGAGCTAACCCTTCCCAGCATCAGTGCACCTTTCACCAGGCACTGAGGGCTGGCTGAGTTCAAGGCCAAATACAGCGATTTAAAAGGGGCTAAATCCTATAGAATCACCCCCGGCCCTGGCTGAATTCCGCTCTTACCAAGCCTTGCTCACTACCTCGTACGCTCCGTGGGAGTGAACTCACCCAGTATCAGGGTCCGATTCTCCTCCCATTACCTGCCTGGGACACGTCCTGGAAGAAGATTCTCCAGGCAGAGGAAAGACCTCCTGGTCTTACATGGCCAGTAATGAGCACAGGGGGCTGAGTCCCAGTAATCCATACGTCGGCTTCCCTAAGCACGGCTCTGAAGGAACAACAGCCGAGGGTCACACAGAGAAGCATTCAGACGGCAAACACGCCGAGGAAAATGGATTCCCTCTGTCTGCCCCCTTCCCCCACCTCTCTTTTCATTTATGAATTCAGTTTTTCTGTTAGGCTGAACATTTAAATGCATTCTATGCTCTCTGGATTCCCCCCATTTCTCCCCCTTTCTCATTAAAATTCTAGTTATTACCAGAGCAAGTAAAATGTATGATCAAAGGAAAGCAAAGCCTTAGAAATGCCTTTTGTTTTCAGGGGACTCATACTGCAGAAAGTGCATCCAGAGCCGCTGTGACAGGCAGCAAACTTGAAGGGTCCGGACATGGCCAGATACTTAGAGTAAGAGCTTGTATATCCCGTAGCTTTCCTGGTACACCCCAGGGGCATTAGGGCCTAAAGAAATAGTCTCCAACCATTTTGGTTGTGAACTCACAGCAGCAAAAATTATTTGTATTAATACCGCCAATATGTGTTTATTTGTTCCCATGTTATATACACATCTCCCGAGGGGTATTGCAGAGCTGAACCGCCTGGGCTGTATCCCAGTCCCACCACTTATGAGAGGAGTCATCTATTTAATCCTCTGTGCCTCAGTTTCCTCATTTGCCAAATGAGGATAATAATCATACCTATTTCACTGGGAGTATTAAATGAGTAACACATAAAAGGCACTTTGTGCCTTGGGTGTAGTCATGGTCAATAACTTGACTAAATCCAATAATGAAATGCTATCATTCCTATTACTATCAACCTGAATAATTAAACACTTTTAGTTTTAAGATAAAGAAATATTAAAGCAATCTGACTTTTTTTTCTCTTGTGTCCCTGGGATACATATACACCACACTGGTGACCTTTAGTCCCGAAGTTAACTTAGAATCAGCTTTGCTGGTCCCTGGCTGTCTCTGGGTGAAGGACTAACCCTCCAGCTCCTTTGGCTGGGAAAAGCCTCCAGTGTCTCTGCGCAGGGGCCTGGGAGTTGGGGTAGGTGGCTAAGGACTTGAGGACTCTCTGCTGTTGGACTTTCTTCAGGAAGGTATTCATAGCTGAGCAAGGGCCAGTACCCTACATCCAGGGAGCCTGAGGGCAGTGCTAGCTCCCCAGAGAGGGGAGCTGGTGTTCTCACCTCCTTTTCAGATCCCTCTGGATGGGGGACAGCTTTCCCTGGGGCCTGTGTGCCGGGAGCGTACTCTGGCTCCTCCAGAAGGGGGCGGGCATCTCTGTTCTCCAAGCCTACTAAGCACCTGGCACCTACCAAGTGCTCAGGAAATACTGGTTGAGAGATAATTGCAGCTCTTTTAGGTGCCATTCATTTCTTCACTCATTCATTCTCATGTGCTGGTTTCTGTGCTAGGCCCTAAGTCAGACAAATTTAAAAAACACAAGAGTTGCTGTAGCCTCAGTTGAATCAGGGACAAAAAGGCTGGGGCAATGGAAAGAGTCCTATCTTGACCCTGGTCCAGGCGTTGTGTCTGACCTGTGAGCCCAGGCAAGTCCCTCCACTGGACCACTGCTCTGCTCTCCAAAAGCAGAGCCTGGCCTCCGTACATACAGGGTTATTCCTCAGCTTAAACTCTAAGATTCACAGGAGTTGGAACAGGATAAGCCAGAGGCTGCAAACTCATAGGCCTGCAGGGCTGGGCAGGTAAGGCCCCACTCCTCCAAGAGCTACCGTGCAGGCGCATGTTCCCATGCACAGGAGCATAGGTCCGCTCACCAAGCCACCTGGCCTTTTCCGTAATAGTCAGAAATCTAGTGTGATGTCATTGATGGTGGAATTTCTCAACTTTTCAACCACTGTGCAAGCCATACAAGACTCCTCTGCTGGCTTATCCACAAGTGACCCTTGTGCATACTCTACTAGTCGTATCATTTGGTTCAGGGCTTTCTGACCTCTCTGCTCAGAGTAAGAAGAGGCCTTGGGCTCAAGGGGGCATTCCTAAAGGTGGGTGGGAGGTCTGCTTAATAATTTTTCTCAAAGGGGGGTATCCATCACAGCTCTCCTGGGATAATGGGTACCTGCTAGGGGCAGGGGTGGGCTGGGGGTGGGACAGTAAACACCTGCCTCTGAACCAAGTACGACATTAAAAAATACCAATTTTAACAACAAAGTTCTCAAATGGCCACAGGAGTGGGAAAAGACAGCTATAGGAATCTTTTGTATTTAGTTTTGGAGTAAACCGTGTAGCCCGAATTCTGAGTTAATGTGAGTATTTATTGAGCCTACTATGTGCAGAGCTCTGAGAATACAGAAGCAGCGTTAGACCTAATCTCCACCTCGAGATTACGCTCGTTCTCCTTTACTTCAAGTCAACTCAATAACTGCTTACTGAGCCCCTGCTCCGGGCTCAGTGGGGGCGGGATAAGGGAAGAGAATGAGTTGGCCAAGCCTCTGGTCCCCGAGGCCTCACAGCCTGTTGAGGAAGAGAGCTATATACAAAAATGACTTTGCTATAAGTCTGGCCGTAGTAACAGCTCGAATAGAAATTCAAAAAGCATCCAAGTGTGGACGCTTCATAGATTTGCACATTTGCTTAGGCTGCTACTTAAATTCCCTTCCCTTCCCCGGGCACATGCCAGTAGGCAGTAGGAGAGGCAGTCCAGGTGCTCCCCAAGCTGGCCGTGGGGAGGAGGGGGCCCTGCTGGAGAAATCAGACTGCAGCGAACACGAGCTGCAGATATTTCACAAAGTGGACTGTGGCGCGTCAACCGTAAAACCATCCTTTCTCTGCCTGGGCAGCTTTCTCATGGCCGTTCTTTTCTCTTCTTCCGTCTTTGTCCCTTCCGTGTGTGCCCCCTCTTCCAACACCCTTATCTGCTGCTCCTGCCCTCCGTCTGTCTCTGTGCCTCCCCACCCGGCGCATGCCGAGGGCAGGCGCCTCTGTCAGCCTCCTTGCAGTGGTAGTTATTGTGTGTGGCGTGGCCCTGGTGGCAGTTTTTCTCTTTCTCTTTTGGAAGCTGTGCTGGATACGCTGGAGGAACAAGGAAGCCTCCGGTCCCTCTTCTGCTAACCCTCCCCTGGAGGCCCTCCAGAGCCCCAGCCCCAGAGGCAACATGGCAGACAAGGTGAAAGACCCCAACGCTCTGGGCTTCCTGGAGGCGGCTGTGAAGATCAGCCACACATCCCCAGACATCCCGGCTGAGGTGCAGATGTCGGTCAAGGAGCACGTTCTGCGTCACACACGGCTGCAGCGACAGACCACAGAACCAGCATCATCCACCAGGTGGGGGGTGAACCCCTGCCTTCCTAGCCCTCCGCATTCCCTTATTCAGTACAGTAATGAGATTCGAGCGTGCGAGGGTCAGAGACCCAAAAATAATGACACATGCACTTTGATTGGAGACTCTACCAGGTGATGTGCTCCGTGGTGGGTGACCACCTAGGGGGTGAGCACCAGGAAAGACTTCAGGGAAGGGCAGCCTCTGCAGTGAGAAGCTATGGTGTGCATTGGCGTGTGTGGGGGTGGAAGGTGTTGGGTAGTTGGAGGGAAGGAAAGACTTCAGGCGGAGGGAAGAGAATATGCAAAGGCCCAGAGGCATAAACGTTCACGGTGTGTCCAGGGTATGTCAGTAAACCCTTGAAGATGGGGTCTGCAGTCCATGGGAGATCAGAGGTTCCTAACATTCTGAGAATGAGTATTCCTTTGACAGAGTTCCCTCCACGACAGCAGTTGTGTACATGGCGTTCTTTAGCTGAAAAAAGGAAGACAACCACCACCACATAATTACAAAAATTCACCCCAGATTCAGAAACACTTTTAAAAAAAGTGGTGCATACAGTTTGGAGGCATTGTGTTTACTCAAAACTTAGGGCTCTTGTGGGTTCCTGGGGCCCTACAGGGTCGCCCCAGACTCCCAGGGGACCAGTTGCAGGGAAGGAGGCCTGGTCTTCAGGTGGGAGGCCAGGAATAAGAGTGCTAAGGCCATGTTGACAGAATTTATTGTTTGACCTTGGGCAAGTTTCTCATCTTTCCTAAGACTTACTTTTTCCAACTCTAAAATAGGGCTAATGACGAAGGCGAAAACTAATGAGTAATAGGGTTAAACAGCCAATGGCAGAGTCCATGTGATAATGAGAGCTAACGTTGTATCACTTATTATATACCTGGCCCTAGTTCGGATGTACCAATTCATTTCATCCTCACAGCAATCTGCTGCAATTTCTGCCTTTATTAACCTCATTTTATAGTACAGAGAAGTTAAATAACTTGAGCAAGTTCGCAAAGCTGGAAAGTGGCAGAGCCAACCTTAGCTTATGCAGTCTGGCTCCAAAGCCCAGTGGATTTTAACTATAGTGGTGGTAGTGGTGGTAGTAATGGTGTTGAAGGGATGGTCCTTCTCTTAGGGGATCTCATGCTTTATTGCGGGAACCAGAGTCACGCCTGCTAGGAAAGAAACCTAGAAAGCAGGTAGCAGAAAGGCAGGGAAAAAGATAATCACAACAAAGGCTAACATTAATTGCACTTACTACACACAAAATGTGTGCAGAGGGAAAGGAGGTCAATAAGCTGGAGGAAAAGGGGACCCCACAAGGGGTAGGATGAGCTGGGGCCACAGGGGTGGGTCTGCCTGCAGTGCCCTCCCTCTGAGCCCTAATCACACACACTCTCTCTGTCCCCTTTCAACCTCCTCCAGGCACACGTCCTTCAAGCGCCACCTGCCCCGGCAGATGCACGTCTCCAGTGTGGACTATGGCAATGAGCTGCCTCCGGCGGCAGAGCAGCCCACCAGCATTGGCCGAATCAAGCCTGAGCTCTACAAACAGAAGTCAGTGGATGGGGACGATGCCAAATCTGAGGCCACCAAGAGCTGCGGGAAGATCAACTTCAGCCTGCGATACGACTACGAGAGCGAGACCCTGGTCGTGCACATCCTGAAGGCCTTTGACCTCCCTGCCAAGGACTTTTGTGGCAGCTCTGACCCTTATGTCAAGATCTACCTCCTGCCCGATCGCAAATGCAAGCTGCAGACCCGGGTGCACCGCAAGACCCTGAACCCCACCTTTGATGAGAACTTCCATTTCCCTGTGCCCTACGAGGAGCTGGCCGACCGCAAACTGCACCTCAGTGTCTTCGACTTTGACCGCTTCTCCCGCCATGACATGATTGGAGAGGTCATCCTGGAAAACCTGTTTGAGGCCTCTGACCTGTCCCGGGAAACCTCCATCTGGAAGGACATCCAATACGCTACAAGTGTAAGTATAGCCCTGCCCCATGGGCTTCTTGAGGCTTTGCAGTTCTGGGTTGAGTGGGACACGTCCCCAGCCCCTCGCCCGCCTCAACCCTGGAGACGAATGGGCCTTTGCCCTTCAGGATGGGCTCCAGAAACTGACCAGTGGCCCAGCCCGCCCTGGGGGAGTTGTACTCTGCCTAGGGTGGGGGCGAGGGCAGCAGAGCCCCCATATGGGCGGGAAGGGAGGGACTTTTTATCTATTGCTTCTGATCGTATGTTCTGGGTGGGTCTCTCTTATCTGCTAAGCCACAGGCCTCCCCCCTGTGAAATGTCATCTCTCTCTGATCATGGGCAAGGATTGGGCCAGGCCCACAGACTAAATCAGACAGCAGGGGCTGCCCAGGACACCAGTGTGCACTAGCAGCCTGGAGAAGGCCCTCGAGGTAGGCCCTCTGACCAGGACGAACCAGATCATGTTGTGGCCACGAACTGTCCTAGGATTTGGTGGCTCAAAGCAACCAAGGTCTAGTTATTGCTCATGTTGCATCCTAGAGTCCTTCTCTACCTGGCCACCCAAGGCCTCAGGCCGACAGAGGTTCCATTTTGACACGTGCTCCCACAGGTACCACATCAGCGGGTGAAGGATGTGGCAAATCGTGCGCTATTCCTTAAAGCTTCCATGCGGAAGTGACACATGTCACTTCCACTGATATTTCATTAGCCAAAGCAAGACACACGGCAACTCCTAATATCAAGAGGGCAGGGCACAGCAGCCCCACCGTGTGCCCAGAAGAGCTGGAGGTGCCCAGTGGCCGAAGCGACTACCGTGAAGCCCAGGCCCTCCCATGGCACTGCCAGCCCAGGCCAGGCTGCAAGCTGGGAGGCCGGCCTGAGGGGGCTCACCCACCTGCGGGAGAGGGGGCGCTTGGGTGCTCGCGGTCAACAGGAATTAACCGGGGAGGGTTCAAGGAGCTGAGGCTCAAGCTGGTGTTTGAGAGGGCATATAGGTTTGGCACAGAGAATTAAGAAAGCAGATCTATGCCCTTCGGGTCATTGGAGACATGTATGCCAGCCTCCACTGGGTGTTGAGGAAGCTGCTGGGCATCTCACAGGCGTAGGTGGTGTGCCTCATTCTAAACCCACCCAGGCAGCTGAGAGCCCAGCAGGGGCATTTCCGCCAAGTGCCAGGCCAGTGGCTTGTATCTGGGGTCTTGAGTGCTAACTGGGTGAGTATCACCCGGGATATTTCTTACACCATTTCTGTGTGTCAGGGTTGACCCTACTTAGCCTGCAGGACTTCCTTTGGACAGGCAATACTCAGTATCCCTGTACTGAATTTGTGAGGAGAGAGGCTGGAGCGATCAGCTCTACTCTGGCGGGGAAAGGATAAGAAAATTCATTTGTTCAAAGAGAGAAAGCTTGGTGGGCTCTGTTTGTCTGGAACATCTCATTCTCAGAGCTGGTGCCGACACTGAGCAGTCTGGTCTGATGCCCCGGTGCCTCCCTACCTTTTCTTTGGTGAAATGTCATCTGCAGGAACGTCACAAGCAGCAGGGCCGGCAGACGGGGTGGGCCGACAGGGCGGGCTGGAACAGCAGCTGCGCGCGGGCCCCAGGCCCGGGAGCTCTGCCTTATAAATCACTGTGAAGTTTACATCTGGTGCAGCTCCTCCCTTGTGGCCTCATAAGGCAGCAGCTTCATTATGGTGACTGAACAGGTAGAGAAAGGCAGCTCAGTCCTCCCCCTGCTGAGGTCAAGGCCCAGGGGCTTGGAGGAAAGGAGGGGTGAGGTCCAGGGGCTGCAAGAGCCCTCTGAAGAGCCTCTCTTCTCCCCCAAAGTCTTCCCCTCTTCTCCTGTGATGTTAGCTCTGGAGTAAGCAGTTCATGCCCAAGCACCCCCCTCACTTGGATGCTAACTTCTTAGATGCTAGAACTCTGTGGCTGTCCCTGTTCTGGTCCCAGCCCCTCTCTCCAGCCCAGCTTCAGAAAAAAGCGGATCATCCGAAGGCACTGGACAAATTGTCACCATCCTCGTCATCCTCGGTCAATACTATTATAGTCCCCCTCCATCTCTTTCTTAGCAGAACATTGTGCTAGGCACTAGGAAATGGGGTGGCGAGATAAAAGACAAGTCTCTCCGATCCACGGAAATTTATAACCTCATAGACAAGAAGTGTCCATGCAATAACTAGCAAAGCTAGGTAGCAAATACTATGTACTGTGTGAGGTTGCAAGACCTGAGAGTTAGGACAGCGGTGAATGTTTCCCGAATGAGGGGGAATTCGCTGGGTGGGGAGGGACTGGTATACACAATCTGCTAGGCAAAGAGGAAGGAGAAGCATTCTAGCCAGGAGCAGAGGGAGTCCAGGCCCAGCGGTTTCTGAAGCTGATGGGTGGGTGGCCACGTTCACAAGCCGTCTGGCTGGCCGTCTGTCTAAGCTGGATGTTCCGCCCAGGTGAGGCCCCCGGGTCCCTCCCGTCCGCAGCCTCTCCAGTGGGCTGGCTCTCTGAAGCAGGCTCCTCATCCTGGTGGTGAGGAATCAGGCAAAGGAGAGGAAAGGAAAAGGAGAAGGCTGGTGCTTTCACCTGTTTTTTGGTGTGGGCTCTAAAATTGTAATTATTCTGGGGCCAGAGAGGCCCACGTCGCAGTCACTGGGAATGACTGAGCACTGAGTGGACAGGAAACCCCGGAGCCAGCACAGTGTGGGTCAGGGGCTGGAGGGGTGGGGAGTCCAGCTGAGCGCAGCCAGCCCCATCTCTCCTGTGAGCCAATTCCTTTCTTCCCTAGAGCTGCAGTTAGGCCTGAGCACAGAACTCCTGCAGCACCTCAGTCTGCAGGCCGGTCCCTGCCCTCGCCTGACATTCCTGCTTCTCGCTTTCGCTCACAGGGTCCCCTATTAGGCAGGCCTTTCTCCACGGCACTGACTTGCCCGAGCCAATCCACCTTTCAAAGCTTCCCTGAGCCCTGCTCTCACAGCACTCATTCTTCCGGATTTATTCTCTGGGTCCTTCAGTTATATCCAAAATCCTATTTGGTCTTGCAAAGTCCTCCCGGTGGCTCAGGAATGGCTTGTGTCCCACAGTCGGCTTTCTCTTTTATTTTCCCATAGGGCTGAGCATGTCATTTAATGGCAACATAAGAACTCAGCCCATTCTTGTTGAGTGATCAATGGCTCCTTTCATTCAGTTAAAGCTATATACTGGTACACAAAGAAAGGATTACTAAAGAAGGAACAGGAGTTGGGTGCAGTTAATCTGGGAAGGCTTCCTGGATGAGAAGGGCAAGTAGTATTTTGAAAATGGATAGAGTCGGCTTGGTGGATAGAGCCCCAGACTGGGCGTTCCTTCAGAGGTGTGGTTCATGCAGACGGTCTGTGTCTGAAGCAGCAGAGATGAGCCATTCAGATGCGGCAGTCTGCATGGAAGTGGAAGGTCAGGGACCCGCAAGGCTGGGTAGAAGGAGAGGCCTCGTGATGACGGGGGCTCAGGAGGCTGCTCTGACGTCACGCGCGCCCACGAGTGCTGTGCCTGCATTGCGCCTCATGCCTGCGTCGGAGAGTCGGATTCAGGCGCGGCAGGTGGGACCAGGCGTGCCCCTTGTTCTGGCCCTGCCGCCAGTGTTCAAGTTGGTTTCGAGTAGCCGAGCCTGCAGCATTTATCCTGTGCTCTCACAACCACCGAACGTGGCGGAGATTTAAGACTAGTGAAGGGGAGTGTACGTTCGGGGAGTCTAGCTCTTTGTTAATTGCAAATCTTAAAGCACCAGGGACACTCTCCTCACGGCCCCCCAGGTTGTTCTGGAGGGAAGCCTGAGCAGCAACACCGCTAATACGCTTCCCACCAGGCCGGAGGGGGAGAAGCAGGCAAACCCACGTGCCGGGGCCGTGGGAGGAGGCCTCTACCGTTCCACCGAATCAAGAGGCTCCGGCGCGAGAAGAGGTCACAGGGGTGCATTAAATCCATTCCAGGCCCAGGCCGGGCAGCTGCTGCCCCCTCTGCCCCCACTCCTGCCTGGCTTGACTGAGGTCCCCTCCTGGTCCCCTGGGCATTCCCCAGGGCTTGCCATTTTCTGTCCTCCTAGAACTCCGATTGGCTGAAATCACCCTGCTTGTCCCTTCTCCCCTCTCGTGCCCCCAGTCTCATTATTTCTATATAAAGCTGTAGATTTATCATTATAACAGAGCCGCCAAAACCAGGGTTTGCCAACATCTCTGTAATCGTGCAGTTCCTACTACAGAGGCCTCAGACCCCAGGGCACACCGCTATTCGTGTTGCTATTCCCCCTCCTTCACAGTGGTGGGGAGGCGGAAGCTGTAATTGGGGCCATAAATATGGATTGTGCTTGGTGGTGGTCGTAGACTCAGCCATCTTCCTGTTTTAGCAGGTCCCCGCCAGGCCGGAGTGACCGAGCGTGTGTGGGTGTGTGTGCGTGTTGTGTGTTGTTTGGAGGATGATGGAGCGCTCTGTATACTTTCAGGGAGTCTGGACTCAGCGTCTGCGGAGAGGAGGAGAGGCTGCATGCGTGGACTAGTCCTCTAGCCTGGGAATGAGCAAAGTTGTGTGGAAAGAGCTTGGGCTTTGGTGACAAACCTATGTAGCATTCTAGCTTTTGCACTTTCTAGCTTTGAGACCTCGGAGACATTATCTAAACCATTCCTAGGTTTCCACGTCAACAAAATGGGGATTATAGTGATGTATAGTTCCTAATGGTATAGTAGTAAATTAGAGAAAATGCATAAACAGCACCAAGACAGAACAGCTTTCCTGAGCCCCGTTCTCACAGTCTTTCCTTCTAGCTCAGCCTGTGGGTCACTATTTGTACCACTCCCCACTTTGGTCCAGACCCCTTATTCTGCCAAGTTGTTGGTTATTATCCCTGTTTTATTTCTTGTCCTTGTATGCCATGTGTTCTCTGTGTGACCTTGGAAAAGTGACATGCCCTCTCTGGGCTGTCGTTTCCTCAATATTAAACCAGCTTCAAAGTGCTGAGATTCTGAGATTCCTTTCTTCTCCTGTAGAGATGTGCTTGGGTTTCTTGCTTCCAGAGCAGAGCTACCCTGTCTCTGGAAGTGTGGTCTCCGTAGTAGAGGCCTACACCCCAGACCGATAGGCCACTGGGCAGAATGTCCAGACAGACACTCCTCCCTTAAATGTCCGTGAGAATCAGTCCTCTCTTCAAGCCCCTGGGAAATGTCCTCTGGGGGGGTTCCTGCCACAAGGAAAACTCCACCAACAAGCCGCCTTCCTCCTTTTCCCAGGAGGCACAGTCCCGTGCTGGGGCTCAGCTTCTGCCCAACCTGTCTCCCTTCAGATCCCCCGCTAGTGACCGAGGATGTGTGGGTAATAACCTAAACTCCTACCAGGAGCCGAGAGCATGACTTCATCGCCACTTATCATCACCACGAGCCTTATGATCATCCCCTCAAGTCAATAAAGAAACGAAGGTTTCGGGTTCAGTGACTCACCCAGTGTCTTTCAGAGACAAAGGTACTGAGCCTAGATTCAGATCTCGGTCTTCCACGGAGCCCGTGATCCTTCCGTGGCTGGAGGGGAGTTGATCACACGGCTCCTTGGGACAGAAGACAGGTCCTGAAATTGTGCCGCTTGTCAGGGGGTCCGGAAGAGGTTTTTGTTTTATTTCTCCCTGCGGCCCGGCTGGGTGCTCTGGTACCCCCCACTTCGAGGAGCTTTGTGCTGACCCTTAGATCCCTCTCCGTCTCCTCCTTAGTCTTCCTGTGGGCACTGAGGATGGCATTCATTCCTCTTTCACGCAACAAACTTTACTGAATGTCAACTCCAAGCTGGTCCGTTGTCTCTCTGAGCACTTGTTGGACACAGAAGCTTGAGCTGGAATATGGGAAGGACTGTGAAGAGGGAGCCCTCCACCTCAGCCACCTCAGGATGGCCAGGCTAATGGGACGTGTAGAGTAAGCCTAGTGGCCCCCAAATCCCAGACCCCCTTGTATGCAAGGCACACACTTGGAGCAGAGCAGTTCAGGATGCTTACAACAGAACTAGGCAGGCTGCTGTCCTACAAGCCATGTGCACAAGCGTTGAGAGATGGAGAACAGAAATCAGCGTCAGAGGAGATCGATCCCAGAACGTTTCTGGGAAAGGAGTTCTTGGCCAGGTTGCGATGGCAGTGAAGGTAGAGGGTACCGAGGGTGGGGGCAGAGGTAGGGGAGTGTGTCTCTCTATATTCTTTGGGTCAGGGGGAGGCTCTAGAAAGAACCTGCATAGGACTGGGTTTCTTTTCTTTATGAAATAACTACTTGTGGTGTAATTACTGTGCACGCACATCAGGCTGGCACTGGGAATATAATAAACGCCAGCCCCATCCTCAGAGCCTCACAGTCTGTCAGGGGAGGCTGCAAAGCAGCTCTGCTGTCCCTTCTTCACCAGCATGTGGAGGGAAGGCTGGCCTCCTGGAATGAAACTGCCTCCCTTGCCAGAAAAGACTTCAGTTGCATCCTCTTCTCATGCCCACACACTCAAGTTGAATGAGATCCTGCAATAGCCACAAAAGGCCTTTTCAAGCAGAGCCAGAGAATCAGCTAAATTGATCCACTGTGACTCATTAAATCACGCTGGACCGACGCTTCCCAAAGGCTCATTGACCAGCAGCGTGATGCAGCGCCTTCAAGGTTCCCACCCTGGATCTCAGGTTCCCAGCTTTATCCTGACCAGAAGGCAGCCGGGAACAAGAAGGAAGCATAATGAATCTTCATCCACTCAACAAGTCTTCAGTTATCACTCAAAGAACTTGTCTGGGTCCAGGAATATCTGGGTATTGAAAGGATCCACATACCCCTTGCTTTCAAGGCGCTTACAGTTGGATGAAGGTTTCAGAGCAATAAAAATGTAACCACAATTATTTACACTGCTCTGAAAGGAAAAAGGGGGAGATAGAGGTGATTTCTGAAGCTGAGTGAGTGAGTGAGTAGGAAGTAGATGCAGAAGGAGGATTCAGGAAGGAGAACTGAGCTTTGGGGGGCACCCACAGTCAGGAAGGAGGGCAACGGGCTTGCTAAATGTACCCAGCAAGAGGCGAGCAAAGGGAACGGAGGAAGTTAAAGGAGGAATAGATCGTCTGGAACCACGCATGGAGCAGGGACCTGCTTGGTCACCTGTGAGGTGCCAGGCACAAACCTGGGCAGTGGCGATGCAGTACTGACCCAAGTCCCTGCTGCATGGGGCTTACACTCTAGTAGGGGAAGATGAATGAGTAAATGCCATGAAGGGTATGTCTGAGAGTGGGGGAGTGTGGCGGAGAAGGGGGTTTGGAGAGAGGATTGCAGGTAAAACAGAGTGATCAGGGAAGGCCTTCCCACGAGGGGGCCATTGGAGTAGACCTGAAAGATGAGAAGGAGCGAGCCATGCAGATATCTGCAAGAACAGAGGTCCCAGCAGAACGGGCGGCAAAGACCCCGAGGTGGGAGGATGCCTGGTGTGGTCACAGAACAGTAAGGGGACTGGCGTGGGGGAGAGCAAAAGATGAAGTGAGATGGCTTCTATGGTTCATGGGTCACGCGCTTCTACAGTTGAAAGTTTAACAGGGTCATGTAGCTGACAGTTGGGAGTAGACTATACAACCAGGGTGAAGAGGGAAATAGATCAATTGGGAGGATATTGTCATGAAAAAGAGGCCAGGGTGGCTTGGACAAAGATGGTGGTGGAGATGTAAGATGTGGCTTGATTCTGGATATATTTTGAAAATAGAGCTGGCAGTATTTGCTGACACATTGGGTGTAGAGTCTAGGGTGCAGAGAAAGACGAATCAAGGTTTCAGGCCTGAGAAACTCTAGAGGGAATCGTCATTCACTGAGTTGGGGAATCCTGGAATTTGAAAAACCCAACTGGGGAGGAAGATGAGGGGCTCAGATTTGGACATGTTATGTTTGAGACACCTCTGGACATCTCTAATGCCTTAGAGTCCATGAGAGAGGCCTTGGCTAAAGAAATCTAGGAGCTGTCAGCATATAAATGGTGTCACAAGCCATAAGACTGGTTGAGATGCCAAGTTTAGAGAAGTGAGAAGGACCGAGACTGAGCTGTGGGCCTCTAATGTTCAGACGTGGGGATCTCGAGGAAAAGCAGCAGAGGAGGCGGGCCCCCGGCAGCCACGGAAACCGGAGGAAAATCAGGAAAGCGCGATGTCCCAGGAGACAGAGAAGGTGTTTCCAGGACAAGGAAGGGCGAGCTCAGCTGTATCAGATGCCCTGATGGACCCAGTAAGGTGTAAGGGGCAGACTGAAGCTGGACAGTTTGTTCAGCACCAGCCTTGACAAGAGCTGCCTTGGCGGAGCCCAGCTGGGGAAGAATTCATTTGTGGATGCCTGGGGCAAGGGTTGTATGTTTTAGGGAAACCTGCTCAAGTCGGTGGTCCTTGAAATGAGGTTTAAAGGACTAGGACACTGGTTTGGCAGTGCCTGTCCGTTTTGGGCCATGCCTTGGGGAAAAGGTGGGGTGGGGAAGGGAGCGAGCAGCCCCAGCTCACTCAGAGCGACTCAGGCCAACAACGCACACTCTCAGGCATTTCAGCAAGTGCTCAGTAGCCCTAGAATTCTGCCTTAAATTCCTGAGGGTCGGAACACTTGCAGGCAAGACCAGTCCCATAGAAGCGGAGGAGGGGAGCATCCCAAAGAGGCCCACAGGGCGGATCAGGGCTGTGCGGAAGCCCTGGGAGGTGTGAGGGGAGCAAGGCAAGGCCTGGGCCGCCTGCCCAAACCGTGAACACCGCTCCCCGAGCCCTTCAGCCAGAGCTGCTCTGAATAATGCATGAAGCCGGCCAGCTTGCCCGCCCTGCCCAGCCGAGTGAGTGCTGGCTGGGCCCTCCAGGCTGCCTGACCCCACTGCCAGAGTCAGAAGCCACCGGGGTCCCGTCCTTGTTTACTTGCAGCTCAGCGGGAGCTGCCTCGCGGCCTGCTGTCTTTGCTAATGTTCATTTACCCCCAGACTCCCTCGGGCCTGGCCTCATTATCCTCAGACTGTCTGGGCTGCCAAGCTCCTCTGCACTCCCACCCTCAGGCCGGTGGGCAGAAATGTGAGGTCCCTGCCCCCGTCCGGTTTATTCCTTCAGTCCCTGCTGGTGCAGAGGGCAGGTCTCTGCTCTCCCTGAAGAGGGGAGGAGCGGAAGGGCCTGGTTGCCTACCAGGAAGGATGTCTTGGTCACGTGGGGACATGGAAGCCAGGGGCAGCTTTGCCTGCTCCTGAAGGACTGTGCCTATAATGCCTGGGGGGAACATGGTGGGAGGGCACCAAGGGGTCCTCCCTTCTCAGAGCTGAGGGCCTAAGAGGGTGGCTCACCCCGGCCAGGCCCCAGGTTCTAAAGCCAGCAGGATCTTGACTTAAGGCTCTTCCAGAAAAGGATTGCTGAAAATGCATCAAGAAACCATAAAGGGAGAGGTGGAGCCCAGGCTCCACCCCACAGGCTGCATGGAGGGGAGATGGGGTGCGTGTGCACACACACATACATACACACACGTGCGTGTGCACACAGGCATGCCCTGAGCACAGCTCCACTCTGTGGGCCCTCCCTTCTGCCCAAGCCATGGGTGTGTGCTGGTCTTCCCACACTCTCTCACTTGTGCCCACCGGGACCAGGAGTGTTCTTGGGTACACCGGCTTAAAGGTTTCCCCTGTGGTTCTGGAAAACAATGCTAATTGGTCCAGACAGGGCTCTGACCTGGCTGTAAACAGAGTTGCTCAATAACTGCTCGATTGGCCTTGGTATTCTTATCTCAATTGTTTCTAAACTCGGGCTTTCACCATAGGTCCTTCTCTGTAGCTTCAGAGGAAATGGCCTTAAGAGGCTGCCAGAAGCTCAGAACAGTGGAGTCCCTTCCATTCCGACCCCAGCATCCCAGCAGGCCCACTGACCACGCTGGCCAGCTTCCCGGAGACCCCAGCTCCTGCGGGCAAGCAGACCGCAGCCATGCCCTGCCTCCCTCCTCTGCTCACAGCTCACTGCAGCTCTGAGCTGGCTGGGCCGTCACCTGCCCTGCCCTGGCCCCTGCCCCAGGCCTCCTCATTAGTATGCTGTGCATCTCAGTGGTATAAGTATCTAACATTTCCCTTACTTGAGAATGAATGGGAAATCATTAGGCAACAAATCAAATCATGAATCCACAAAAGCCGATCCCCCTAACGCTGGTGTGCTTTACCTGCTTCCCCGCCTCACCGCGCAAAGCATATGCTCTTGTCTTTGCTTCCATCACCTGCTAATCCATGGTGACATTTTCTCCTGGAGGGAGATGATTCAGTCACAAAGGAAGCAACAGCCACACATCCCCTCTGGAAACTGTCAAGGTCATTTGAGCTTCAGGATTCATTCAGGAAGAAGGGACCACACTGGGTCCCCTATATCAGCAGCAATTCGAAGAGATGGGGTTGCCAGGTGTTACTTGGGAGAATCGGCGCCGTCTCTGGGGGGGTTTCTGATTCCCTACAGACCCCAGTGCTGTGACCCCACATTCCCATTGATCCAGGGAAGTCAGGGCTGGGAAGGGCCCGTCGATGATGCGGCCCGTCCTCCTGCCACAGGTGAGCAAGTTAAGGCAGGGGAGTCATACTTGTCTGGGGTTCACATCTGGACCCTGAACCCAGGTCTCGTGAGTCCCAGTCCTATGCTCTGCCCACCGCCTTCCTTGCCTCCCTGCTGCACATAAATATTTGTACCTTGGAGGAAGGGGACAAAGCTAGATGTAGAGTCTAGCCAACCTTGTCCAGTTGCTAGCATATTTTTATGGTGTTTCAGTGTCAGCAGTGTAGGAAAACTGCTCTCCAGCAGGCAGCCTCCCCGCCCACTGCCCTGCCAGCCCCGGGCCCATCTGGTCCTCATTCATCCTCAGCAGTCGTCCCCTGTAGCCACATTGTCCTCTCGTGTCAGAATTGACACCTACTCATTCTTCATGAGTATTTAATGCCTTCCTTTCTGGACAGAGTGTCTGAGACCTTGAGGGTCTCTCTAGGGCTGCAGTGAAACTTGAGATGGAGGGTTTTCCACGGAGTCCACTTGGCCTTGGGATGAGGAACTAGAGTAGGGAGGCAGCCCTGGAATGGAGGGGTAGAAGCAAGATGTTTGACCATTCACCTCTCTCTGGCCAGTGCAGACTGGCACTGCCCTCTGTTGTGGGGGCCTGAGAAACACCAGGATTGCTTCAGAAGACTTGGGTCATGTTAGAGTCCCACCCTGCTGATGGTCTGGCCTTCGCACAGCTTTGAGTTGAGGAGGGCGCTGACGTCTTTGACTATGAGACTGGTTTCTCCAGGAGCTGTTCTACACTGAGAGCAAAAATCACGGGTCTGAATACGTTCGGGGTGGAGGGAGACGTGGTGAGGCAGGGAAAGGAGAGTAATCTGCACGTCGGATTCCTGCCAATGTGCAGAAACCAATCGTAGGTGTAAGCGGGGTGTCGGCCGGGGCTTGTCTGCTTCCCATGTGCCAGGCTCCATGTGCCATGGCTCATGTTTAATCCTTGCCACCACCCGGCAGGTGGGTACCGTTATTATCAGATGAGGAAACGGGCAACCTGCTCAAGGTCACAAAGCCAGGCAGAGGCAGAATCAAATCTATGTGAGCTGGTCCCGCTATATGTGCCACTAACACTTTTTATTGCCTCTCAAGAGCTGGCCAAGAGGGCCTCTCCCCAAGGCCCTCCCTCTTCCTGGGATGGGGAAAGCAGATGTCCTCTGGTCCCCTCTGGCTGCAGTTTTCTGCCTTTTTGGAAATGGTCTCTTCTGGGGCCACTAGTGGCTGTTCCTTTGTTCACCCAGTCACAGGACACAAGCCCAGCTTCGCTGCACCCCAGGCAACATCAAATGATAGCAACGCTTCAGCTGGAGGTTTGCTGTCACGGGAACTGTGTGTCTAACCCCCACTGCCCAGTGACAGCCGCACAGGGTGCAGGGGGCTGCTGGCCGGTTGTCCCTACCAGGCCTCCCGCAGAGTGCGGTTCCCACCTTCCTGTTGACCCCTCTCCACCCTCCTCCAGGCTCCAAGCCTTAAAGCACAAACAGATAAACAAACAACACTCCTCCTTAAATTGCCCTGGACAATTAGTTCTCTCCAGCCCCCAGGCCTGGGCCCAGTTCCAGGCCATCTCAGTATTCAAAACCCAACAAAGTATTCAGTTGAATAATGGGACATCTTCTCCAGGAACAACAGAACCCTCAGTTTGCTATATTGGCTTTATTGCTATATTGCTATATTGGTACAGGCTACACCCCCCATAGAAAGCAACTGGGGTTCCAAACGGTGTTTGTTTTCTCTTGTTACCTAAGAACCGTTATGGCTGCTGGCACTCTGTGAGCCCATTAAGGGGCTTGTAGGACCATCCATGTGTAGGCGGAAAGAGCTCCTCCTTGGGGGAATGGGGGAAGTGGGAAGCCACTTTCCCTCTCAGCCTCCCAGTTTGGCCAGTGGGCTGAGAATGAAGCGGCCCTTCCCACCAAAATGGGGCCCCAGAGGGAGGCCTCAGACTGGTAGAAGGGTTGGGTGGGGTCTCAGCCAAGAAGGAACAGGCTGTTAGGAGACCACGTCAAGAAAGGAGGGTGCCACTCCCCAGAAATGAGCAGAGAGCTGCCAGGGAAAACACCCCGGGAGGGGCCTGACAAGTTGTCCCGGCCCCTGGGGATAGTGATTAGAGACTCTGAAGTCATTCTGCCTGTGCCATTTGCATTGTTGAGGGTTGTTTCTTTTTGGCCACCTCAGTGTTTAGAGAAGTTCCTTTTTACCTCGCCAGGCTGTTTCAGGGATACTGTGGGGTCCAGGAGGACCAGAGCTGGGGCTGCACTTGCTTGGAGCTTTCAAGACCGTGCAGGGGCAGCTAGAACCAAAGGGAAAACCCAGAAGGAAAAAAAGGGGAAACTCAGTGGGGAAAGAAAGGAGCTACTGCTTCAGGCCCCTCCCCGCCTGGCGACCTCCCCGGAGCCCCTCTCTCCTGTCCCCAGGACTAAGGGGGCTGCACCTCTGGGTGGGGGAGGTAGTTCCCCCTAGCCCCTAGAAGAGCTCGGGGTGGGGCCCCTTCCCTAGGGGACTGAGTGAGTCTGCTCCGTCCTGGGGCCGTTGGTTGACTCATATCTCCGTAGTGACACATTGGGCCATGTGCTAGGAACAGTCCAACTTGCAGAGAGAAAAACAACTCTGGTGGTGTGTCATGGAAACATGATAAGCATTTCCCTTCTTGAGAAGTTAGGGACAGGCTGGCTTGGCGACTTGAGGCACCTGTTTCAAAATGCCTCCCCCACATCGTCAGAAACCATCTCCAGCTGAGTCACTCCCGAAGGGCCCTGCTAGACTGTCACTCCAAGGAGCCCCGCCTGCCATCTCCCGAGATCAGTACCTCAGGTTAACTGAGAGCCAGCCAGGAGTGAGGAAGTAGGAAGGAAGGTACATGAACATCTAAGTTCTGATGTCCCCACCAAGCAGCGGGGACAGGGAAGTATAATTTGAGAGAATCATGGAGCTGGCAAGCTGTCCTGGGAGCGCAGAACCCCGATAGGCATTTTGAAGCAGGGTCGGCGGAGATTAGGACTCTGAGGTGGCTTTTAAGGGGAGACACATGGGGACCAAACTTCTGTCCTGCTTCTGGGCCTTTTGGTAGGTTTGGGGAGAAAAAGAGCCAGGGGGAAAGGCAGGCAGCGAGGGCCTCCGATTCCAATTCCTGCCGACAACGGGTTTTGGTTTTTTTTTTTTTTTTTTACGATATTAGTGAATGTAATCCAGACTGGGCAGACTCCCAGCTCTCTTTAGGGAATGAGTGTTCCCGAAGGAAAAATATTCCCCCAACCCTATCTGGACAGTGTTTACCAGAGAAACTCGGGCTGAGCGATCTTGCAGGAGATGGGAAAGGAGATCTCAGCAGAGTCCCTTCCGCTCCCCGTTGGGCGCCAGCCACCCAGAGTGGGACACCTTCCGGTCGTCCTAAGCAACTGCATTTGCGAAAGAAGAATTTGGGAAGAACCTTGAGTCTTAAAGATTATGCAGTTTATTACATGTCCACATGGGTGGCTATAAGATGCCCAGAACTGCTTCTGCTCCAGGTTAGGTCTCCCGCGAGTTGAAAAGGGACGATGAAGATCACCTCTTTGTTTCCCTCCTAGGGAAGCTGAGGCACTGTTAAGAGAACAAAACTGTTCCAGCCACACGGCCAGTTGTGGTCTGTCGGTCAGGACCCGTAAGTCCCTACAGTGCATTTGGCAGACACGGGGCTGGCCCTCAGGAACCTGCAGGTGGGCAGGACGTGGAGTCAGAGGCCAGGGCTTGAATCCTGCCTCTGCTGTGGGGCCTCAGACAAATCACTTTGCCCCTCTGTTTCCTCATTAGGAAAATGTGGAAAATGACCTGTTTTTCACAAGGCTGAAGTGAGAATGTAATAAAATATCAATGATAAAGAGCCTTCAGAGATTCATGCCATAGTTTATTGCTCCTGATTCTAACAACAATAATACCTAATGTGTTTATAAGGCACTTTCCAAGTATATTTTCTCATTTAACCCTCAACACAGTAAGAAATCAGTATTTCGATTTTATAGATGAGGCAAACTGAAGAAATTCCCAGAGTCACACAGTTTTAAAGTGATAGAACAGAACCAAAGCTGAGATCATTTTCCTTAAAAGCTATTGGCGGTTAGACGTTTCACTCTTCCCTGCCTCAAGGCAAAGTATTACACTTTTGTTTTAGATTATTTTGGAAAATACAGAAAGCCACACACACACACACAAAGAAATACTATTCACCATAAGCCCATTGTCCTGAGATAACATTTTGATGAAGTCCAGAGTCCTCCATTGCTTAGGAAAATCACATGAATGCAGTGAGGGACAGGAACGCACGGGGGAATGAGAGGGGTGATGGGTTGGCAAGGTTAGGCCGGGAAATTTCCAGAATTAAGTGATTCTGGAAGAATGCTGGAAGAAAGAGAAGAATGTAAGTGGGGAACAGGAGGAAGGGAATGTTAGGAGTGCGGGGCCAAGGATCAGAGGTGGGTAGTGAGGTGGGCTCGTGGGTTCTCGCCACAGACCACAGCCACTGCTTCTCTAGTAGTAGTGAATCCCTGAATTCCGCGACATGTGGGGAGTGGGGGACCTGGGAGAGGGGCAGCTGGCCTCCTCTTCCCCGGTGATTATGCTGAGACCACCCGGAAGACTCTTCCTCACAGTGAGCTGCTGACCTGGGGGCCTGGAGTGGTCCTGGGGCCATTGCCTAACCCTCTGCAGACAGTCACTTCCCCAGTGGGCAGAGAAGCAGTGACAGTTTCAAGTAAGGCCCAGGTGTGGGACGTAGGAGTTCTGGCCCAGTTCTGAGGCCCAATCAACACAGCTCTGGGCTACTTTGAGAAACCTATCAGCAGCTCTGGGTATCTTCCCGTCCCAGCTGACCAGGCCCTCCTTGCCAATCCTGGCCCAGACCACTCATTCTGTACGTGCTCTGGAGGCAGGGGCCCCACCACGCTACTAATAACAATATTACTGACAAGCCCACCTTGCCTTTATTTAGCACTATTGAGTTTACAGATCTTTTTGCACTCAGTCTCCTGTAATCCCCAGCAAGCATTGTAGGGTTGTTATCCTAATTTTGCACATAGAGAAAATTAAGCTAAAGAGGCTAAGTGAAGTTTGCACAGCAAGTAACAAAAACTTTCATTTATTTTTGTCCGTCACTTTGAGTTGCTCCAAAATGATTTAACTAGCCCACAAGACCTATAACATAACTGAAAATAATTTTAAAGCATCATACAAATGTAGCAAAAGGAACATGGAAAGAAGTCAGATGGACTTCAGAGAGGCCATGACATGAAATGAATGTCCTGCAGTCCAAGCACCGCCCAGTGGGACACACTTGACTTTAAGTATTCTAGCAGCTAAGGAAAAAAGGGAAATGTACTCATGGAATTCTGTGTCCAGGACATAAATACAAGCCATATCCTTAGGAAGAACAAAGCTATTCCTGGCCCTACGAGAAGAGGAAGGATGAACATCATGGGGACAGTTCAGAGCACGGTCTTTGAATTCTAAAACCTTATTAACAGTGTCTTCACTTGCAAAATGGGGGTAATCATAAGATCTAGTTCATAAATTTGTGACAAATGAGATTCTTTTAAAAAGCTGCGAAAACAAGTAGCTGAGATACCTAAAGTACGGTCTTAATCAGGGCTCTACTATTAAGCAGTACTTAATCAGGGCTCCAGAAGCATTGGGGAAATCAAAGTATTGGCTAATTAATGTAATGAATACAATCCTTATGACGGTGTTCGGAACACCAAGCTGGCTTGGCCTGGTGGTTAAGAGGGAGGGCCCTGGGGTCTGGCTGTGCGGCTTTGAGCCACATCTCCTTCCTATTTAGCAAAGTGGGCTGTTTACTACTGTGAATACCTCTGTGTTTGCTTCCTCATCTGTAAAGGTGGGTAAGAATAGTCCCTACTCTATGAACACACAGAGCTCTTAGCCAAGTGCCCAGCACAAGGCAAGTACATGATGGCTGCTAGCAACGAGTGTAGATAGCGTCCTGAGGGTTCTTCCTTGTAGTCGTCCTTACTGTGCTGGAGGCAGGCCGGCCTGGAATCCGGGCTCTGGACTTTCCACGGCCACCCGTTGGTCTTACTTATTTGTATGTCCCCTGTAGTCCCTAACCCTGGCCCAGTAGGTACTAGATGGTCTAGTAGGTACTCATTTAAACACGTGGAGTGAAGTTGGAAAGTGAGAGACAGGGATCCTGCAATTGTCTAGGAGTTGGAAAACTCCATCTAGCCACACAGCCTTTCAAATTGGTTTTCTGATCTGTAAAATGAGAAGGGGTCTTTGTAATATCTAAGGACCCTTGAGCACTTACATTGATTATCACCGAGAGGTCTTTACTCTGCAACTACTAACTGCAGAAGGTGCTCAGCTAGGAATTCCTTGGAGAGACCCAGCCACCCAAGTCTCCAAGAAGGGGGTGGGCTGGAACAGCGCTCTGCCTGGTGCTTTGCTGGTATGGGTGGCAGGGAACACAGGTTTGCAGGAGCCCTTCCAGGTCCTGGAGTCTGGTTTCCCATGGTCCAGCCTGGCAGGGGGAGGCATGGGTCCCACTGGGAATGGGCTGCTTCCGCTCTCATTGGGGACCCACCCCCTGGGGGAAGAGTGGCCCCAGCTGACACAGACAGAAATGGCTCAGTGTGATGGGAGAGGAGAGGCAGATGGGGGCGTAGGAGGGGAAAGAGGTGAGAGAGGAAATGCTGGCTGCTCTGTGGGAGGGCAAGAAACTCTGGAAGGAGCCCGAGAGGTGGGGAGATCCAGGGAGAAGCAGGCCTCGCCTCAGCACCCACATCAGCAGGAGGGCGCCCGGCCGGAACCCTGGGGACACCCAGCCGGAACGCTGGTGGAGTCCCGCTGAGGGGCTGCGGCTGGGCGGGGCCGGGCTGTGGCCATAGGGTATGGCTTTGTCTCCAAACCTGAATGGGTCTCCTGGAGCCTGGGGGCGCCTCCGGGCTCATTCAGTGCCCAGAGGCAGCAGCTCTAGGAGGGGGCGGGAGGATCTTGAAGAACTGCTGTGGAGCCGAGGCACCCAACCAGCCATGGCTCTGGGGCAGCGACTCGCAGCAGCCTGGGCTCTGTGGGTCCCTCTTCTCTGCACCCCCCAGGCTGCCTTTCAGCCCGAGGCTCCCTCTCTGTTTCTGCCAGTGCACTCAGTGCCTGGAAGCGAGGAAATTACCATTAGTGTCACCTGCTCACCAGTGGGAGCCATTAGCTGGCTCTGGCAGGACACGCGCCTGTGATTTTTGGAGGAGTTACAATAACAGCTAATTTGGTGTTTCATCATGGTGCCCCTGGGGGAGCAGAGGGAGAGGGGAGGCCTGGGCCAGGCTCAGAACCGGCTCCCAGCCCAGAGCGCTGTCCTCCCTTGGGCATGGCTAAGGGTTGTGGAGCCGTGCCCCCTCGTTCCTCGTCCTCCTCTCACCACTTGCTCTCCTTCCGGTGAAGCACTGTCAGGATACAGCCTGGACGTGGCTGAAGCCGTGGGGTTGGCCCAGTCGGCTGCCAGACACAGCTGTGTGGCAGGTCAGAGCAGGAAGGGGCCTGAAAGTTTGAGGAGATGTCTGAGGAGTCTGCCTTGTACTAGATACCATGCCAAGCGTTTAAGCACACGATCCATTCATCCTCCAGATTAACTCCGTTTTAGTGAGGTCATCTGGTACAATGCTTTCATTTTACAGCTGAGGAAACTGCAGCTCGGAGAGGCACAGTACTCTAGATCATTCTGCTGGTGAGCAACAGAGCTGGTGTTGGAACCCAGGCCTCCTGGCTCTAAGGTCAGTGTCACCCCTAAGTTTGTCATGTTGCTGGGGACACCTGACCTGGAGCCTAGAGCCGGAGAAGACACACAAGAGACCTTCTGTAACTCCACATGTAGGTGCTGGTGGGTGGGGAAGCCCAGGGCTGGGAGGGAAGAGAGAGGCTGTCCATGAACCAGGGTGGCTTCCCATGGGCCCTGAAGCCAAGCGCTGCGCCTCTGAAACCAGGCGAGGACATGCCCTCATTCCCACCCTCCACCCAGACACACACCCCAGGCAGCTCCCTCTGCTTCCCTTGCTGACTCTGGCATCCTCGGGGCGTACCTGGCCCTCAGCTCACGTGTTCTTTGGTCCCCACACCCAGGGTCACCGCCTGCCCCAGCCTGGCAGGAGAATGCGGGGTTTGTAGACAGATTGTATGCTGGCTACATATGAATCTTGATTTTTCTACTAGCTCCTGGCAAAATCTTCCTCGTGGTTCCTCATATGCCTCCAGATCAGGGGATGAGAGCAGCTGTCCAATAGGGAACCACCCTGAGGATGGCTGACACACATACCAGAGAGGGTCAGGAAATTTCGGTGCCTTTTACAGTCACACAGCAGAAAAGCAGTGGAGCAGGGATTTGAACCCTGGGTTCTGCCTGAGACTCTGTGCATCCCCTTCTGAGGCTGTTTGTGATCCCCTCGTAGCTGACTTGTGATTCCCTCCTCTCTAGCTGGGTGAAGAGTCAAGACCCCAGCTTCCCACCAGACCCCCAATTAAGAAATCTTTGTTGTATTGTGGGTCTAGCTGAGGGCCACCAAAAGTGCCTGGAAACTTTCGAAGACCAAGGACATTGTGTTCCTCAGCTTTGGAGAAGGGAAGAGAGAGCGAAAACTGATAACAGTTTCCAAGACTTTGAAGGAATAAGGTCTACGTTATGATGAAATGGTAGGTGGGAAACAGGAGGGAAGGGCTTAAATGCCCTAGGAAGCAATGGGGCATTCCGCATACCGTTGTCTCACGAAGCGCTAAGTTGCTCCAGTGGACACAGCTTGGTGGTAGAGGTTGGGACAGGTTGGACATCAAGGGGAATTTCCTGAGTTCCTGGATAATGGAACACTGGGAAAAGTGTGAGTGAAATATTTTTAAAAGAGGACTTAGTTGTTCAGTTTAGTGTGGTCCTGCTTGGAAGCCAGGACTGCATGAGTTGACCAACCCCCCCATGGTCCCTTCCTGCCTAGGGAGATGGGATCGACTGGACTGGTCTTGCTCTAATCCACAAAGATCCCACACCAAGGGAATGAATTCCAAGATGTGACCCCTGCAACTGTCCCCAAAAGCCCACAGGGACTGCAAACTACCTGTAGCCCACCTCAAAGCCTGAGGAAGAAAGAAGATAACTCCACGTGAGATAGAGGGAAAGTCCTCACCTGCCCCAGGCTTCCTCATATAAGGGTTTCTTCCTCCCAGTATGGGTGTCTGCACCCCAGAGAAGCTCAGTGGGAGGGTCTGTGCTGAGAGAGCCTTCCACTGAGCTGTGCGTGGGCACGCGAGCTTCTGGCGCAGGCGTTCTGCCCACCGCTGCTCCAGCTTCCTCCTGTCCCAACCTCTACCGCCAGGCAGTGTCCACTGGAATGACGGGGTGAGGGCGGCGAGCCAGCATCGGCTGGTTTAAGTGAGCAGGAGATGGCGCCCTTCACAATCTGTAATGCAGGCTGACACCACCGTATAGTGCTTCTTGCTTCCAGAGCACCAATAAATTTCACCTTCAAAACCCACACAGGTCCTTAGCCCACCTGATCTCAACAACCAGAGGCAGAAGGTAGGGCGGAGAGGGGCAGGCCATGCGCACTTCCAGAGGAGGCTGTGTGATACGGTGGAGAAGAGCGAGGCCTTCAGAGCCGACAGACAGGAGTCCAAATCCAGACTTGATTGATCCGTCTGAGAACTTAGGCAAGTTACTTAACTCCTATGAAGGTCAGTGTGGCCATAATTACAGGTCCCTCTGGGGAATGTTGTGTGAATGAAGTGAATTAAATATATATTAAATACAACACATGGTGTCTACAAACTAGTAGGTGCAGTGCTCCATATCTATGAGTCCCTTTTCTCTTTCAACTTCGGTTTTGATCACCCAAATAAGTAGGTTGAAAGAAGTGGAAGGAACTTCAAGATCCTGGCCAGCGTGTGCACGCTCGGCTGGTTCTGCTAATTCTAAGGCGATGGTTCTCAGTCCTAAGTCTTCTCTAGAGGGCTTGTTAAACACAGATGGTTGGTCCCCACCCCTTGGTGAGGGTGGGGCCCGGTAATTTGGATTTCTGGCAAGTTCCAAGCCATGCTGTTGCTGCTGGTCAGGGAACCATGCTTGGAGAACCACTGCCATAAGGAATACTTACGGAAGGTGTTAGATATTTCTTAAACCCTCAACATGTGGGTGAGGCTCCTTCTTGCTGAAGTTGAGCTATCCAGGGTTCCTGTGGTGCATCGGGAAAAGGTGAGGGGCGATCGTGAAAAAGCCCACATGGCTTTGATCCTTGTTTGCACCTAACAAAGGAGAAGAGGCCCTTTGGTGACCTGACTTTTGCCTGGTAGCACTGATACACAATGACTCTGGCCATGTTCCGGGAGGACCTGTTCCATGCGGCAGAGAGTCTAGTAGGGCCTGATCCAGGCAACCTCACAATCCCCTTGTTTGCTTATGTTACGATTTGGACACACAAGAGCCACCTGGGAGGCTTGTCAATCATTCACACACCCAGGCCCCACTTCCAGACTCTGACTCAGTAGATCTGGGTGCAGCTCAGGAGTCAAGTTCCCACCTCCCCACGTGGGTCCGGTGCAGATTTTCAGTCCACCCCCTAAGAAGCCCCTTATGTGGCTTCGCCCTGAAGCCATCTTCTTACCCACAAGGACATTTCTGGACAGACCAGAGGCTCAGGCTGAGCAAGGGCCCCTTTCACCACCTTCTTGACTGGGTGCACCTTACAAAGCTGGGTTGCTCATTCATTCAACAGATATTTGTTGAGCATGTGGTGTATACCAGGCTCTGTGCTCCTCCGGGGAATACAGTGGTGAGTGAAATACAGGGCATGGACTAGAGTAAGGTAAGCAAGGCACCTGGGGGGCAAAGTTGAAGGAGGCACTTATGCTTGGAGGTGTATATGACCCTGAGAGAGGGACGCCTTCACTTTTGCACCCAAGCCCTTAGTTTCCTCACCCTTGTAAAGTCCTGGCCCTGGTAAAACAGACCCCTAGTCCCTGTCGTGCAGGGACACACAGTCTAGAGCACAGGGTGTGGCCTTGGAGGATGAGGTCTGGAAGATGAGTGGACACCTGCCAAGTAACAGTTGGGGAAGGAATGAGCAAACAGAGGGGGCAGAATGTGCAAAGGCCCGGGGGCCGGACAAACCTGGGGCCCTTTGGGGGCTGATAGAAAGCCCGCGAGGCTAAAGCAGAGCAAGGAGGGCTGTGGCAGAGCAGGGGTGAAGAGTGGGGGTCTAATCGTGTAGGGCCCTAGAGGTCTTGGGAAGGGTTTTAGCTTTTATTCCTAGTGCAGGGGGAAGCCAGTGGAGGGTTTTAAGCAGAGGAGTGACATGATCCATCTTACAGAGTTGAAAGAGCACTCTGCCTGCCGTGTGGAAAATGAGGCAGGAGAAGAGGAGGCGGGGAGCCCCGTTAGGAGGAAAATGTGTGCTGGGAGGAAGAGATGACACTTTCCTCTGTGTGGTGCTGGAGATGGAGAGAAGTGGGTAGATTGGATATCCAGCTTGGAGGCCAACGACAGGGCTTGGTGGTGGACTAATGCAAAGGCCAGAGGGAGGCATCAGCGATGACGTCTCTTTCCCGGTTTGAGCCGCTGGGAGGAGGAGAGGTCATGTCCCGAGTTGGGGAAAAGAAGAGCAGAATGTAAATGGGAGATCCAGGTTCACCTCTAAGCATCTGAGTTTTAGATTTCTGTGAGACATCCACACTGAGAGAGATGTCAAGTTGAATATGCGAGTCTGGAGTCTAGAAGAGAGGTCTGTCAAGGGACCACAAACCCGGGAGTCCTGAGCACAAAGAGAGGTGTTAACACTGCAGGGCGTGTGCAGAGAATGAGGGTGCAGAGCCCCACCATCTAGGGGCAGGATGGCGGGGATCCTGCAGTCTGGGAAGGAGTAGCTGGAGAGTTGGAGGAAAACTGAAGGAGGCGGATGTTTCAAGAGCAGGATGGCCAATCTTGTGAAGGCTGCAAAGAGGCTCGTCACTGTGTATCCTCGGCTGACCGATTGATTCTGGAACACCTGGAGCAGGGGCTGGGTGAAGATCTAAACCTTCAGGTCAGCCAAGAAAACCCCGAAAGCTAAAACTCCTGTTGCTGGCAATCCAAGCACGTGCCCTTGGCCGAGACAAAAGCCCTGCCTGTTTGGCATCCCCCAGAGCACCTGTTTGCAGAAATGTCCCTCGCTGCCCAGGCCACCACCCCAGCCCCCCAGGGAGGGGCCAGGGCATCTTCCCTCCTGCTGAGAGCCTCTGCTGCCACAGCCCTGCTTGGGGCAGTGCCCAGATTAACTGCTACCGAGATGCCCACCCCAAACCCACTCCCAAATTGACAGCTGTTTGACAGCCACCCCACAGGACGGCTTGAAGCAAGAAAGGAGGGAAGATTCTCACTATTGACTTCATTAATGTGCCATTTATTCCTCTCTGTCACTGGTGAAGATGCCAGTGGAAGGACAAGAGCGGAGGTGAGGTCGGAGGTCCTGGCCTCTCGTGGACAAGTACCCATGGTGCAGACTCCCCAACGTGGCCAGGCGTTGCCTCGTCTTTTCCAGAACCTCTCCAAACTCCACTCCCCAAGCACCTTCCACCCCCTCATAGCCCCTCTCCCTTTCCGCCCACCTTTTAAAAAAGTCATTAGAAGAGATCCGCGCCTCCCAGTGTGATTCTGACTCACGGATATTTGCCCAAAAGTAATGGTGTGTGTGAAACACTAAACCTCTTTTCAAGGGCAGGTTCAGGGAGGAGAGGCAGAGAAAAAGTTTCCTAAATAAAACCATCTGTTTCCCTGAAGATGCTCAGATACAGGAACGTTTGCCTCCCGCTGACATGCTTTGGTCTCTCATCCGGTCCCCTGCTACCAAACCCAGCCACCAGGACCTCACCCACCTGCTCCCGCACTGCCCTGCTGCACGCCGGCTGGGGGTCTCTCTCTTCTCCACAACCGGCCACTCTCAGCAGTGTGGACACACTGAGTGGAGTATACGGAGTTCATTTAAGGTGCCTCAGTTCTGCCGGGTCACTTATTCATAATGCCACAGAGCCCTTGGGCCAAGAAGCAGTTGAGAGAAACAAACAGAACATGCCCCAGCACCCAGCAGGGAGCCCGGAGTGGCAACAGACGTGTCCCGCCCTGCCACCTCAGCCACCCCCGGCCTTCTCCCCGGAGCTCTGGAAGCCGGGCCCGGGGAGGCGCAGGGGACCAACCCACATCAATCAGCCAAGCCGGGTGCTCGCAGCGGGAGCCCTGTCTTGTCACCTGGGGAGAGGCACCCACCCCCTCGGCTCCCCTCTCCCGGCAGAATGCCGAGCCAGCCACTGGGCTGCGGGGCGGGCCAGGCGCCAGCCTCTTTGCTCCTTGGCTGCAGCCTGCTCACCCAGTGGGGCACCAGATCCCGCTCGTTTGGGTCTCAGATATGCCTTGCCTGTGCTTTGAGACATTTGTGACCCTTGTCCCTCGGCCTTTAGACCCAGGAGCAGTGGGAGGGCGCCCCTAAGTCACACCGGGGAGCGATGGGAGGGGACCCAAGAGGAGGGAACAGGACAGTCGGAGGGAGGGAGAGGTTCTTCCGGGCAGTGGAAAGAACAGGGTGAAGGCACGCAAAACAGCCTGGCGGGTTTGGGGAAGCAGGGAGTCAGAGGCAGGATGGCGTGGTGGCTAAAACAGGGGGCTCTCAAGCCTGGCTGCTGGGTTCATATCCCACCTCTGCCCCTTGGGTGTGTCCTTGGGCCAGGGGCATAGCCTCCCTCTATTTCAGTGTTCCCATGTACAGAACGGGGATAATAATAGCACCCATCTCCTAAGGCTTTTGTGAAGATTGGATGGCTGAGTATGTATAAGCTATGAGGGCAGGATGGCCATAACTGGGCACCTGGACAGAGCGCTGGCAAGAAAGACATGGGCCCGATCCTCTGATGCTGGGTCCTTCTCCAGCTGACTCCTTGAAGCTCCTAGGAGAAGGCTGAGGGGTAGGAGCTCCGGGGCCCTGTCTCCGAGCCACTTTTCATCTCTTTGGGCTTCTAGATAGTATTTTACTTGAAGAAGAGATTTTCCAACTGCAAAACTACCTTGGAATGGGGCGCCATTGAAGGACTGTGAGCAGGAGAACAGCAAGGAAAGTCAGGGGGGTTGCGGGAAGTCAGAAATCTCACAGGTCCGGGCGGAGCCCACGCGGTCCCAGCTAAGGCAGTGCAGAGGGGAGGGGGAGAGACGGCCTCAGGGTCTGGGGACGCTTGGGAGGCTGGTAAACGGGTATGCAGGCTGCAGGCGGCCGTGACCTAGGGTGCTTCCTGCTTCCACGGCCCCCGTCCATTCTCCACAGCCTGCTGACGTCCTGCTCTGAGCCCTCCAAGGGCTCTGCTTTTCACAGGGAATAAAATCCCAGCATCTTCCAGGCCTCTGAGGTCCGGCCCTGCCTCCCTGGACCTCCATCGCCCCCTCCCCCTTGTCCCCCCCTCCCCCGCCCTCCAGCATGACATCGCCGTCCCCGCCCCCCGTGTGTGTGCCAGACCCACGGCGCCCGCGCGGCCCCTTCCGCCCCCTTCCGCCGGCGCTCTTCTCCCTCCGGGCTGGTCCTCTTTCAGCTCTGACCGCCTTCCCGACCACTCTGTCGAAAGGCCCCCAACATTTCCCTCTATCAGGTCACTGGCTCACTCACCACTTGCCCTCAGATATTCTCGTGCCTTGTTCATTTTTGTCTCCCTCCCCTAAAATTCAAGCTCCCGGAGGGCGGGCCCTTGGTCTTATCACTACTGTCTCCCCATACTCAGGACGTTTAGGAGGTGGGTGACGAGTGAGTGACACAGGAAATTGGTCTCCGGTGTATCTGGGTGGAAGATGGTGCTGTGACCTGAATGGGAAGTAGAGGAGGAGGAGCAGATGTGGAGACCGTCTCCCACCGTCTGCAGGGTCAAGGGCGACCCCTGCGCATGGGCCGTGAGGCAGGCGAGGGCCGGCCCTTCCCCGTGCCCAGCCTCCCCGGGACGCTCTCAGGCTCCCCCCACAGTCTCGCCCTCTCACCACATGGGACCCCGCCGGGCCCCTCATTTTGCCTTTATGCCCCTGCGATCCCTGCGCCCGGCGTGTCCTTGCTTGTTTTCCTCTGCAGGCACTCCTTTTGTTCATCTTGCCAGAGCCTATGGGATACCACTGCCCCTGGGAAGCCTACGCTGAAACCCTGGCAGAGTATATTATTCCTTCCTCGACTTTCCCGCATCTTGTCCCCACCTCTCTTAAAGCGCTGATCAAACCAGTGTTACTTATACGCCAATCTCTCCCCTGCACCGGCCCCAAGACCATGAGTACTTTATGCTAGTGGTAATTATAGTAGTAATAATTATAACAGCAGCTCATACTTACTGAGAGCTCACTCTGTGACAGGCACTATGCTAGGCACTTTGCACGAATTATTTCATGTAATCTTTGCAACAACCCTAAGAGGTAGTAAGTAGTGTAATCAGCCCCATTTTACAAATTTGGAAACCAAGACTATGAAAGGTTAAGTAAATTGCACTGCTCAGAAAAGTCAGAGCTGGAACTTGGACCCAGAGCTGCTTGGCTCTAAACGGGTGTTTCCAACCACTCATGTGTCAGCCGGTATTTATTGAGCACTCACTAGGCATCAGGCATGGGCACGACGTGAGAGGTAGAACGAGGAGGGAAACCAGACCCCAGCACTGCCCTCTGGGAGCCCACAATCTGATGAGAACACAGCGTTCATCACCTAATCCCCACAATCAGTGTGACTCAATGTAAAAGTTATGGTCATGGCTTGGGCTCTGAAGAGAGGTCTTTGGCGCCATGGGGGCAGATGCTGGAGAAGTCTGCCCAGCCCCAGGCATCCCGCCTCCACATCTGACTCATCTCTAACCCCAGTTCCAAGCCCCAGGCCAGCACAAAGGGATGCACACTGGATGCTTCTTTACCCATCGAGCCAATTGGCTTCTCCCTCATCTCTTCCAGAACTCTCGCCCCAGCGTAACTTAACAGCACTTGCTGCCCGGGGCTTCAGAGATCTTTTAGGTCTCCCGTGGCTTCCCTGAAAGTGTAGCGGATGCTTCTCTGCTGATGATGAGAGATTCAGACAAGCCACTTAATCATTAAGAGACTAGAAGTGTTCTTGGAGAGATGGGGAAGCATCGTTCTTGCTTTGCTCAGCCTGCGTTCCCAAGACGCAGAGGCATTGACGCCACTCGCCTATTTAGGAGGGAGAAGCCTAGCCCTGGGGAAGAACAGAACTCCTGGGGACAATGGGAACTAGAGAAATGGGCGCATTTGGGTTTCAGAATGAACTTCCTAGATGATTGAGGTGGGCCATAGTTACTGTTGGGCAACCTTGACCATCTCAGCTGGTGATGGCTCATGACCGATTTTCCAGTTTCGATCCTTAGTTTTTATGGCTAGCAGGGATTGTAAGGCTAGACCATCTAGTACAGCTGCCTTATTTTACAGACTGAAGGGCAGAGATGTGAAATGACCAACCCGACTTCTCTCCACTAGTGGTGGAAGGACTAACGCCTGAGTCACCTGATTTGTGGTTCACTGCTCATTCCTGGGCAGATAGGAAATTTGTTCTATGCTTAGGGCTATGTGAGTGCATCACAGAGAGAGAAGTGCTTTAATGAACTCTTGCAGACAGGCTGCTGGAGAAGCAGTGAGAGCAATGCTGAGCAATGGGTAAGCCCTTCAGAATCTTACTGCCTGGACACCAGGGCACTGCAGCCCAGGGAGATGCTACTGTAATGGGCAGCGATGTCAGGTGGACAGGTTGTACGGAAGGACAGACTTCTCCAGGAGCCAGCACCCTGGGCCATCTCAGGTGGTGATGACTCCTGACTGATTGTCCCGTTTGAATCCTTGTTTTTCATGCCTCCCCTGGCGGCAGACCCACCCCTCCAAGCACTAGCCAAGACTTTTAGCCAGCTGCTACCGGGCTTGGGTCACCCTACAACCCCCCAGGTTAGCAGTCAAGGGGGCCAAGTTGGTTTCTGCCACTTTCTGGGGGTGTGAGAGCCGTGACCTCGGCAGCAGCAGGGAGCTCATTGCAGTCGGGAACCCTGGGGCGGCCTCCTCTGACAGCACATGAAGATAAAAGCTGCGACATGCTGGCTGGCCTGCAGCCCTCATTGCCCCTGGTTTTATTAAAGCCAAAGTCTCAAGCATCCCTAATGAGGATAAAAGGATGGCAAGGCACACAGGATCTGAGGCTGAAACCTCCCGAGAAAGGAGGAGGTACAGAGAGATGACCTGGCAAGGCTGTCCGAGGGCCCAGCTGAGCCCAGCTTCCCAGAGGCGACAGTGGCTGTCAGGAGGTTCTGACTCTGTTTGCTTGGTCCCATCTCTCTATTTACTCCAAAGTAACCCATTTATTTCGCTTTATGAAATAACCCAGTCCTCTGCTGTCTGCGTGTGCAGGGGAACAGTATCCCCCCTGTCCAGTGAGCCAAGGACAGCCAACTTGCTGTCAGGCCCAGTGAGGCCTAATGACCCACAGCAGAAGGTCCTAAGACCAGGCTTCAGGCCCCCTGGCCGCTGTTTCCTCTCGGCCTCCAAGTCATGGTGGGATCTTGGTCCACCTCCTTCGCTCATCTGGGCCCAGTGATGGAGGGTGGAGTCCATTGTTGTATGTAAGGACTTGGGGGGTGGGGGCGGGTGGTGGTGGGTCCCACACCACACTGCAGACTCCACCCCACATGCCCCCCAGCTGCCACAGTCCTATCAAGAAACAGCACCCCTGCAGAAAAGATGGGGGCCCTACTGGGTTGGTGCTCCCTCTGAGGGGAGTGTCCTTGAGAGCCCCGGGTGATTGCATTGCCCCCACATCCCTAGGCAAGTCTCCCAAGCCCATAAACAAACCAGCTTGGGCTCCCCCCATACAAGACAGCCTCTGAAAGTGCTACTCTGCGTCTGTAGGGTGGACGTGGTGGGGAAACCACTCCATCTCAGAGGGAAGCTCCATCAGAGAGCCTCCAGATTCCTTTCCAGGGCCCCACCTTGATCATAACATACTGAGAATTACTCCTTTGAGGGGTCCTCTGGCTACAATGTAATCGATCATCCATTTCTATGGGCCTTTGTGTAGCTCTTATGCTGTTGGTGTGAATAAGTATAATGCAAGCCCTGCCCCAGAGGGGCCTCAGTCACAGACGCTAGTGGGAAGGCACAGCTGCAGCAAAAGGGGGACTTGGCAATGCTCGTGAGTGGTTCAAGGCAGAAAGGGCTGCAGGGGTGTGGAGGAGAGGTGCTGTCTGCGGGCTGCGCCCCGGACAAAGATCCCTGCCTGGGACATGGCCTTGGACCCCACAAGATGCTGGAGATTGTCAAGGAAAGGTAACAGGTAGAGGCATTTTCGGCCAAATGGACCAAGCCTGTCCCAGCCATGTGGAACAGAGGGGT
The DNA here is from genome assembly GCA_029783875.1 of Phataginus tricuspis. Lineage (NCBI taxonomy): Eukaryota > Metazoa > Chordata > Mammalia > Pholidota > Manidae > Phataginus > Phataginus tricuspis. Next base: position 11,425,551 of record JAQQAC010012408.1, read on the forward strand.
GGCCGAGGAATAGAGAAGTAATCGGGTGAAGAGGAAAGATGGGCCCCAGCTGGTGCGGTCCCGAACGCAAGCTAAGAAGACGGTGTTGATTCCAGAGCCAAACAAGGGGAGCCACTGAAAGTGAGCTGCGGCGCTGCAAGGTCCTTCCCTCCACCAAACCGTTCCTCCTGCCTGTTTGCAGTGGGGGTAACGAGCGCCTACCGGGTAGGGCTGTGGTAAGACTCACGGGGGAAATGTGGCAAAAGGCTTGGCACGTGATAGGCAAGTGATAGAGTCGGTTCCTATTGCTGTTTTCAGGTCTGAAAGAGTTTCTCTTTGGGTAGGACTGAACCTCGGAGGGTTATAAGAGAAATAAAGGAGGCTGGGGCCGCCTTGTACCTCGGGTCCTCTGCCCGAGACGGACGATTCGGCCAGGTGCCCTGCTCACCCGGTTCCTGCTGCCTGAGGGGACGGTCACACTCCCACACGATGCCGCAGGGCTGTCTCCCGTGCCTCCCGCCCCCCGGACTAGGGGACTTGGGAGACACGGATCTTGGCGCCTTCTTTTAACTGGTTACACTCCCCCGAACTGTGTTCATGTTCACGAGGAGACTGGACACTCCGCGCAAAGCTTGGCGCCCCTTGTAGGTCCTCGGTAAATACGACTACATAACAAACGATTGAACAAATGGAGGAAGTTGTGGTCTAAGATCTCAAGGAGCCCCGGTGACCTTGACAGGCTCCCTGGCTGAGCTGGAAGGTCCTCATTTTGGGGTGCAGGGGAGTCCTCGGCTCAGAACCAGGCGTGCAACTACGTCAGCCTGGGCAGAGCTTTTAGCCTTGAGCTTAAACGCCGAGTTCCTCGTCTGTGGAAGGAGGGAGTGATGGCAGCAGCCACTGCCTCACAGAGCCGCCGCGAGCCTCAGAGGTGGAACTGCTGTTTGCAAGGAGCTCCGAGGCGCCCAGGAGCTCGGGGCTGTGGCTTTTGGCTCTTGGCTCTGCAGAGCCGCAGCTTCTGGGCGCTGGAGCGGTGCCGGCCTCCATGCGTGTCCGGCTCTCCCCAGCCAGACCCCCTCCTGGAGGGCTGTGAGGACACCTGCTACTCCTGGATTTGACTGGGGGTAGGGGAGTGTAGAGAAAAGACAAATCTTGGGGGGGAAAGGGTGGCTATCAGCGCCACCTAGAGGAGAGCATTGGTCCACGTGCTCTGGGAGGAGTGGGGGACCTGTAATTGTTCTTCAGGCAGGGCCAAGTGGCAGGTGACTCTAGGAGTCCCCAGTCAAAGGTGGCTCTTGGCGAGGAGAAGGGAGAAAACCCCGGTGTCACCCTTGATGGCTCTCTTTCTCAGAAGTCACCTCCTCGGGAAGGCTACCCAGCCAGCCTTTCTAAAATTTCAACAACTATGGCTTCCCCCATAAGTATTTCATATCCCTGTTCCCTGCCTTACTTTCTTCCCCTTGATGCTTTTGACTATCTAACTTATTTACCACATTTCTTGTCCTTTGCCCCAGGAAAATGTAAGCTCCAAGTACTTTTTTTTCTTCTTCTCTTTTCCGTCTCTAGCACCGGAAGCAACACCTAGCCATAGCAGATGCTCAACTAATATTTGTTGATGGATGGATGAAAGGAAGGAAGGAAGGAAGGAAAGAAGGGAGGGAGGAATAGATGACCCCATCTGAAATCAGAGCTACCCTATACATCCCTCATCCTCCACCCTGGGTCTGGGAACCCTAAGGAAACACCTCCATGGCTTGGAGCCCTAACCAGCCTCCGAGTCTGAGGGTTCCAGAGGTTCCAGAGTGACAGCACCCTCCTTCATCAGGTGGGGAGCAGGAAGAGGAAGCAGCCCAGCTGCGTGCTGTTTAACTCAACCGACAGACATGCTTACCATCTTTGAAGTTTTCCTCTTCCCTACTGCTCAGGAACTTCCTAGGACGGGGACCCCTGGCCAGGATGCTTCTAGGGGCAGGAGCGGCAGAGTGTGTCCTCTGTGCTGGGCTCAGTTTTGAAGGATGACCACGTTTAAGTAAAAAGGATAAAGTGCATCCAAGACCTGACAAAAACGTGGGGTGGTGAGTGTACATCTCCTTGGTCAGGAGCATGTCCTGAGTGGGCCAAGCTGCCTTGTGCGTCCACAGGAGGCCTGGAAGTTAGAGAGCTACGTGTGTCTCAGGAGAGGCAAGGAAGCCACCAAGGCAGAGGGTCTGACGTGGAGTGACCGAGCTGACGGCAGGAGCAGATCTGTTGGCAGAGGGGCAGCTAATGGCTGGGCTGTGTCTTACACAGGACACTGTCCTGACCACAGACAAGGGGTCCAGTGACTGAGAAGGGTGAGCTGGAGGAGAACAGGGCTGGCCCCCTCGGGCGCTGGTGGTCCAGAGGCTGCAGGTAAGGGCCACACAGAGCAGGTCAGGCCAAGGCAGGACCATGGGGACCAGGACCAGAATCTGGTCAGAGTTGAGAGGGAATATTGAACAAGACAAATTCTACTGAAGAAGCAACATTGTTATCATTGCCTTTTCTCTTGAGTTATTCCCAGCATGGGGCCAGACCCTCGGGTCCCAAAGCCATGGACTCTGACTCAAAGAACCTTCTCCTGGGCCCTGGAGTGGGCCCGCGGCAGCTGCACTGGGAGCCGCGTGCCCCTCACCTGCCCTCTTGTCTGCTTCTTTGCAGGAAAGTGTGGATTTGGGGGAGATCATGTTCTCCCTCTGCTACCTGCCCACAGCAGGCAGACTCACCCTCACCGTGATCAAATGTCGGAACCTCAAGGCGATGGACATCACGGGCTATTCAGGTACCTCTGCGACCCGAGTGGACAGACACATGGCTTCCCAGCAGCCCAGATGTTGGGATTTGGAAATATGTTCGGGGGGAAGGAGGAAGAATTGTCAGTATTCTTAGAATAAGAGCATCAGCTCTGGAGGCAAACTTCTTGGATTCAAATTCCAGCTCTGTCACTTTCTGTTGTGTAATGCTTTGGTTTCCCAAAAATGAAAAAATCATGTATACCGCTTGCTTTAAGGATAAAGCACTTGAATCATGTAAATTGTGCCAGACACGTAAGAAGCCCTCCGTAAATATTAACTATCCCATATCAGTCTTTCTCTTCGAGAGAGAAGAGAATAAGAAGTAAACGTATAGGAGAAAAAAATGTAAGGAAGATCTTTCTAGTTTAGATGAGGCCCCGGGCACTTTCAAGGGTTATGCCGAGCAGGAGTAGGTAAACCTCTGTAGGTCCACACAGCCCTGTGGCAGCCCTGCGGACTGAGTCAAATGAGCAAAGCCACTGAAAAGCAAAGTGCTTTTGTATTTGAGTTTTTCCCGCAGGGCTCCTGGCCTCAGCCTCAGCACCTGCAGAGCTGCTAGGTTCTGGAGAAATAAGTCCTATTCTGGCAACTTTCTAGGAAACGTTTGGGAGCAGCTGCAGACTGCAGGCTGGGCGTGGTGTCAGAGGTTTGATCCTTTTGCACGATTCTGCAAATTGTTGTTGGCGAAGGTATTTGAGTTTTGCTCAAACAGAGGAGTAGCACAAGTCCCAGGAACCTCTTTCCCCCTTATTGGCTCCAATTAGCTGGAGGAATGAGATGGGGAGGAGACACCCAGAGCTACAGCACTCAGAGCAGCAAATGGAGGCATGCTCTCTGTTTGTTTCACTCCAGAGGTGCCCCTGAACTTGGATGGGAGTAGATGGAAGATTTTTTTCCTTTTATTCATTAATTATTTATTTCCTGGAAAATTCCTTAGTATAATCACAGTTGCCATAAAGAGGTGACAGTCCCGCTGAAAACATCTGGGCCCGGACGCAAGTGGAAGAAAATGAGGTTTTAGGCCTTGAAAAATGAGGTTTTGGGGAAACGTGGTCAGAAATGCGGAAGTAATGTGTATTTGTTGCAGCTTTGAATCCCTCGGAGCCTCTGCTCCCAGCCTCCACTGTCTCTCTGCAGCGCTCACACCTTCCAGGCCAAAAGCTCCCCTGGAAAGTACCCACCCTAATGCTCGTCCTTCCGCTGAAGCTGCCGTCACACACTGGAACACGGGGAAGAGGGTAAAGCACCTCTTCCAACAGGTGCAGGCTCTAGGCAGCAGCAAGCCCGCTTCCTCCAAAAATACAGCCCATGTGGAATTCATTTTAATATCAAGATAAGTGCATGCCAGGGACAGAAATTCACAAAGGACTCTCAAGGTTGCTGAGGAAAATAGGATTTTGTTGCCCAAGTCCCCACCCTGTCTTCTCTGGTGTAATCACACCGATGTGCTAGAGAGAGAGCTCATCATGGCGAGCTGATGGCACAGGCTGTTCCGCACCAGAGGGCTGGGGGACAGAGATTTTTTCTCACGCTCAGGGCTAGTCTCCCTCTCACAATTGACCCTCTTTTCTACCTGGGTTTGATCTTGAAAATTAAGGGGTCCCCTCTTTGTCAGGGATTTCTGTCGGTTTTGTTCACTTATATAAGCAAGTGTCTGGAACAGAGCATGGAACCCAATGAGCATTGAGTAAATAGGTCCTGCATGATGAATAAATGAATGAGGACCACTGTCGGAGGGTCATGCCATCAGGGCACGCACGCCAGAGGCCTCTCCAGCGACATCTCCTGTCCCTGAGGATGAGTTGAGGTTGCTGTCAGCCAAGGCTGCTTTGCTGTGGGGCTGAGTTAGGGAGTGAATGGAGCTTATTAATTGCCTGTTCTTGATTTACATGATATTGATCCCTAAAATCAACGGTCTTCCTGTTTTCCTTGATCTAAAGTAGCTGTCAGTCAATTCTCTAAACATATCTACTGGAACCATGACAGTAAAAATTAGAAGATTCAGTATGCCACGAGGGGTGGTGGGTGAGTAGACCCACCCATCGCGCCTACATCTGGTCTGTACTGCTTTGAGTCTAGTTAAAAATGTGAACTTTGGAGACAGAGAGAACTAGGCTCAAATCTTAAACAATTTCTTAATCTCTCTAATCTCAGTTTCCCTATCTACAAAATGGGAACAATGATGACAGATATTTTATTTGAAAGAGTTGATGTGAAGTTTAAATGACATGATGTATGTACATTTCTTAGCATAGTGCCTGGCACATATTAAATGCTGAATTATGATGGCTTTCATGAGAATGAAGCTGAAATACCACTACTGGCCGTTGTGTCCCCTCCCTCAGCTGCCCGGAACATCATAGGCTGTTAGGGAGGCCAGGATCCCAAAGGTCACCAGCATGCCCCTAGAAGCCACAAGGGCTTGCACTACACACCCTAGGGAGCCGTCATCTCTCCGCTTAGCCTCTTGGACAATGGTGACATTGCTTGGCGATGGTGAGGCGGATGGTGACGCACCCACTGAATTTTACAAATTGGATGTACCTCCAATGGGGTGAATGGAGTTGGGAAAGGGAGCTGACAATCCTGTGCTTGGTGGCCTATGGGACAGGTGGCTCTGACATATTTTTCTAAGCTTGGTGGCATGGACATGTGCTCTGCTGTGGGAATGTATGGGAACAGGCATGGTGGGGGGACGGAGGGGAGGTAGAAGTCTAGCGGTCTCAAGCCTGAAGACACTTTGAAAGGCGGTGTGCACCGTCTGGGGATGTAGAACTTGCTGTGTTCCTGACGGGTCTCGGAGCCGGCTCTCTGCTCTCTCTGATTGGACCTGCGCTCTGTCCTAGGCATGGCTGTGGAGCATGGGGCCCTCGGAAGCCAGAAAGCTGTCTCACACTGCTTCTAGGAACTCTTCCTTCCTTCTCACTGAAAATCTCCCAGAGAGGGCCCTTCCAAATGGGTAGATAAGGACAAGTATTAAAGCAGGTAGATTAAACACCCCATGGCCTCCTCAGTCCCCCCATAAACCCAAGTGTCCCCACGGTGGAGGCACAGCTGCGGCTGTCACACCGGTTAGTGAGCAGCTCATCTCGGTGTCTACGGAAACGCCGTCAAGGCTGAGAGTTCCTGATGAGGTGAGGTGTCACAGCTGTCCCCAGCTTCCCCAAAGCCCCGCGTCTCATCTGCCGCCAGAACAACGGCTGGGAGCACAAGGCCTAGTGGGTGCTGCAGTGCCCGGGAGCTAGAGCTATATGCCCGTGGACCAAAGAGCTGCGAGCGGCTGCTGGGCCCACACATCCTGATGCAGTCACATGAGCTCCGGCTTCTGGGTGGGAAGGTGTCTCACATCAGTGTTCAAAAGCTGTTATTACCTGTGAGTCGCCTTCCCGTTTCTTGAGCTGTGCAGCATAAATAACGATGAAGACAGTGACCGCAACACCTGTGCTGTGAGATACACTAGGCGTCCCTTCACTGGATGAGTAGAAAATTTCAGGGTAGAAAGATGACCATGAGATACCCATTGAGAAAACTACAGAGGACACAAGGGTGGGAGGCACATGGAGGTTCAGTGAAAAGACACCTCCTCATGGGATGGAGAGAATCCAAGATCCCACCGAGAAATGGAATGTCAGCCGCTGCCTGAAACTCAGGGGGCTGCCTCCCTCACCCCCAGGCCGCAGCTCCCTCCCCCTCCACTGCCCAGAAGTGGGCCAGGTGTTTCTTCGCAGGGATGCCAGGTGGAAGTGGTCTTGTTGGGGACAGTGAGGCCTGCGACCCTGGTGTCAGGTGGGAGGGAAACGCACAGCATTGTGATTGTCGCCGCTCGCTTGCTCTGGCCCGGCGCTGCCCAGTGGGCGTCATCAAGTTCTCTCTTTACCTCCCTCACCCCGTGGTTCATAATGCTGACAAGGCCCCCCGGAGAAAGGACTCCACATAGGCGAAAAGGACAGAATGCCTTTGCTCAGCACCACCTTTTAGCACAAGCTGGCTATCACGGAGCCAAGACTTAGGGCCACGAACTGCATACCCATGGACACGTGTCCAGTCTGTTTTGGGGCCAGCCTCCCCATTAGTAAAAGTCCATTAAACACTCTCCCAAGAATCCTGAGGTTGCTAAAGACTTTGTGTTTATTAAGCATGGAGTGTCCTCAGACAGGTGTGCAACATAAATACAAGGTGGTTTAATTGTCTTAACAACCAACTGTTACCATCTGATGAGCAGCGGTAGTTCAGCAGGGCCTCTATCCCTCTGCTGTAAATGATGTTCAAGGACATCTGCTGAATGTGCTCCCTTCCTGTTGTCCCCACTGGCACAGATCCGTATGTCAAAGTGTCCCTGCTTTGTGATGGGCGGAGACTGAAGAAGAAGAAAACAACTATAAAGAAGAACACTCTCAATCCTGTCTACAATGAGGCTATCATCTTTGACATTCCCCCAGAGAACATGGATCAAGTCAGCTTGCTCATCTCGGTTATGGATTATGATCGGTAGGTATGGATCCCAGAGGGCCGCGATTCCCTGTCCCTCAGCCCCATGCCAGTGCAGACCAGGGCTCCTTGACTTTGAACCTTGTGGTTCAGGGCTTAGGAGCCCACTGGCCTCAAATCGGGCTCCACCCAAAAAGGATGCAGGAGTTGGGAGAAGAGCAGGGATGCCTCCCTGAGCAGAAGCTGAAGCTTTGGCTTCCAGCAAGCCCATTTCCATCAGAGGCGCCTTCACCCATCACTTTCCCTGAATTCACCCCTGACTATTCCTGCTCCTCCATCTGGCACCAAGTCTGATCATCTGTCCTTTAAAATGACTCTCTGTTCTCTCCATCTCTAACTGCCGCTACCACTCCACTGGGGTGGCTATGAGCCTCTTAGTGATACCTTCCCCCATCACTCTGGGCCTCAGTCCAGCCAACATGCTAAAGGCCCACCTCTCTAAAAGACCGCTTTCTTCCTGGACCTGCCCTTCTCAAGAACCATCAATGGCTCCTGTTACCTAAGCTCTTCCCCTGGACTCCCAAGGCCTCCCGTAATCTGGACCCAGCAATCCATCCAGTGTGATTTCCCTTTCTTGGGATGTATTTCTTCTCTTCCACTTATCCAAATCCTGCTCTTCCATCAAGGCTGGCTCAAAAATATTCTCCAGCCACCATGACTCCTTCTCCAGTCACCACTTAGCTGAGGGAGAAAACACCCACACAGTAAAGCCTCAATCCAGGATTTTTAGCACAAGTTCTCAGGCATAATAGGTGCTTGGTAAACATACTTGGGTGATGATGGATGTTCTTGCTGAGTGAATAAATCACATCCCAGCCGCTGGGAAGATGGAGAAATGATGCTCAGAGCAGGTTGATTTATTTCCAAATGCAGATGTCTCAAGCAAGGGTGTGATGTGGCAGCTGAGTCCAGTAAGTGAAGACACTTAATTTCTCCCATGCCCCCAAACCAGGCCATCTGGCCACCATTTCCTGAGATTCCAAACAAGCTTATAACCTTTGCTCATCTGTCTGTGTCCAGTGCCCACCCAAGGAGGCTGGGCAAAGTCTCACTGCCGCTGGCCCCCTAAGGCTCTGTCCAGCATCTGTTTTCCGAGCTCAGCCTTCTGAGTGAAATCGCTGGGCAGGGTTCCAGACCCCAGGATCTCCCTTTCTGAGTGCATGTCTGCTCACCAGTACCGGAGCCTGTGTCTCTCCCTCAGAGTGGGCCACAATGAGATCATAGGGGTCTGTCGAGTGGGGATCCATGCCGAAGGCCTGGGCAGGGACCACTGGAACGAGATGCTGGCGTACCCACGGAAGCCTATCGCCCACTGGCACTCCTTGGCGGAGGTAAAGAAATCCTTCAAAGAGGTGGGTGAGGGGGTGCTTGGCCCTTGGCATGTTTGCTGCATGGCAGCGTGGGCTGGAGAATGGCAGTCGGCTGCAGTGAGACCTCGGCGCCTTCATTGGTCCTCCCCGGCGGGTGGAGGTATGGGGGCCACGGGCTTCTCCCCCATGTGAGACAGGCAGGAAGGAAATGGAGGAAGAGGGGGGAAAGCTGCCTGACAAAAAGCCTCCGGGGTTCATAATGAGAGCAGCATTGAGCTCTAAATGGAAAAGAAAAACCTGGAGGAAGCTTTCCCAGCAGCATCGCCTTGCCAGGCCTAGAATGCTTTCACAAAGGCCCTGGGCCAATCAGTCCTTTAGGGGAAAGCCCCAAGAAGGTGAGATCAGAACTTGGCAAGAAATTCTGCCCCTGTCAAAGTAGGAAGCTCCCTGAGGCTCCATCCAGGCCGTCCCGTGGCGGATTTCACTGTGTGGATGGAGATTGCCAGAGAGGATTCTGCCCTCCTGAATGCTGGGTGTCTCCATCGGTGGGGAAGAGTGTGGCTTCACGATGTCACCCTTTGTGTCTGGGTCCTAATTGAGACGTAATGTACGCAGCACTGCCTGGGGTTCCGAGACCTGGACCCCTTCTGACCTGTATAACCTTGAGCCAGTCATTTCTCTCTCAACTGCAAGGAAACTGTCCCTTCCAGTGATTTTTACAGTCTGCCCCACCTCCACCAAACTTTACCAACTTAAAATTCTGCAGTTTATCCCGTTGGAGGCCCCCAGGTCTGCTTTTTCCCAAAGGGTCAGGGGCGTGGATGTAGCCAGCCAAGCTTTCAGCCTCGTTTTGCATATCTCATACCCTAATCCATAGCCTAGAGAGCCAGGTGGTCATTCACTCATCTTAACAGGCTTCAAGCCCAGGAAGTGTAGAGAGCTGCATAGAATTGGAAAATATAACACAATAGAGAAACAAAGCTTTAACCCTTACACCACATGGCCCCTTGGCTTAAAAGCAGAGTCATGCTCATGGTCTGTGACACAGCAGAGGTGTGGGCAGCTGACCCGAGGATCTGATGGGTCCCTGTCCTTCTCAGGGCGGGCAAGCCTGTTTCCACCTGTTTCCAGCCGCGTGAGGGGTCTCAGGAGAGAGCTGAGGGGACTGGACCCATGGAGTCCTGTGGGCGTCGGAGGCCCCCAGGGAGCCGGCCTAATTGATTTACCTGCCGAGGAAGGTGTGAGCTTTGCTGTTGAGGCCCGCTGGAGCAGGAAGGCACAGACGCGGAGCTCCTGTCCGGGTTCTGTCCTGGGCTTGCCCTGATTCTGCCACAGCCACGGAGCTGTAATGAGGAAGGCAGTCCCTCCGCGCTTGGCTTCCCCCCCGCCCCGGGAGCCCCTGGGCCCTGTTCTCCAGAAGGCCCTCTCTGCAGGGTGTGGTCACGTCCCAGACCCGCCTCCACCTACACAGGAGGCAGCTACTGGGTAAAACTCTAAATGGTCTGGAGGCATCTGGCGTCTCCCTGAGAGCAGGGTTGATTTAACCCACGGAGGGCTCCTTGGGCCTCCCTTTGTCAAAATCTTTAGATATTTAAGAATAGAGTAAGTATACTCAAGTATTCATGGAGGTTTAGGGCAGGGGCACAGAAGGGGAGCTAAGAGGCCTCTGATGGGCTGCAGGGCCTCCAGCACCTCACTGCCCCCCTCGCGTCGTCAGTTTCCTATTGGTGAAATGATGGGATGGGCTCTTCCCAGCTCCAGTTTTCTAGGAAACTGAGCCCGCATGAGCAGCGATGGCAGGTGACCTGCATGTTGCAGCGCCTTTCTAATCTTTCATCTGCAAGAATCCATCGCTGTGGCCAGGCTGGCCTGCCCAGCGCAAACCGGAGGTAACCGCCCAGCTGCCCTGGGTGTCGGAGGCGCGGGGTGCGGGGCGGTGCCGAGGTGCGGGGACTCGGCCCCGGAATCACTCTCCGTGATGAATACAACCTAATTAAGCCAAATAATTGATTCCAAGTCTGTTTCTTTGAGAACTCTTGACTCACTAGCCCAGACAACAAAGGAAAGAAAGATAAAGTAGAATCAAGCCCTCGAAAATGAATATTTGATGAGACCGTAAAGGAAAAGCAACAGTATATGGAAAACGAAGAGAATAGATTGATTCATATCCTTTGGGTTCACTTTTTTCTTGCCCTCACACCCCAAGCCCCTGAGACCGCTGCTTCCCTCACTCACTATCCTACCATTTTCTGCTCAACTGATCATTTTTCTGTATGAAGCAGCAGAAAAGGACATTCCCCTTGGCCACGTGGGGTTTCATCAATGCAAGTAAAAATTTATACCTACATGTTCAGCACCCACAGTTTAAGGATCTTTATGAAAGTGCACTTAAAAACCCACTAGGCAAACAGTAAATAAACCTCGCACTGGATATTTGTACTTGAACATTTAAATCATGCTTAGAGCTCACATCCCGCCTGCCTTTTGGTCTTCTGGACACTGAGTGAGAGTCTTGCTCCTGGAACTTGTTTCTCCCGTTTGTAAAATACATAAAGAAATCGTCTCCAGCTCCCGGGAAGATAAATGTCATCATATCTGTAAAGCACTCCCTATTTATATTGCGCCTTTCTTAGCGGAGTTTCAAGTGCTGTGATCATTTCTTTTTTATTAATGAGAACAGAGGGTACCATACTCGCTCACTAGTTAGGGGTTGTAAAATAAGGTTGAGGAGAACAAATTAGCTGAAAAGGTGTTTTTCCCAGCTGGGATTGTTTCATGAGTAAGAACTGATTAAGCCGAGCCAGCATCCTTCCCAGGCAGTGGCATGGCCCCCTCCCGGTCAGCTCTCCCGCCCGGTGCTGCGTGTCACTGCCGTCACCACACTCAGAGCCCAGGTCGACCAGCGACCTCCTCTAAGGCGTTTCATTACGAAGGGCCATGCTCACATCATCTCATCTGCCAGAGATGTTAGATTTCTGCTGGAATGTGACCCATTTTAGAACAATAAAAGCGCTTACACAGCCACCCTGGACTGGTCATCCTTCTGTGCGCCGGAGACCACCTCTCAGCTGTTTCAGAGCCACCATGATGAGTCTGCCGGAATCATTTGCTTCCCATTGTCCATGAACCCCATCTCCTTCCTTTGTTTATCTTCATAGGAAAAATTAGGGACTTGCAGGGAAGCCAGTGCGCTCTCTTCATTTGTCCTGGATAAACAGTTACGCTCCATGTGACTTCTCTTTGGCTTTATGTGAAGGGAGAAAAAGGTACTCGGTGTGACCATTACGTTTTTTCTCCTCTGAACTGGCCTATCAATCAGGCTGTTTAAGTGGCAGGCTTACCCAGGGGAGAAGCCAGTAATTACAATGTACCTTTCACCAACATGAAAGATTGTAACGGAAAAAGTAGAACTCCTAAAATGAAGGTCTTTTAAATGAAAGCATTAGTAATCATCTTATGTCACCTTCTGGTTAAGAAACACTTGAGTCAGAAGTCACAATGGGCTCAACAACCAGGCATTTATTTATCCAAAATATTTCACCAGGGAAACCCTCGGTTGTGATTTCATTCACGTGGATGCTGCCTGCAGAGAGACTGCCACCTGGAGTTAGGAGTAAGTACCTGGTGCGGACCCAACGAGGTTAGGTTTCTTCTTCCATTTGTGTCTCTTTCTTCCCCTGCTGTGGCCAGATGCCAAGGTGGCGGCAGAATGGAGTGGGAGAGCACGGAGGTGGCGTTAGGAGACCTGGTTGCAGATCCTGTCTCTGCCCCTAACTAGCTATGTCTTGACTTTCCCATCTGGGTCTTGGTCTACTTACCTGCAAGAACAAGAGAGTCAGAGTGGAGGATGCCCCAGGGCTGCCTGCAGGTCCGGCAAGCTACGGTTGCACAGGTCCAGGTGACAGAACGGTGATATACCTGCTGGGCCGGCCTGTGGTTGGTTAGAGAGGTCTGCAGGTTGGCCTGTCAGGGAGCAGTAAGGGGCTGGGAAGAACTGAGCAAGGATACCAGAGGCTCTCCTTAGACCGGGGAGCAGGCAGGTGTTCGGTGGGCTTTAGCACTGGGGGGGGGGGTCTCCCAGAGGAGATGCTAGATAGCAGTGGTTTAGTCCTCGTGGCCTGGCTCGGTCTGGAAACGGCTGTGTTGGCGGGGGAGCTGCATCCTTTGCCATCCCACCCCCATACACGCACAAAGCGTAGCAGCTGCTTCTCCCTGGACCCATCACTCCGCAATGGCGACCCCTAGGGTTCATGAGAAGCAGAAGGGGCTGCTCTTCAGCTCAGAAAGGCCATCTTGATCACCTACCTAACCTCTCTCCCTGGCGCCTCATCCCGCAGGCACGCAGGAGAATACCGAGGAGGTCTCCTCAGCTCACAAACAGGATGGAGTGAGTGGTGGAGGCTGACTCACTTTGAAGTCACGCAGCCCCCAGACGGGTCCACACTCACAGGGTCAGATCCTTGCCCAGAGCACATTGCTGTGGGACAACTGGCTTTTCAAAAAGAAGGGTTGACTGGCCCAAGTGGGGGTCCTTCCACCGTCAGCTCTCTCTTCCACTCCATCACGCCTCATGACCTCACCTTCTTTCACAGAGGGGTTAGGGTCAGGCTGAGAGGAGGCAGCCTGAGAGACGGAGAGCTGGGGAAGAGAGCAGAGGCGTCAGAAAGGGAAAGGGGCTGCCGGCTCCCCGCCTCCTCCCTCTTCGCTGGTCGGAGGGAATGCCCATAGGAAGCATTAAGACTGAACACAAGAGCCCAGAGCTAAAGCAATATCAGGTTTTGCGCTGTACTAACAGCTCCCAGACAAATTGCTAATAATTCATGATCCTGGGTTCTTGGCAGTCAGGGCATCCTTTGCAGACTGCCTCTTCGGCTGCTGCCATAATCTGATTCTCAGTATGAAAAATGGCCGAAACACTCAGAAACGGTCCACTCATAGCGCCTCGTGAACACACACACAGCGGAGGAAGCTTTAATCATCTCTGCAGTAGGTCTTCTTTCAAAAAGCAGGTATTCCAAAGAAGAAGCTCTAAAGCTGTTTTCCTTATGTTGTGCATGGCTGGCTGACAGCAAAATTCAAGAAAGCTTATGAAAAGCTGGGAAAGGTGAATTCAGTGCATGGGCCAGATAAGTTTTGGAAGTTGAAATGTAAATAGCCTCAGCAACCACTAACAGGCTTTGTCTCGTCTCTGCAGTGGCAGGGCCGAGCTGCCAGCTTCGACAGCGAGAGCTCGTGCCCATCTCCAAGACCGCCTCCGACACCATGAGCTCACAGCCGCACGACGCAAACGGGACTCAGCAGCGCTCTTTTTTGCACTTGTTCAACTGTCGACACAGTGCTGTGCGGCGGCGGGGGCAGCGACAGCATGTCTCCCACTCCAGAGTCTTAACTGCCCCGTGTAGGCCAAGGCCCAGGCTCTTATGTGGTCGGAGCTGTCTTAGTCTTTCTGTCTCCCAAGGTGATGTTTTCTGTGGTTTTCACTTCTTATGATCTGCTGCCAAGGAAAGAAGAAAAAAAAAAAAGTAGGACAAAATGAAGAGGGGAGTTCTCTAAAACACAGTGTAAAATAGTCGTCTTTTACAGGGAGGTCGTTTGAGTTTCATTTTGTGTCTCCACCAAGCTCCACAGCCCTGGAGACGAAGGAGGGAGGGTGGAGCTGTGGCCCCTTTCTCAGTGGCCTGTGGGAATGGTGCAAACTGGTGGAAGAGCCTTACAAGGTTAATTCTGACTCTTAGAAGCTCTTCGCCGGTGTGACATAAACGGAGATGGGACATAAGCAGAGATGCGGACTCCCGGGGGCCTGTTGGAATCACGGCCACTCCGAGGTGTCTGTGAGCCTTCAGCTGGTCCTGCAGAGCCTCTTGCTCCCCTTCCTCATGAAATGAAAATGTCTTGATTCCTCATGGGAACTTAGTCACTTTCTTTAGGAATGATTCTGCTGAAACTAACACGCCATATGTTTTCTGGCACGCCACAGTTAATGACCACATTTGTTTGCAAACAGGATCTTTGGTCCCAAAAATAACCTTCGTTGTAAAGAAAAGTAGGCACATATGTTCCAGGAGGATTTCTGCATTAAACATAGCTTTAAAATTCTACGGAGTATCACGCAGCTATTTAAAATGCCTAAGCACGTCAAAGAAAAACCTAGATAAAAATGTCTTCTGAGTGGGCGGTTATGAAATCCAAGTAATAGCAGGAGTCCATCTTCCTATGAACAGCCTCTTGATTGAAACCAAGTCAGTGTAAGCCTGTTTTAGCCTCCTTGACTCTGGGACGATATTCATCTTAAACTTTAGTTCTACAAATTACTAAGTACTTCGATATTTGTTTGTTTCGGTGGTAGTGAAGGGTTTTTTTTTCCTTTAGATCTTTACCTTAGGCCAAATTCAGTTTAGGAAAAATAATGTTTAAGCTCCTCTGTATTGTAATAGTACATTTCTGTTGAGTTAATAGTGACCTTCCCACCAGCCCCCTATAGCTCAGTTGATCTGCTCAATCTCAGTCTGTATAGCCCTGGAAAATGCGTGGAAGGGAGTTTCCATTTCAGCCTGTGATGACACGATGCCAGTTTCCAGATCTCTGCGTGTGACTTGGAAGAGGCAAGTCTGCCTCAAAACAATCCCATCTTTCAAAAATGGTAGGTCGGGAACATAAAAGCTGTTCACACACCTTGTGTCTTATCCTTCGTATGTGTCCCACGCTTCAGGAGGAGGCACTAAATAAGTAACCTTCATTGTAAGCCGAACCATCAGGTTTCTCTGCTGACATAACTTTGGATGGTGTCTTCTGGTCCTAACAATGACCTGATTGAGCATAAGGTACAGGATATTGTGGTCAAAGAAGTTTCCAGCTTAGAAACCCAAATTCCTGTACTGAGCCTTTTGGCTATGGGCAAATATATCACTGGTATAAAGATGAGTTTTCTCTTCAAATGTCTTGTGACTGATAGGCCTTCCTAGTCAGGCAGTCCTGCGACTGGATGTTCTTTTGAGAGTGAAGCTCTCTCTCCTTCACTCTAGAGGTCATGACAAGACTCCCCACAGGCCGTAAACTCCATTCTGATTCTTGACCCTAGACTGACCCCGTCAAGATGGCCATCCCCATCACTGAGCAGATGCAGGGGGTTGAGTTTCCTGGGTCATAAGGAGCCCAGAAATCAGTGTGAGTGGATCCTTCCAGAAATGAACTCAAAAATGCATGTCCAGCTGTCATCTTCAAATCTGTAGGCAGAAGAGGATGGCCACTTAACCTTTCAGGGAAGGAGTGTGACCAGTGTAAATCATGGCATACTTATCGCTCTCGGAAATTCCTCTCATGTCCAAGCAGCCATCTCACACGAGTGAGCCTCTCCATGGTTGTGCAAAATCATTTCCTGAGCAGATTATGGTCAGCCCCCTGCCTGCCCTAACCATCTGCTACCAAGCCCACTACAACAGTCCTGGTAAATTTCTACAAGCTCAGGAGCCCCCCACCCTCCCAGGAGTGCTCTCAGCCCTGGAGCCCACCCCCAGCATCCTCAGGGGACATAGTCCTCAGCCTGTAGCATGAGTGAAACCTGAATGACAGCCAACTTCATTACCTAGCCCAGTTTCTCCCCTTCACAGATGAGAATAAAATGGATTACAAGTTTCAGAACAAAATGAAATACCAGGTCGATTCATTGGCTAGCTTCCTCTGCCACAAGGAACGTCTTTCTTCGGTTGGTGTGTGAGCCTTGCTGAAGTCACCAGAGCTAGGCTTTTTTGCACATAGATGTTTTTTTAAAAATGCAAAGTTCCCTTCTCCTTTATTTGGCAGTGTTTCTGAGCTGAAAGATGCCTCCCCACCTCTCCTTGCACACTCAGGATGTTAATTGCACCGTCGTTTAAAAAATTATGTTGTTAATTACTGCTCTGTGTCTTCCCACCCCTGTCACAGCCTGGAGTTTTTATTCAATTAAATTTCTGTCTCTTGCCCATTTCTCTTGTCGTTGTATATTCCTGAGGTCGAGCAGTCAGCATACACATAGGAGGACACTACAAAGCTTTGATTTTTTAATCTTTGTTTCACATAAAGAGCTACTTCCCTTCAATCAGAGGTCCAGCAGAAGGCTTGTCTGCTTTTTATCCTGCCCATGGAATACCTGCATACCCCAGAAGGCTAGAATCCACCTGCATTTTGTCAGGCGTGGCTCAGGTACGCAGGGCTCTGCTGTTTCCTCAGCTGTTCAGCTCAACAAGCAGCCCCTCCAGATGCCGAAGCTTCTCCAGGGAAGTGGGTCGCACGCTCATATCTGGGAGGTGCATTGCTTCTGCCCACCGGGAGGGGAGTCCTGCTAACTCTCATAAAACACAACTTGGCCGAGTGCTGAGAAAATCTTGTTGCAGACTCAAAGATTTAAAAAGAACGTTCTAACTTAATAGAATATCTTCTATGCTCACCCCTGGCTCTTAATTAATTTAGAAGGCAGCCCATAGAGAGGAAAGCACAAGATACCATCGGGCGTTGCTCGTGTGCATCTAAATTATTGGCGCTCCACAGAGAGATGCCTCTGAGGGAGCTTAACTGCTGAGAGAAGCACTCTGCTGCCTAAAGATGCAGCTTCCTCTTGCTTCTGGTCTCCCATCAGGTCACCCATCAGCCAGCGG
>JAQQAC010012408.1:11447767-11459279 GCA_029783875.1 Phataginus tricuspis
AAATGAGATGTGAAGACAGGAGGCTGACACTGCCACGAGTAGACAAGGAGACTCTCAAAGAAAGCTTCTAGGAACCATCAACATTTAGAGGTCAAGGAAGAAGAAAGCGTCGTGAATAATAATGGAGGTGTGCCAAGCAAAGCTGATGGACGAAAATGCTCGTGGACACAAACAGATCCATCAAGAGCTTCATAAAATGATTCTTCATAACAAGTTAATCCAAAGTGCTTAAACATAACTTGATTCACAAGTCTATTTTCACTCATATTTGCAGGGACCCACCTCTATCTTCCCCCCTCAGTTATGCTCTTGCCTTTTTTAAAAACTGTGGTAAAATATGCATGTTGTAAAATTTAACATTTGAACCATATTTAAGTGTACAGTTGAGTGGCTTTAAATATATTCACATTGTCATGCAGCCACCAAAGCCACCCTTCCCCACAAGTTCCTTCATCTAGCAGAACTGACCCTCTGTGTCCATTAAGTGGAAGCACCCCACTCCCTGCTCCCTCTAGCACCTGGCAACCATCATTCTATTTTCTGTCCCTACGAATTTGACTATTCTAGGTACCTCATGTAAGTGGAATCATATGATATTTGTCCTTTTATTTCTGGATCATTTCACTTAGCATAATGTCTTCAAGATTCATGTTGTAATATCTGTTAGAATTTCCTTTCTTTTTAAGACTGATATTCCATTGTATGTATGTACTACATGCTTTCCATTCATCCATCACTGAGCACTTGGGTTGCTCCCACCTTTCTGTTCTGTGAATACTGCCGCTGAAACACAGGAGTCCCAATCTCTCTTTATGTCCCTGCTTTCAATTCCTTTGGGTTTATACGCAGAATTGCTGGCTCAGATGGTAATTCTATTTTTAATACTTTAAGGAGCCACCATATGGTTTTCTATAGGGGCCACCTCGTTTTACATTCCCACAAGCAGTACACAGAAGTTCCGGTTTCTCCACATCCTCAGCAATACTTCTTATTTTTGGGTTTATTTGGTTGTGTGTTTTTTGATGGTAGACATTCTCATGGGTATGAAGTTGTATCTCCATTGTAGTTTTGATATGCATTTTCCTAATGATTCGCAATGTTGTGTATGTTTCTATGTACTTATTGTCTATTTGCATATCTTCTTTAGAAAAATGGCCATTGAAGTCCTTTGCTCATTTTTGAATTAGGTTTTACTGTTGTTGAGTTTTAGGAGTTCTCTATATATCCTAGATATTAATCCCTATCAGACATATGATTTTCAAATACTGTCTCCCATTCTGCGGGCAGCCTTTTTACTCTGTTGATCATGTCCTTTGATGCAGAAATGTTTTTTATTTTGATGAGGTCCAATTTGTCTGTTTTTTCTTTTGTTACCTGGGCCTTTGGTGTCATATCCAAGAAATCATTGCCATGATGCTTTCCCCGTTTTCTTCTAGGAGTTCTGTAGTTTCAGCTCTTATACTTTGGTCATTGATCCATTTTGAATTAATTTTTTAATATGGTGTATGGTAAGTATACAAAACTTCATTCCTTTGTGTGGAAATCCGGTTTATCCTATATCATTTGTTGCAAAGACTGTCTTTTCCCCACTGAATGATCTTGGCATTGATCATTGTTGAAAATCATTTGACTATATATGTGAGGGTTTATTTCTGGGGTTCTCTTTTCCATTCTATTGGTTATATGTCTGTCTTACCAATACCACACTGTTTTGATTACTGTAGCTTTCTAGTAAGTTTTGAAATCAGAAAGTGTGAATCCTCCAACGTTGCTCTTTTCCAACTTGTTTTCGCTCTCTGGGGTTCCTTGAGATTCCATATCAATTTCAGGATGAATTGGTTTTTGAAAAACAAATTGGCATTTTGAGAGGGATTATATTGAGTCTATGGATTGTTTTGGGTAGTATTGACAAGGATCCAGCCCTTGAGCCGTAATCACCCACAAGGCACCTTTTGCTGACATTCTATCCACAAACTCATCCTCACCTCTGGGTTTCCTACTGATAAACATGTGTTGTGATCCTGTTGTTCAGTCAGCTAACCAGACCTTTTACACTAAATTCAACTCTTGCCAATATCCTGGGAAAGTCATCTCCAGCAGCTACAAATGTCTTGGCCCAACCCTCTGAGCAAACTCAACTGCACAGCAGCACGGCTCTGTTATGCCCCGCTCAGCCCAGAATACTCAAACACTTCAGCTGGACTTACTCCCATGAATGTAGACTCACCTCTTCTTCTGCATGAACGTAAGTATTCATCCACTAAACATGTGTTAAGCACCTAATGTAATATATCAAGTAACATGTAAGGCTGAGGCCACACAAATTAATAATAATACCAACTAATGCTAAACACTTCCCATATGCCAGGCACTGTTCTAAGTGCTTTACATCCATTACGTCATTTAATTCTCCCTCTTATCCTAAGAGGTTAAGAAACTCAGGGCCACGCCACTGCACACAGATAATGAAATCCCAGAGCTCACATGCGTAAGCATAATGTTAAGCTGCCTTATAACAAAATACAGAGGAGGAGACAGACACAAATAGAAATTTACTCTATAATGTGTTAAGGACAATGCCAGGGATATACCAGAGATTTAAGGCATCCTGGAGAAAGATTATCTATGCCAGCATCTATGCAAATACCCTTCATGGTGCACGCTAAATGTATCCTCTGAGACCCTGGCCTCAATCCTTCCTGGAGAAAGCCCTGCCATGGCCTCTTTGGGAACCATCAGTCACACATACTAATTTGATCCCCTACAGCAGTTACATCTCTAGAAACAGCTAAAGAGTTGTGAAGTCCGCTCAGCATACCCAGCCCCAGCCAGTCACGACATCGACGTGTGCTATGCCGGACCATGCAAGGAAGAGTAAAGTCTTGCAGCAACTTAGCAGCTCCGCTGGAGAGCAGCTGGGCTCAGAAAAGGCAGGAGGGCTCCTCACTGTACAATGTGCAGGTCCAGGCAAAGCCGGTGCCGCCAGACTTGATGAAAAGGGAAATCAGTGATGAGCTGCCATGCGGGAGGGCGGGCAGAACACTTAGGAGGGTTCAGGGGGCCCCTGCAAACCAGGAACTCCCACAAGCCAGCTCAGCTCTCCTGCCTTCCTGCTTCTCTTCCCTTTCAGTCCCAGAGTGGCGGTTCTCCTGCAGGAAGCTCAGCTGAGGACAGTGAGTTAGTACGGGGGGCGGAGTGGGGAGTGGGGAGGTATGTGACTCTCTGTGCCCTGAGGTGACTCTCTTTTTTCTGCACAGCTTGGATGAGAAGCTTGGTGACACATCAGGGGTTATCCAGAGAGACGCAGAGCACCCGTGTGGGCAGGAGCCTCAGGCATCCCGAGACAGGTGGCATTTCTTCCTTTTTTTCTCTGTGGCTCCACCTTGCAGCCGGTGTCTCAGCCAGGTTTACGGAGGCCCGTCAGGCGGGGATAATTAATAAGGAATGAAAACCCATGGCTAGAATCTGGAAGTGTTTTTTGGAAACTCAAGTCCCTGAGATGACTGAGGACTTGCTAATCACAGTTGAAAGGGCTACGGCCCTTTGTACCACGGTCTTTCATCTCCCGGGAGAAATTACTGACAATGACACACTGCCGTTAGAATGGATTGTGAAATCAAAGAACCAGACAAGCTTCAGACAGTGTTTTCCTTAAAATTACCCATACCTTTCTCTCCTAGATGGCCCAGATATGCCTGACTTCCTGTGCAGAGAGGTTCTTCCTGGGCCTCCTGGTCCCAAACCTGTAGCTGCCCTGACAGTCGCCACTTGCCCTCTCCTTGGCAAGGAAGCGGGTGTGGGGCAGGGCGTGGGGCAGAACTATATTCTACACTCTATTTAATCCCCCTGGCCACCTGATACGTAAGGCTGTTTCCTGCAGATTGGCTGTGTGAGGATGGATTCACCTCTCTGACGCCAATATGTTTGGTAAACTCCAGAGCCTGGAGCCAGAAGATGTGGGTCAGGTCCTGGTTCCTCAGGCTTCCCAGCTCTCCCCAGGGCGGGTCCTGTAACCTCTCTGAGACCCGTTCCCCTCACCTGTAAAGCAGAGGCGTGGCCACTTAGTGGCGGTGGCCAGGCTCCGCCTCTGACCTGCAGCCTGAGAGTACGGCGCAGGCGCAGCACGGCCACCTGGACCATCCCCTCTTGCCCTGATGGCCTGATCACCTGTCACACCTGCGTAATTTGAGAGCAAAAGGAATAAGCCGCAGCACTACCCATCAGTCTGGAGAGGGTGAGAGGGAGCAGGGAGGGGGAATGTAAGGAATAAATCGAGTGGCTGTGTAATTAATTTAGGATAACTTAAGGCACTGAACGTTGAAGGGAAACAAAAGTGGTGACATTTAATAAGTGTGTCAGTCGATATCTCACTCATTCCAGCTGTCTTTTTAAATGTCACCTATCTCACAGTTCCTTTTCCCTGCAGCTGGAAGGTTTGTGCTAACAACAGCCCGTTTTAGTTTCTGCCCAGTAGGCTAGCAGGAGCCCATGATCCCAGAAGCCAGGGCTCCTAGAGGGGGCGGGACCCGGAGACAACGCCCCTCACCCCTGGGGCGCTGGAGCCGCGCCTGCTCCTCGGGGGCCCCCAACGGGTCCCTGCTCCTGGCCCTTCACCCACCTTCCTGCCATCGGAACTAAAACAGGCGTCCTCACCAAGAGAAGACAGTCGGTATGGTAGGTTTTTCCTGTAGATCCCCCGTTTGTGCCTCTTCAAACTTCTCAGAGCTTGAAAGTTTTCAAGAGAAAATCTTAGCTGAACTCTGAGGAGAGAAAGGCAAGAGCTGCTTGTTCCAGAGAACCCCAGACTCAAGAATTTCCATTCTGAACTCATTGGCTCTTGGTTCGGTTCTCTATAAATACCAGCTACTGCTTCAGAGAGAAACTGGGGACACAAACCAGCTGGATCTCACTTTGGGGAAAACCATGAAGCCAAGCAGCACCGAAGAGTTTTCATCCCGAACTTCATCCCCAGCCCCCAAAGTGAGCTCCCCCACTTTCAGCCGCAGCCGAGCACCTGGTCTCTTCAACCTTGCTGGGCACCGAGATGCGGGGAGGAGGAACAACAGGAACCCAAATGGAAAACTGGCTGGTGTTCAGCCAGCCTGCAAGTTTCAGTGGCCTAGGCAGACTGAAAAGTTAGGCAACTCCAGCTCATTTAGCAGAGGGCAGTGCTGCCTTGAGGAGCACAGAAGGGCCGTGGTGTTCTAGGCTGCCTGGGGGGCGGGGCTTGGTGAGCAGCTCAGCCCCAGCTATGCAGGGGGCACGCAGTGGCGTGTAGAGGAGAGGCCACCCTGCCACGGTCCAGTTCAGAGCCAGGTTGTGCAGGGACTCCATGCTGACCCCTGAGGGGAGGCCAAATACGCATGACTGCACCACCTAAGTGTCCCCTCACTTGGAGCAGGGCCAGATCACCTGACCATGCACCCCACTGCCGTCTCACCAGTGCCCAAAGCCAAAGGCTTATTAAAGTAAGCGTTCCCAGTGCATCTCTTTATGGCTCCCAGAGTGCCTCCTGCATGACCGGTCCTCCCGTCCTGAGGTTCTCTCCTTCACAGGACCCGTCTTGGAAGCCACCCCAATTCTCACCCACACACCCCTAGCAGTGAGAAGGCCCCCGGGCCCAGTCCTTGTCCTCTCTCCAACTCTCTCCCCTCTCCCTGGCCAACGTCACCCACCACTCCTTCCACCACCTCACCTCTGCCTCCCTGCTAAAGCTGATCCTCGGGTCCCACCCTTCCCCGGGCCCAGGCCAAAGCTCACGCCTGTGAGATGAGGCCCTGGTCAGCCTGCTGAAACCTCAACCCCGTGTTTCCCACGGCGGCCTTTGGGAGCCGGCCCCTTCGGGTGCCTGCGGGCTTCAGCAGCATTGCCCCATTGGTCTCATCCTTGACACCCTTTTCCCCCTCCTCCAGCCAACCAAGTCATATTTATTTGTTCTCCTGTGTTGTCTCACGGCCTTACTTTTTTTCTCTGGATCCTCATTATTTTCTTCCTGGATTACTGCTTGTGATATAATGAGTTGTAAGACACACATATTTGGTGATTCAGATGACCAAATATAGATTTCCCAGGTATATTTTGTCTTCATCCACAGTTCCTAAAAGCACTGCAGAATCTTAAAGGTGAGATGGGTGCCTTGTCATGTTTGTAAGACTTTTAGGCCCCACCCAAGGGCAGGGGCTGGACGTTAAATCAGCCAATGGCCAATGATTTAGCCAATCGTGACTATGCAAGGAAGCCCTCACAAAAATCCAGGAGAAGAGTGTATTGCACTCTCAGATCCTACTTCTCTGTCGGAAAGAGCTTCTACCCTTGGGGAACCAAGATGCTTCCACGTGCCACTGGGCCAGGCCCCAAGCTCCACGAGTATAGAAGCTACTTTATTGGGACCTTGCCCTATGTCTCTCTTCATCTGGCTGTTAACTTGTATTCTTTATAGTATCCTTTATTAAACGGTAAATGTAAGTATTTTCCTGAGTTCCATGAGTAGCTCTAGCAAATTAATCGAGCCTGGTGGGGAGGTTGTTGGACCCTCCAATGTGTAGCCAGTAGGTGAGAAGCACAGGTCGGGGAGGGAAAGAAGTCTTGCAGGACAGACCCCTCCCAGTCTGGGGAATCTGGTGCTGTGTCCAGGCAGATAGGGTCATAATTGAGTTCTCGGACACCCTGCTTGTGTTCGCGAATTGCTTAGTGTTGTTGGGGGTGGGGAAGACACCCTCCCAAATGCACGCACGCATTGGAATCAGGTCCAGGAACCCAAAAGGCCTTGTACTATTACTGCTGTATAATATACTATCATTGTTGTGTTTGTGCAGGAAAAAATACACTGCTGTAGTCTCCTCTACTTAAGGTTTCCACTTCTCACCCTCCTCAATGAAGACGCATGGAGTGAAAGACCACAGAGTGAAGACCTTAGGGGCTAAGCATGGGGCGTGAATCTGTGAGGATGTAAAATACAGGTGAAGTGGCAGGTTGTGCACCCTGGAGATCCAAGCTCTATCTAAAGATGTTCAAATTCAAATTAAAAAAACATTAGGCAAACTAACCAGATATGGCCCCTGGACAAGTACTCATCAACCCCTAAGAAGCTACTGCGTCTCCAAGCCCCTACTAGTTCCATCACTCTAATACCGTTGGTGTGCTTTCCACTATTAAGCAAAAGCTTTTACTGATTTCCCTTTTGCCCATAGGGAGAAAGGAATAATATTTGTATGAAGCTTTTTAAATTATAAAGGACTTTGCCTTACACGAAACTGGCAACGGATCAATCTGGTGTCAGGACACTTCGTGGGTCTGCGTTGCCATTTCCACAAGCAAATGCAACCCTTCCTCCCACCAGGTTTTCCTTCTGCTGTAGGTCAGGATGCCCTCCCCTCCCCTGGGAAACCTAAACCCATCCATTCTTTAAGACCTAACTCAAGACTTTGCAACTGGAAAAGGCTCCCAGACCCCTGCAGGGGACAGCGACCCTCATACTTCCGAAGCCGTCGCTGGCACACGCTCCCTTATTAGATGCCACAGTGCATTGCCTCGTCTCGTTATTTCTCATGCACCCACTTCTGTCCTCCACCAGCGACCAGGCACAGAGCCCTTTTCTTACCTGGCTCCCTCCCACTGCCTTGCGTACCCAGGTGCCCCATCGTGGGGAGCCTGCCAGAGACAAAGGGCCGACCGCCAGGGAGGGGGAGGACCAGAGGCAAGTACCTAGGTTGGAAAACAGTTCCTAGAAAACCAAGCATAGTGGTAACTGAAGACCGTCTCCAGCCGTGACTCTCAAATTTTACTGTGCATTTGCATCACCTGGAAAGCTTGTAAAAATGTAAATAGCTACCACAGAGATTCCGAAGCACTAGACCTGGTGTGGAGACTGAAAGTCTGTATTGTCGACAAGTTGGCAGGGGATTCCAATGCCACTAAAGTCCAGGCCCACACACTGAGGAGTCAGAGATGGGGCTTTACCTGGAGTGGGACAGTAGAAAACCCTGACTCGGACCCAACCCACAGGGTGATCGTGTTCTGGATCTACGGAGTTCCACACGGCAAGCAGCCACGGAAGGATGTGTTCGCAGACATTCTTGCGGTGGGATTATTCCCCATCCTGGATATCTGTCTGGTGCCCCGGGGCAGCACACTGTTGCCCTGACCAGGAGGGTGTCAGCACCAAAGGCACCCAGTCTGGAAGCTCTCCCCAGCGCTGTAAAGGTCACCCGCCGACAGCAATATTACAAGTCAGCTCCTCCTGCAAGCAGGGCAAGCCAGGTGCCTCCCGCGCCTGTACCCTCGCCTCTCTCACCACCGAGCAAAAGCAAGGCAGACAGATTGACCCCTGAGAGCATCTGCCCCAAACTAGGCTGACCACAGGCTGGGCACAGGCGGGGACAGCGGGCAGAGACAGAGCGCTGCCCTGACCTGAGCGCCTCTTCCGGCCCCTGTGCCCCCACCCCCAACCCAGTCTTTTCTTCCTTAGGGTCAAGCAGCATTGCCTGGGTCCGAGGGGAATTTTAGGAAGTGGGCTGTCTGTGCTCAGAGACTGACTGGAGCAGAAGGTAAAAGGGAAGGTGGAGGCCTGGGAGAGCGGTGGCCCCACCCACTAGTCCTATGCACCGTGTCTGGGAATGCGAAGCCATCGGAGCCTTGGTTTTTCTGCCGGTGAGAAAATGTCATGAGATGACTCCCAAAGTCCCAGCTTCCTGCTGGAAAACTCCGTGCAGATGACTGTAGGAACCCCAGACTCTCAATGGACTCTCCTCCTTCCCAGACACCAGCCCTCTGGCGCCCCTCTCTTGCTTATGGCACCATCGATATTCTCATCCCTGGGCCCCAGGCCTCTGAATCATCATCTTTCTACCCTTCCCTCTCCTTGGCCCCAGTCACTCACCACATTCTGTCCATTCTGTGCACGGATGGTCCCATACCTGTTCCCACCTCTCAGAAACTGCACCGCTGTAGCTCAGGCCCCCTTCCCTTCTGGCCAGGGAAGTTGGGGGCATTTATTAAGGGGTCTGAAGGTCTCTACTCTTTGACTTCTCTACCCCCCTTGGATCCCAGATTGTCTAGTGATCTTCAATATTTAAAAGAACCACTAGAAACTGTATTTACCTCAATTCAGCCTCTTGTACTATTAATAAATGTAATTTGTTAAAGGGCTGAAATCAAACTGTGAGATCTGCGGGGTAAATTAATGAAAGGGATTTCCCGGTAGGGAAAGGTTGGGGGCCAATCTAGTCTCACATAGTCCCCGGCAGCTCTCTCTCTGAAACAGGGCTAATGTCACTTCTCTTTGCCTTTCCCCCTCCCTCCACACCCGTTCCTTCAGATTCCTAACTGTGGCATTCAAGGCAGCACCCTGTGGCCCTGTTTGTACACCTCCCCTTCCCACACAGGCTGCATTTCCCAAACGCCCGTGCATTCCCACTCCACCATGACTTTGCCGATGCTGTTCCTCGTCCTGGACCGCTCTTCCATCCCTCCTTTGCCCCTTGAAAGCTTTCTTGGCTTCAGGTTCCTGCTCAAATGTCCTTCCTCCATCTCCCCTGAGATCTGAACCTCCCAGGCAAAAATTAACCGCTTCTTCTTCTCTGTCCCTGTAAGGCCAATGTTTGTATCTCCTTTCTAGAACACATTTCTTTCTGATGTACATTATAGTTAGGGTCTTCCCGTCAGAGTGCACACTGCTTGAGAGCTGATAATCTCGCTGTGGCTGCACGTAATAGATGCTTGGGCAATGTCTGCTGGATAAATTGGAATGTGAATGAATGAGTGGGTGGCTTCTCCTATAGGCTAAAATCAACATCACTACAGTGACCCAGAAATATCCTACAGCATTCACAGAACACGGGCTCATTTCTGGGAGAAATAGGCTACAGAGCGTAAATATTTGGAAGCTTTTCTAAGTTTGGTCTAGAGTGGCCACTTAGGAAGGACCACAGTGGCTGTCTTCCAACAATACTAATATTAATAAGCATGGCTCTCATCTGTTAAATGGCTATGATGTTCCAGTTGCTATGCCAAGCTCTATACGTGCATTACCTGATTGGTTCCGACATCAACCCTGTGAGGCAGGTGCTGTGAGTACCAGCTCATTACACAGATGAGGAAACATGTGAGAGAAGTCAAGTCAAGTCACTTGCTCACAGCCAAGGGGAGGGCCAAGATTCAGACCTAGCTGGGTGTGACCCTCGCTGCCCTGTCCCACATCTGGAGGCCTGGAAGCCCCTTCAGCCTGCCCCCCAGGGCTCCTCTTAACCAGGGAGACCGTGAGCTCCAGAAGGCACACTGGGCCCAGGCCATGAAGGACAGACCACTGCCCTGCCCTGTCCAAAGAGCAGGTTCCTCCCCAGACCCCTCTACGCTGCCCAGGAAACACCTTCATTTCTGCCCTGGAGACCTGCGCCCATGTCCCTGAGTGTCACCAGCTTGACGGTGTTTCTGCCCCCTGCCAGCGGCCTCCTTCTGCAAGGTGGTGCCTGGGATTGGTGCCTCTGCCCATGGATGCTTTGGATATTTTGGCCCGTCCCACTGAGAAGGTTTGAAAAGAAACTGGGTCATCAGGGAAAGGTAATTAGGCTCTCCTGACAAGGTGGGAGGATCAGCGGGTGTAAGATCAGGGATCTGAGTCCTGGTGTGCATTTAATTAAGTGTTGCTGTTCTGTTCACACATTGAATGTCAGAGCTTGAAAAAAAAAATCCCAAACCTTCCAAACTCCAGGTGGGGGTAGAGGCAGTAGGCCAAGGGTGCCCCAAACCTCACCTCAACCAAACGGAACCAAAACACAAAACAGAGCAGCCACATTCCCAGGTCTTCTATTGTTCATATCAGTCCTTGATTATGAAAAAAACAACCAAAAGAGAACAGAGAGTGGGTGGGGAGACAGGGCCCTGGGCGACACCGGCACCCAAAGGGCTGGAGGAGGGGGAAGGAAGGCTTAAAAATCAGGCAAGAGCTGGAGTCATGCCATTTAAATTCTAACAAGGCCACTATTCAGAGATAACAAAGGCCACTGTGTTTAATTAAGGGTATAAATGGTAGAAATATGAGACAGGAGCTTTTAGGAGCTGTTAATGAGGTGGATGGGAAACCTCTAAAAATAAAGGGCAAGTTGAAAAGCTAATTAGGGGTGCAAAAATAAACAGAGGGTGTCGATTTGAGAGAAGTTGGCTGCAAAGACTCCTCCAACATGTCCTCAGGCCAAAGAGAGGCCCCCCCTTACAACCCACCCCCCCACACACAGGTCTTCAGGCCTCTTCTCCTTCCTGGACTTTCCAGAATGATAATGGGGCCCCACCCCGCCCCAACCAACCAGAGCCCTGGGGGGCACGCTATGCCTTATTTAACGGGGAGTCCCCAGAGACCTGGGCAAGTACTTGGGCATGAGAGACCTTAAACTCCTGCCTTTGAGCTGATAGGAACTGTGCCTAAGAGCGTGGGTGCATGGACACACACACGCACTTGCTCACCGTACGTAAACACACACACACACACACACACACACACACACACACACACACACAC
>JAQQAC010012408.1:11464805-11534443 GCA_029783875.1 Phataginus tricuspis
CTGTATTTTAGTGCCAGGACATCAGAGCACTTTGGCAACCAAAAAAATGCTTCACACATAGAGAGAAAACCCAGGCAAAAAAGACCTGGATCCATTAACAAGATTATGTCCGGAAAACCCATGCCATTGATAGATCCCCAGCGACAGATGCACATCTCCCTTTGTTTTACACACCGGACAGAAAGGAACAGAAAAGAGTGACACAAGAACAACAAGCTACCAACAAACAGCTTTGCCTCTGGGCAGATGGCAAGCAGTCAAGAGTTTGCTGGGACCAGTATTTGTGACTGAATCAAAGCTGGATTAGAGCTCCCTAAATGCTGGTGCGGGGGTTCTAGCAGCTAAATGGGTGTTTGCATACTTGATCTAACCAAGAGTAAATTGGAGATCTGTTTCTGGGCTCCACGGCTGAAACACTCTTGTATGGCCTAGAGTGGAAAAACAATTTACTCCAGCCCTGCATAAACTAAGGGTTTTACCCGAAAAATGAGGACCACAACTAATGGGAAGTGGTTTCCTCCAGCTGCTCACTTTGTAGAATTACACAATTTTCTGCTATTCCAAACTTTTTTTAGCCAGCCCTCCGGTTCCCTCTGCCTCTTTGCCACTTATCCACAGTGGTACTGCTCAGCCCCCAATCCCAGAACATAAATCTGACACGAGATAAATCATATGAAGCATCTTAGTTCCCCATTTCCCCACCCCTAATCTAGCGGGGATTCATTTGAAAATACAAAACCTGGGGAAAAGGGGGCTCCCTCATTGTTCCCAAGCTCAGTCTTCCCAGGCTTACCACAGTTCTTATCCATCTCACCCGGCTACTACCGTATTCCTCACGTCGGACCTGACCTGCAAGCTCTGCTGGCTTTCTCTAATATGCTCTTCAGTTCCACCCACCCCCACCCCTACCCCTACCCCGACCTGCCATCTCCTCTCCTCTCTTTGGATGACTGTAAAGGCCTCCTAACTGGTTCTTGGTTTTCACTCTTGCCTCCTGCAATTCATTTTCCACCCAATGGCCAAATGTCTTTTCTTTGTAACTTTTAATATGAATTTTAAAAAACATAACTAAGTATAGAACATAGTATAAGGAAGTCCTGGTTATTTTATGTGTGTATGTGTGTGTGTGTGTGTGTGTGTGTGTGTGTGTGTGTGTGTGAAATATATTAAAGCAAATCTTAGATATCATGGCATATCACCTGGGCATTACATATCTCAAACTAATACACACTTTCTTTTAAATTAAGGTTCATGCTATTTCACACTTAACAAAATTAGCAATGATTATTTAATATCCTCTCATATCAAGTCTGTATTCAAATTTCCTAGTTGGTCTCAGAGATCTCTTTTCACAATTCATTCGTTTGAATAAGGACCCAAACTTGTGTTGCGTTGTGTCCTGTGAGGCTCTTTTATTCTATAATAGTCCCCCACTCCTTCTTTGTTTCAGGCGATTGATTGAGCTCTTCAAATATAAATCAGATCAGGTCATTTCCTGCTTAAAGTCCTCCAAGAATTTGAATGAAACCCAAACCCTCACCACACCTAAGGCTCTGCAAGCAGCCCGCCCTGCTCACGGGCAGCTAGGCGTTGTCTCTTCACCTGCTCAGTTCCACCCCGCTTCAGGGCCCTTCCTGGAGCTACAGACCTGCTCCCACCCGGGATGCGGTGCCGTGCGGTGCCTGCTGTTCCCACTGCCTAAAGTGCTTTCTCCTCCCCCTCCCTGCCCCCGCCCCCAATACGCACACACCCAGATCTGGCAAAACCTGCTCCTGGTCCTTCAGGTCACGGCTCCCATTGCTACCTCCTCAGAGACAGACGCCTGTGGGATCACACATTCTATACCAACTCTTCCTCCCCAGGCCGCTATCTACCACATCACCCATCGTCATCTCTTCATGCAGTTTATTGCTATCTGAAATTATCTTCTCTTCAAAACAAATGTCCAACAAAACACCAAGAGACAATAGACGTAAAATTCCCCAGCTAGGTAGCCATATGCAAAACCTACAAAGAAAATGGTCAAGAGCATTTCATGACCGTTGGTCCCCTCAGCCAGATCAGGTATATAAAAAAGAGGTAAGAGAATGAAGGAGGGATTTATAGAGGATTTCTGAAGGAGTTGCTGCTGTCTTGAGAGAGCCCACTCCTTCCACCCCACGGGAAGGGAGAAGGTGGGAAGTGATACCTGCTTCGAGCCAGGAGAGAGAGGGGCTTAGAGGACCACTTAGCGAGCTTACCATGTGTTCTCTCCGCTGGACGAGAGGGGCAGAGGTCTCAGATGTTGGACTTGTGCCTGACTCTCACTTGAGAAAGCAAAGTGGTTATGAGACAGGGACCATGGGCTTAGACAGAGTAGGGTGAGGGCCTCCGGAAAAAGCAAGGCAAGATATTTACAGTTAAAGCAATGTAACAATGTAAAGTCCCTATGGAAACTCTGTGTTCAGCATTATGCAAAGTCAAGGTCACACTAATTCTCTAGGGTAAAGATACCAGACTAAGAATATAGACATCTTCAGTGAGATCAGTTAAAGGTCAAAAGGTGGGGAGCAACTTCGCCTGGAATGTTTGAGTGTTCTGCAAGGGTATCTCAGCATAACCTGTGACTTCACTGTAAACAGCCCTAGCAACAGACAATAACCCAGCCCACCTTGAGGGCAGGGCAGGTGGTACAAGTTCACACCCTAAGCCCTCAATTTCCAAAAATCCTCAACTGCCTATAAATCCCCTAGACAATGCACCACCCCCTGTCCCCTTTTGGCATGAGCCAGGAGCTCTTTCCTCTCACTTTATTTCTCAGTAAAAGCCTCTGCCCTGGCTCTCCTACCTTGCGTGTTTGCTAAGTTCATTCTTCGACTCTGCAAACAAGAACCCCTGCATCAGTTAGCCTGGGAAAACAGGATACATAGGGCTGGACTGGGTTCCGTCTGCACTTCCAGAGCCCGTTGGGATGAGACACGCTTGAGTATTTCCTGCGGATCAATTTTTCCCCACAGGAAAAACCAGAGAGGTGTTGTCTTGAGTTCTGCCCAATGAAGGACTTCTTGGCCTATGTGTGAGGGCACAGGAAAGCGCTGGGGAGGTAACTTTTGGCCAGTTAGCCTCTGACCAAAGAGGGATGGGAGCTGATGATAAATGCTTTCTTTCCTTTCTCCAGATAGACAGTTCTGAGATGTCATTGCAAGGGACAGTTCTCTTAGCTGAGTAGTTTGACGCCCTCTCAAGGCATCAGAAGTAGCCTTGTCAAGAAGATCTTAGCAGTAAGTCTGCTTGGTCAAGAGCTCCTTTACCAAAGTAGTGCTTAGATGGGTACTATCCATGTTTGCCCCTGTTACATTCCTATGTTTATGCTTCTAAATCATTAAAATTGCTATTATTATATTATGAAGAAGGCAGTATTTTGAAAAATTATTAATGCTTTTCTCTTTGGCCTTTCAGAGAATATGACCTTTCCCTTAAGTAGCCCCAAGCATCCATCCACCTGGGAAGAGATCAAATTGTCACCAAAGAATGCAAAAAAGAAATAAAGAATTAATATTCTGCTGTTGACATTTAAAATGAGATTTCTCAGCAAAACATTAATCTTTAGATCCACGCTATCTTCTTGACAGCATTAGAATTGCCAACCGGCTTCAATGACAGGCTCAGAGGCACAAAATCTGGGCTCAAATCCAGGTTCTTCCATTTACCAGTTGTATCACCTTGAGAAAGTTACTGAATTTCTCTCTGATATAGTCTCCTTATCTGTAAAATGGGAGTAACAATAGTGCTGACCTTAGAGGAGTGTTCTGATAATTTAACAAGTTAATACACATAAAGCATGCATTCAGCAAATTGGATTACTTCTAGATACTAAGCATGTAACACTCAGAAGTAGTTAGAAAGTGTCTGGAACGTAGTAAGTATTCAATAAATATAGGCTATCATTTTCAAAATTCCTTTTCCTTCCTCTTTAGTTCATTGAGAACCAGCTCTTAGAGTACCAATGAAGCCATGAAGCTTTCTCTGTAGTAGGTGAGAGAAAGTGGTGAAAGCCTTTCTTTTGGGTCCTGAGGGATTATGGGGAGAGGAGGTGAGAAAGAGAGAGAGAAAGGAGAAAACCTCCCCCTCCCCCCACACACACCCCTGTTGAGATTGACCTTCGGAAACACCCAGAAAGTGAAAAGCACTAAGGACAGAGACACCTCACCTGGCAAAGCATAGATAAGGAGGGCCAAACATATCAGGCAGAAGGGGGGACTGTGAGCAGACCACCAGGGTTGGGAGCCAGCTGGGGGACAGTGACACAAACTCAGAAGGCTGTCCACCCAGCCAGGACCTCTGAAGGGAGGCTGAGTCAGCCAGGCTGAGGGACCACATCACAAACACCCCTCGATGCCGGCTTTAGAAGGGCGAGCAGTGAGCAGGACTAGGGACGAGAGAGAGCCCTGGAGACTCCGGGGACTAGAGACAACCCCACATGATTCCACAGGGGCAGTGGGGGCGCAGAGGAGTGGAAGGAAGACTCCAAAACCTGGGAGACCAAGCATTTTTACACAGAGAGAGTGAATATTGTTCACATGGTTGCCTTGGGTTGGACTAGATCTAGATTTTCCCCCCAGCTATACAGAAGCTGGAAACAAAATACACATTCTAATTCCCTCCAGATGGTAGGGTATATAACACGGATTCAATATTTATTGGTGCTGTTGGTGTTTTAACAGATGCTATCACCTGTGGAGTCCCTCTTGTGCAGGATTACCTTCTGCATCTGGAGGGCAGTCCCAACACACAAAACATCTTCCTGTTCAGAGGTCCTGTTCCCTGTGGTGTCCAAACCCCAACCCCATGGATGATTGGCTCCAGGTGGACACATGGTTCAAGGTGGGTCAATTAGAAATTCTGCCTTGGGATTTGGAGAGTTTGATCTGAGGAAGATGAGCTATTAGGTGCTAGAAATCATGGCAGATTTCCAGAGCAGTGACTCCCACCAAAGTGTTACCAGGGCTCCCTGGCAAGCCTCAAACCAACCCAAAACTCAAGTCCTTCTATTCTTATTTGTAATTGACTTATCTATACAATGCCACAAATTTTTATGTAATGAGAGACTATTTTCTAATAAGCTACTAAATGGGTCATTATGGGTTACAAAAATTTAGGGTTCACAAACTCAAGTGATTGCTGCAGAGTGTTCTGGAGTCTCAAATTCAGCGTTCTGCTGAGGACACTGTCTGCGGAGCCAAGCCGGCCGTGAGGTGATGCTCGCTCAGCGCCGGCCCACAGGTGGCTGGGCTTCCTGCAGTTGGGGTAATGACACTTTATTGTGAGGCTTCATCAGTGGTGTTTAGAATTGACTGTAGGTTTGGATAGCTTAAGTACATTGATCGTTAACTATAAATTACATCAATTATAAATTACTGTAAATTCAGCTTCTTGATCATTTAGCTTATCAGCTTAGTTTATTGCGTTTGTTGTGTGTGGTGATCTTTTGGCCCTACCACGCTTCAGTAATTAGACTTTACAACTATGCATGGTAATTCAAATAGCACCACCAGGCCCCTATAGACACGTGTATGCATGCGTGTTCCCCTTTGCGATTTTATCAGTACAGTGATGGCTCATGTGATACTGAATTTTTTCCTCAGGAAATTGGGAATAATTGAAAGGTTTCAAGGTTTTTGCTCCTCTTCAGTGAGTCACAGTGAAAAATCTGAGACCTTCCCTCTGGAGAAGGACCCACAAATATCTGATGTTAGATTCCCTGGAACTGCCCTTATTGTTACCATTAAATTAATCAGCTCCTCTTCTCAATCCATGAATGCAGATGGCAAGTTCTCATTTTGACTGAAACTAGCTTGAGTCGGTTTGGGTTACTTGGATTAAAAGAACCTTAACTAATAAAGTCATATTTTAAATACGGACAATAATATTGTGTTCACAATTTTTCCTTCTCCCTCTGCATTCTAAGAAAAATTCCTCTGCTTATTTTCTTTTTTTTTAGAGTATGGATGGAATGGAGAAGGTAAAAGCTAATCAGACATGTTACTAAAGGCATAGCGCCAGGGGAATAAAGGGACCCAGAAGGCAAGAGGAGGAGGGCGGGGCAGAGAGGCGCCCAGAGAGGAGGAGGGCGGGGCAGAGAGGCATGCAGAGGGGAGGAGGGCGAGGCAGAGGGGAGGAGGGCGGGGCAGACTGGCATGCAGAGGGGAGGAGGGCGGGGCAGAGAGGCATGCAGAGAGGAGGAGGGCGGGGCAGAGAGGCATGCAGAGGAGCCAGGTGAGTTAGAAGACTGGAAGGAGAGTGAGGAGACCTCTGTGAAGAACAGCTGTCATAATGAGTGGGGAGAAATATGGATTATGAGGATTTTTAAGAAGTTTTACTGTGTGCAGAAACCACTCAAAAGGGGCCAGTGGTATTCAGGTTTGAACCTGACCAATTCTTTTTCGTATAGACAGATTTTTCTTAAAATGGGTGCAAAGACTAGAACTTAATCACCAAGTAACTACTCACTAAATTAAAATCACATTTTAGTCCTACTTCCCTGAGATTCCTCCCACAACACCTTGCGTGGAGTTTGGGTGTTCCTAAATTCTTCAATCCCACGTTAGGGACACTATTAACTTAGTCCCATAGACACACAATTACATCCATTGAAAGTTGTTTTTATCAATCTCTGAGGCCACCTGTTGTGATTCCCACTTGGCCAACACCAAATGCAATGGTGTTTTTTTCCCTACATATATGTATGACAGTAATTATACGCAGCAGTAATAGTAATATATCTTCATTTGTGCACCCAGACCCAATTCCAATGTGTGTAAATATGTGGGAGGGGCCCTTCCCACACATAGACCAAGCAATTCTTGAAAACCAACAGGTGCTGGAGAACCCAACTCAATTCTGACGCTATCTGCCCGGAGACAGCACCAGATCCCCAGGTTAAGGGCTCCGTCCTACAGGACTGCCCTCCACCCCGCACTCCAGGCCCCAGTCACAAGCCCCAGGCAGCTCCCTGTGCTTCTGACCTACCAGCTACAGGTCGGAGGTTCCCACGACATCCCCCTTAGGTTCAATTAATTTGCTAGAGGCTCACAGAAGTCAGGAAATCACTTAGGGTTACCAGTTTAATAAAGGATTCCATAAAGGATACAACTTAAGAGCCGGATGAAGAGAGACACAGGGCAAGGTCCCAATAAGGGAGCTTCTGTCCTCATGGAGCTTGGGGCCTGGCTTGGTGGCACGTGGAGGCGTTCTGGTTCCCCACGCATAGAAGCTTTCTCCACCGAGAGGCAGGATGCAAACAAGAAGCACAGATGGTGCCGAGAGAGGGAAGTTCTCCAGGGTTTTTGTGGAGGCTTCATTGCATAGTCATGACTGACTGAATTATTGGCCATGGGCTGATCCAAACTCCACCCCCTGCTCTTGGGTGAGGGTCTAAAAGCCTGTCATTCACATGACAAAACACCCATAACACCTATGAGACTCTGAAGTGTTTTCAGGAACTATGGGTGAATAATAATAATTAGTAGTAGTAGTATTAATTTATTATGAATTAGTATTAATTCATAATAAATTAATAAATATTAATAAAAAGATAATAATACCTGGTAAATACATATATTTGGTCATATGTATTTCTTATTATTCATTATATCACACCACCTCAATTCCAAGTTCTTAGAGGGCTGTTCACCACTGCTAAGCTGACACTAGACCCTTTTTTCTGACTTCTGGACCTAACTGCATAGCCTTTGAGCCTAACTCCTGGCCAGGCGCTCTTCCCACTTCCCCCATGGCCTACCTACCTTTCTGCGGGTTCCCTGAGTGCCTGGTTTACCATTCCTGTGAAATAGATGGCCCCGTGAGGCCAAGACCTCTTAGTTCAGTTGTTCTTGTCATGGTAATAAATCAAAATCAATTGGAGGGCTTTCAAAAAGCACAGATTCCTGAGCCCCCACTCAAACCTACCAAATATGAATTTCCTAGGAGAGACGCAGTCATTCAGGGGAAAAACACAACTCCTTGTTCATACTGATAGGTATTCCTTCCTGAGTTTAAAACATTGAAGTGTGGCCTATTCCTTAAGAACATGTCAGTGTCTGTGGTGTTGTATATCCTACCTAAAAATGCTGGAATGTTAGGCACAGTAAAGTGTCAGTAAAATAAATTCTTATTTGTGTGTCTAAACACACTGTTGATAAACTCCTTTGACTTCACAAATATTTTTTTACTACATTATCTAAAAAAATAGAGGACTTTGTGAAGCCAAAATTGTGCAGAATTACTGCATTAATTAATTAACATTAAGTAGTGCACTAATTATTGCCAATTAACTATATTAATCAGTAGTAATTAATTAGTAATGGCATAATTAGTTGTGGGTACAATTGTTTCATTTCCAGAATATCTCACCTTGATTTAGTACACCTGCATATCAATAGGCTCTCGAGGGTGGAGAGAAATACAGCTTTAGTGCATTTGCATCATTCCTCAGGGGCGGAGAGAAGTTCATCTCTATGCCAGTGGGTAATTACCTGGGCACGGAGGGCTTATCTCTACCTGAGAGGTGTGGGGAGGGCTGGGTTTTGCTTCTGCTGGAGCAGGAAAGAGAGCCGGCCTGGGACTGCAGCTTGTGAGCAATAAACAGATTTTAAACTTTATTTCTCCCTTTGACTGATATCGGTTTTTAGAGGTATTTTGCCCTGGGATTTCGTCTCCCCGGACTTACATTAGTATAGTAATTATTATATACCGATTCAGTTGATTGGGTTCCAGATGAAGTCTTTCTTCTTGCTTTGCAGAGAGCTGTGTCCTTGTGGCAGAGGGAATAAAGAAGCTCTCTGGTGTCTCTTCTCAAAAGGACCCTGATCCTATAGGATCAAGACACCGCCTTTAGACCTCATTTAACCTTAATAACCTCCATAGAGGCCTTATCTCCAATTACTGTCCATCAGGGTTCAGGCTTCAGGATATAAACTTCGGAGGGACACAATTCAGTCCACAGGACAGAACTAGCAGCTAGCAGGGAAACTACAAGGTGAGCCTGGAACATCTTGTTTTGTCAAAAACTTAGAAAGTAGTGCTCAAAGAATGATGGCGGTGTGTCAAAAAATATACAAAAACCAGATTGAAAAGGATCCTAATGACCAAATCTGGAAAAAACTGAGCATGAAAAGAAATAAGGGAAACATAGTATAACCCTTTAATGAAATAGAAAACAATGAGTCAGTACTGATATAAATAAATAAAAGAATGTAAAGTTTGACAAGGAACAGGATATTTACATAGTCTCTAAGTACCCTCCCACAAAATACTTATTAAAGTATAAAAGGGAAAAAGAGTAACATTGTTGTGGAAAGAGCTGGTAGACATCACTTTAATTAAGCGATCAAACATCATCAGTAGTGATACAAATAGAAATCATGTGCCACCTACAAGATGCAATAAGAACACAGCATCACTCCTATATGGTATTTGTACTGAAGGTTCATAACTAACTCCAGGGGGAAAATAGGTTCCCAGCCCAGGGCAAACAAACCTTTGAAGCTGAAATCAGTCAAAGGGAGAAATAAAGTGGGAGAAACCCATTTATTGCTTACAAGCAGTTGTCTACTCCTGCTCACCTGCGTCTCTTGTGACCTGGCTGCAAAGAAGCCAAAAATATCTCCCTGGTCCAGGTGTCCCACTTGCTCTCCAACATCCTTATAATCACCTGTTGATATGGAGATGCCTACTTCTCTCCACCCCTTGGAAACACCTATTAATATGGAGATGCACTAAGGCTAGGTGAGAAACTCTGGAAATATTGCAATTTTACCCACAATAACCTAAACATAATCATGAAGAAAAAACAGGTTGAAAAACATCCTACAAAATAAGTGTCCTGTAATCTTCAAAAGTACCAAGATCATGAATATCAAGGAAAGACTAAGGAAACTCTCCAAGTTAAAAGAGACTAGAGACATGATAAATTGCACCCTTTTGTTCTAATGAACAATCGTGAAACCTGAATAGGGTCTGAGAATTAGATGGTAGCAATGTAGCTGCTAGATTTTCTCTATTTTGACAGCCATGTTGTGGTTAGGTGAAAATATTCTTTTCTGTAGCAAATACACAAAAAAGTATTTGAAGGTGATGAGGTACCATGTTGGCAACTTACTCAAATGATTTAGAAAAAAAGTTCTTTGAATTGTACTTGCAACTTTTCTGTGTGAGATTTTTAAAATAAAAAATGAAACTTTAAAAAGGAACCGGGCATTATAACATGACAAATGTGTACTCCACCCTGTGTGTCATCACTTTTCTCTCAGGTTTATCAAACAACCTTACTTCCTCCTCAACAGAGAACACAGAAGCCGTCAGGTTTAACTTCCTCCACCTCCAGCAGCACCTGTACAACTTCCCTTCCTGCATTTCCATCTCTACTGCCGGCCCTCTGGGTCAGTACAAGTGACACTCCTCCACCTGTCCAAGGCCAGCCCTGACGTTTCCCTCCATCCTACTC
Source organism: Phataginus tricuspis (assembly GCA_029783875.1). Classification (NCBI taxonomy): domain Eukaryota; kingdom Metazoa; phylum Chordata; class Mammalia; order Pholidota; family Manidae; genus Phataginus; species Phataginus tricuspis. The sequence continues at coordinate 11,475,289 of JAQQAC010012408.1, forward strand.
CCACCTCCCTTTTCAAGAACATGGCCCTGTCAGTCAGTCCTTCTCAGCCCTTTGGCCTTCTCCCTCTACTGAATATGTTGGGGGAGAGGCATTGTGTATTGTCCCCTGTTCTTGTCCCTGCCATGATAAAGAATTGCAGGGCAGAGACACAGTAGTGAAGCAGAGTAAAAGTTTTACTTAAAGTTGCTTAGACAGAAAGTGCAGGCAACCTCAGAGAGAGGAGTGCCCTGAAAGGTTGGACAGAAAAGTTTAAGATTAAAAGGTTACACACTCAGAAAGTGTGAGGGACCTCAGAGAGAGGAGTGCACTGAAAGGTTGGGGGATCCCCCTTTTAAGGATTTTTCAGGAATGTGGCAAAGGGCTAGGGTGTGGGCTTGTTAAGTGGTCTCAAGTATCTTTGATGAGACATTAAGTTTCTTATCAGTCCTCTAGGTAATTCTGCAAAATTAGCTTAACACAAATTTACTGCTGTGGTCCCCTCCCAGGATACCAGCTTCCTTGTTTGGGAGCGTATCAATGAAGACTGTCTGCCCTTCCTCCAAGGTGGGCAGAGTTATCTGTTTGCTAAAGAGTATGTTAAGAATCTTTCTTCTTAAACTTCCTGTTTTTTTTTCAAAATGCACTTTTGGCTTTAAGGTGGGATCTCCTGTCTTTATTATGCTGTTTATAGGTGGGCCTTTTAGCAGGCTAGAGTAAATCTTACAATGATCTAATTGACACAGTGAAGACATGGGCTGTGCTCCGATACTTCTCTTTTATCAAACATTCAAGGCCAAATTGTTCTTGACCTTTTGAGCTTTAACTGATTAACTTTAACTCTGAGTCTTTTCTGACTTTCTAGTTTTAACTGGTTAACTGAGTTGAGTCCTTTCTAGGGAGCTTTATTGACCTTGTTTTCTTTCCACCCTGCTTGTATCTATTTTCCTGCCTAACAGTTCTTTCCGTTCAACAACAAGCCAAACTCAATCTTCTGCTGTTAAAATATTTTTTCAAAGCCCTCCCCCTTTCTCCACAATTACTATTTCAGACCTTCATCACTTTTCTCAAGCTTGCGGTTTCATCCAGGATTCTTAATTTTAGGCAACAGAATCTACTTTAGTAGTTAACTGGAAAAAAAATTATTGGGAATTATTAAGTAACTCATAATGTCCCTGGGAGAACCAGAAAGTCAGACTCCAAAGGTGTGTGAATGGAAACAACTTGTGCTTTCCTCTGACAGAATCTGGACAGGAGTCCTGCCTTTTTGAATAAGCCCACCCACCATCTCAGAGAGACTTAGGTTTCATCTTACCGGGGCTACAATATTCTCCAGAGGACACATCAGGAACCCCCAAGCCCACCTTTTGATCCATCCCCTCAAAAAGCCGGCCAAAAAACCTGGCCATAAAAAGCCTCTTAGCCTGTAAGAGACGCCTTATTAAGTCTGGGGAGAGGAAATCCCAGGGCAAAATACCTCTAAAAACTGAAATCAGTCAAAGGCAGAAATAAAGTTTAAAATCCGTTTATTGCTCACAAACTGCAGTCTGGGGCCGTATCTCTCTTTCCTGCTCCAGCAGAAGCAAAACCAGCCCTCCCCCTCACCTACAAACTGCAGTCCAGGGTCATCTCTCTCCTCTGCTCTGGAAGAAGCAAGCCAGGCCCCTCCCCTTAACCTCTCAGGTTCAGACATGCCCTCGGTTGCCTAGGTAATTACCCATTGATATGGAGATGAACTTCTCTCCACCCCTGAGGAATGATGCAAATGCACTAAAACCATACTTCTCTCCACCTCTGAACGCCTATTGATATGCAGATGTACTAAAGCCAGGGGAGATAGTCTGGAAATACTACAATTTTACCCCCAAGCTTTCTTTGTTCTTCTGGCCAGAACAGAGGGGTCCGTCTCAGGTTTAGCAATAAACCTGCTTGGACTGTTGAGCTCACATCCCCTCCTTTCCTTTCATCGTCTCTTACTGTTAGGTAGGAAAACAGATATGGGCGGGGTGGAAAGAGAACAAGGTCAGTAAAGCCCCTTAGAAAGGACTTAGTTAACCAGTTAAAACTAGAAATCCAGAAAAGACTCAGAGTTAATGAGTTAATCAGTTAAAGCTCAAAAGGTCAAGAGCAATTTGGCCTCGAATGTTTGAATATTCCCCAGGTAAGGAAAAGTATCTGAGCACAGCCCATGTCTTCACTGTGTCAATTAGATCATTGCAAGATTTACTCTAGCCTGCTAAAAGGCCCACCTATAAACAGCATAATAAAGACAGGAGATCCCACCTTAAAGCCAAAATTGCATTTTGAAAAAAACCAGGAAGTTTAAGAAGAAAGATTCTTAACATACTCTTTAGCAAAAAAAATAACTCTGCCCACCTTGGAGGAAGGGCAGACAGTCTTGATTGATATGCTCCCAAACCAGGAAGCTGGTATCCTGGGAGGGGGCCACAGCAGTAAATTTCTTGTGTTAAGCTAATTTTGCAGAATTACCTAGAGGACTGATAAGAAACTTAATGTCTCATCAAAGATACTCTAGACGGGAGATTCAAGATGGTGGCATGATAAGTGACATGGAGAACTCCACCCAAAACTACAACAGTACAAAAACATAGTTAATTAATACAACTAACCCTAAAACAGCAATAAGAAAGAAGACTGAACCAGACTGCATACAGACCTCACGAACAGAGCAGACCACACGAAACAGGGTAATGTAGGAAAACCTTAATCAGGCGGGACCCAGGCCCTTCCCTCATCCAGCACACAGGCAGGAAGAGAAACGGAGTGAGGAGAGGATGGAAGCTTGGGACTGCTGAGCACCTAGCCCTGGAGATCTGCTTTGTGAGCAGAAGCCTGTATTGTGTGGTGCTCTGGACGTTGGGGAGCTCGGACAGGTGGAGTGCTTGAGAGACTGACATTCTGGCCATCTGTGGAGGAGGGGATCCACACCTGGCCGCCCTGTGTCAGAGGAAGGGCAGGCGGTTTGGAGGCTTCCTAGCAGTGAGAGGGCTGCTGAAGGGGCGGGGTTTGCACGGAGACTGCTACACAGGAGATGGGAGAGCTGGACAAGGTTGTCTGGACACGCTCTGCCCAGCTGGTTGGGAACTTTGTGGAGCTTCAGGTGCTCCATTCCCCTGGCTGCCTACTCAGCTCCGAGGCCCCCCCCACTGTGACACGCAGCCTGCTGCACCTTCCTCCTGGCCTGCCGGCACCAGTTTGCAAGTTGGCAGTCACTGTGCTGGCGTCATTCCAGCCAGAGGGAGGCCTCACCGACAACAGCTAGAGACACAAAGCACAGAGGCTTACCCGTGTGTGCTTGGCCCACTGGCTCTGACACTGGAGACAGGCACCACAGACTGGTATCAGTAAACAGATCTTTCCTCCCCACAGACATCAGCTCCACTCCCATACGACCCCCAGCCTCACTCTAAGGACTGAGCAGCTCCAGACACTGGAGCTTCTCAGCAATAGAAGGCACCACACTGAAATATGCAACATCAAAAGAATATGGTTCAGACCAAAATCTCACAAACCCCAGAAAAAGGGCCAAATGAAACTGAACTCACCAATCTTCCTGAAAGACAGTTCAAAATAAAAATCATAAACATGCTTATGGAGGTACAGAAAAATATTCAAGAACTCAGGAACAAATTTAAGTCGGAGATTCAATCATTAAGAAATTCCATATCTGAAGTGAAACATACAATGGAGAGATTTAAAAGCAGATTAGATATAGTAGAGGAGACGGTAAATGGAATAAAAATTAGAGAAGAGGAAGGAATACAAAGAAGCTGAGGCACAGAAAGAAAAAAGGGTCTCTTAAGACTGAAAGAATATTGACAGAACTGTGTGACCAAACCAAATGCAACAATATTCGCATTATAGGGGTACCAGAAGAAGAAGAGAGAGAAAAAGGGATACAAAGTGTCATTGAGGAGTTAATTGTTGAAAACTTCCCCAATCTGGGGAAGGAGATAGTTTCTCAAGCCATGGAGGTGCACAGATCTCCCAACACAAGGGACCCAAGGAAGACAACATCAAGACATATAATAATTAAAATGGCAAAGATCAAGGATAAAGACAGACTTTCAAAAGCAGCTAGAGAGAGAAAAAATATCACATACAAAGAAAAACCCATCAGGCTATCATCAGACTTCTCAACAGAAACCTTACTGGCCAGAAGGGAGTGGCATGATATATTTAATGCAATGAAGCAACCAAGAATACTCTACCCAGCAAGGTTATTTAAATTTGAAGGAGGGATTAAATAATTTTCAGATGAGCAAAAGCTGAGAGAATTTACCTCCCACAAACCATCTCTACAGTGTATTTTGGAGGAACTCCTATAGATAGAAGTATTCCTAAGGCTAAATAGATGTCACCCAAGGGTGAGACAAAGAGTACAGAATATGATTCATAACATACAAAGAATGGAGGAAGAAGAAAAAGGAGAAAAAAAAGAATCTTTAGGTTGTGTTTGTAATAGCATATGAAGTAAGTTAAATTAGGCTATTAGATAGTAAGGGAATTACCCTTGAACCTGTGGAAACCACAAATCTAAAGCCTGCAATGGCAATAAGTACATACCTACTTATCGATAATCACCCTAAATGTAAATGGTCTGAATGCACCAATCAAAAGACGTAGAGTCACTGAATGGATAAAAAAAAAGACCCATCTATATGCTGCCTACAAGAAACTCACTTCAGACCCAAAGAAATATACAGACTGAAAGTAAAGGGATGGAAAAAGATATATCATGCAACTAACAGGGAAATAAAAGCAGGAGTTGCAGTACTTGTATCAGACAAAATAGACTTCAAAACAAAGAAAGTCACAAGAGACAAAGAAGGATATTACATAATGATAAAAGGGTCAGTCCAACAAGAGGATATAACTATTATAATTATCTATGCACACAACACAGGATCACCTGCATATGTGAAACAAATACTAACAGAACTAAAGGGGGAAATAGAATGCAATGAATTCATTTTAGGAGACTTCAACACACCACTCACTTCAAAGGACAGATCAACCAGACAAAAAATAAGTAAAGAGGCAGAGGCACTGAACAACGTATTAGAACAGATGGACCTAATGGACATCTACAGAACACTCCATCCAAAAACAACAGGATACACATTCTTCTCAAGTGCACATAGAACATTTTCAAGAATAGATCATATACTAGGCCACAAAAAGAGCCTCAGTAAATTAAAAACGATTGAAATTGTACCAACCAGCTTCTCAGATCACAAAGGTATGAAACTAGAAATAAATTACTCAAAGAAAATGAAAAAGCCCACAAACACATGGAGGCTTAATAACATGCTCCTAAACAATCAAAGGATCAATGACCAAATAAAAACAGAGATCAAGCAATATATGGAGACAAATGACAACAATAATTCAACACCACAAAAACTGTGGGACACAGCGAAGGCCATGCTAAGAGGGAAATATATTGCAATACAGGCCTACCTCAGGAAAGAAGAACAATCCCAAATGAATTGTCTAAACTCACAATTAATGAAACTAGGAAAGGAAGAACAAATGAGGCCCAAAGTCAGTAGAAGGAGGGACATAATAAAGATTAGAGCAGAAATAAATAAAATCAAGAAGAATAAAACAATAGAAAGAATCAATGAAAGCAGGAGCTGGTTCTTTGAGAAAATAAACAAAATAGATAAACCCTTAGCCAGACTTGTCAAGAAAAAAAGAGAGTCTACACACATAAACACAACCAGAAATGAGAAAGGAAAAATCACTATGGACACGACAGAAATACAAAGAATTATGAGCGAATACTATGAAAAATTATATGGTAACAAACTGGATAACCTAGAAGAAATGGACAACTTTCTAGAATAATACAACCTTCCAAGGCTGACCCAGGAAGAAACAGAAAATCTGAATAGACCAATTACCAGTAAAGAAATTGAAGTGGTAATCAAAAACATACCTAGGAACAAAACACCTGGTCCAGATGGTTTCACTGCTGAATTTTATCAAACATTTAGTGAAGACCTAATACCCATCCTCCTTAAAGTTTTACAAAAAAGTAGATGAGGAGGAAAAATTCCCAAACTCATTCTATGAGACCAACATCACTCTAATACCAAAACCAGGCAAAGATACCACAAAAAAAGAAAATTACAGACCAATATCCCTGATGAACATAGATACAAAAATACTCAACAAAATATAAGCAAACCAAATTCAAAAATACATCAAAAAGATCACCCATCATGATCAAGCGGGATTCATCCCAGGGGTGAAAGGATGGTGCAACATTTGAAAATCCATCAACATCATCCACTACGTCAACAAAAAAAAGGACAAAAACCACATGAACATCTCCATAGATGCTGAAAAAGCATTTGACACAATTGAACATCCATTCATGATAAAAACTCTCAACAAAATGGGTATAGAGGGCAAGTACCTCAACATAATAAAGGCCATATATGACAAACCCACAGCCAACTTTATACTTAATAGCGAGAAGGTGAAAGTTTTTCCTTTACGATCGGGAACAAGACAAGGATGCCCACTCTCCCCACTTTTATTCAACATAGTTCTGGAGGTCTTAGCCATGGCAATCAGACCACACAAAGAAATAAAAGGCATCCAGATTGGCAAGGAAGAACTCAAACTGTCCCTGTTTGTAGATTACATGATATTGTACATAAAAATCCCTAAAGAACCACTCCAAAACTACTAGATCTAATATATGAATTCAGCAAATTTGCAGGATACAAAATTAATACACAGAAATCTGCTGCATTCCTATACACTGATGGTGAACTAGAAGAAAGAGAAATCAGGAAAACAACTCCATTCACAATCGCATCAAAAAGAATAAAATACTTAGGAATAAACCTAACCAAGGAAGTGAAAGACCTATATCCTGAAAACTGCAAGACACTCTTAAGAGAAATTAAAGAGGACACTAATAAGTGGAAATTCATCCTTTGCTCTTGGTTAGGAAGAATTAATATTGTCAAAATGGCCATCCTGCCTAAAGCAATCTACAGATTCAGTGCAATCCCTATCAAAATACCTACAGCATTCTTCAATGAACTAGAGCAAATAGTTCTAAAGTTCATGTGGAATGACAAAAGACCCCGAATAGCCAAAGCTATCCTGAGAAGGAAGAATAAAGCAGGGGGAATTATGCTCCCTAACTCAAGCTCTACTACAAAGCCACAGTAATCAAGACAATTTGATACTGGCACAAGAACAGACCCATAGACCAGTGGAACAGAATACAGAGCCCAGATATAAACCCAAGCATATATGGTCAATTAATATTTGATAAAGGAACCATGGATATACAATGGGGAAATGACAGCCTCTTCAACAGCTGGTATTGGCAAAACTGGACAGCTACATGTAAGAGAATGAAACTGGATTACTGTCTAACCCCATACACAAAAGTAAACTCAAAATGGATCAAAGACCTGAATGTAAGTCATGAAACCATAAAACTTAGAGAAAAATATAGGCAAAAATCTCTTGGACATAAACATGAGGAACTTCTTCATGAACATATCTCCCTGGGCAAGAGAAACAAAAGCAAAAATGAACAAGTGGGACTATATCAAACTAAAAGGCTTCTGTACAGCAAAGGACACCATCAATAGAACAAAAAGACATCCTACAGTATGGGAGAATATATTCATAAATGATGTATCTGATAAGGGGTTGATATCCAAAATATACAAGGAGCTCACACACCCCAACAAAAAAGGAAATAATCCAATTAAAAAATGGGCAGAGGATCTGAACAGACACTTCTGCAAAGAAGAAATTCAGATGGCCAACAGGCACATGAAAAGATGCTCCACATCACTAATTGTCAGAGAAATGCAAATTAAAACCACAATGAGATATCACCTCACACCAGTGAGAATGGCCAACATCCAAAAGACAGACAACAACAAATGGTGAGGAGGATGTGGAGAAAAGAGAACCCTCCTACACTGCTGGTGGGAATGTAAACTAGTTCAACCATTGTGAAAAACAGTATGGAGGTTCCTCAAAAAACTCAAAATAGAAATACCATTTGACCCAGGAATTCCACTCCTAGGAATTTACCCTAAGAATGCAGCAGCCCAGTTTGAAAAAGACATGTGCACCCCCATGTTTATCACAGCACTATTTACAATAGGCAAGAAATGGAAGCAACCTAAGTGTCCATCAGTAGATGAATGGATAAAGAATATGTGGTATATATACACGATGGAATATTATTCAGCCATAAGAAGAAAACAAATCCTACCATTTGCAACAACATGGATGGAGCTAGAGGATATTATGCTCAGTGAAATAAGGCTGGCAGAGAAAGATAAGTATCAAATGATTTCACTCATCTGTGGAGTATAAGAACAAAGCAAAAACTGAAGGAACAAAACAGCAGCAGACTCACAGAACCCAAGAATGGACTGACAGTTACCAAAGGGAAAGGGACTGCGGAGGATGGGTGGAAAGGGAGGGATAAGGGGGAAAAGGGGCATTACGATTAGCACATGTAATGTAGCGGGGGCGGGGGGAACACGGGAAAGACAGTATTTCCCGAGAAGACAAGTAATGACTCTATAGCATCTTACTACGCTGATGGACAGTGACTGTAATGGGGTATGTGGGGGGGACTTCATAATAGGGGGTCTAGTAACCATAATGTTGTTCAAGTGATTGTACATTAACGATACCAAAAAAAAAAGTGATACTTGAGACCACTTAACAAGCCCACACCGTAGTCCTTTGTCACATTCCTGAAAAATCCTTAAAAGGAGAACGCCCAACCTTTCAGGGCGCTCCTCTCTCTGAGGTCGCCCACACTTTCTAAGTGTGTAACCTTTTCATCTTAAACTCTTTCTCTCCAACCTTTCAGGGCGCTCCTCTCTCTGAGGTCACCGCACTTTCTCTCTAAGTAGCTTTAAATAAAACTTTTACTCTGCTTCACTACTGTGTCTCTGCCCTGCAATTCTTTGTCACGGTGGGGACAAGAGGCGAGGCAAAGAACACAGTGCTTCTCCCCAACATTACTATTCCTCTCTTTCACTTCACAAACTTTTTGCAAAATAAATCTACCCTTACTGCCTCCACTGCATTCCTTCCCTTCCACTCCCTGCTCCCTCAGTCCACCGAAACCCTCTTTGCCAAAATCACTTCAACCTGCTAGCTGCTAAGTTCATGGACCTTCTCATGTTTTAATCCTCCCGGAAATCCCTGCAGCCTCTGAGACTTGCTCTGTTCTCCTTCCTGACCCTTTATCCTTGCTGGACTTCCCGAATCCCTGCTCCTGCCTCCCTGGCTGGCCCTTCTTATCCTCCGGGAGGATCCATTCTTCTTCCTCACTCACCTCATAGAAGCTGGTGCTGCTCAGACCCACTCTTGTCGCTTTTTCTTCCTCTCGGTCTGTATTCCTTCCTAGGTGTACATCTACCTCACTGGCTTCAACTCCTACACAAACGCTGTTGACTCCTAAGTCTTTGTCTCCAGCTCAGATTGTCCTGAGATTCTGACCCACATATTACGGTGTCTGCTTGCCACCTAATACTTCCACCAAGCTGGCCCCCAAACATGTCGACATCAGTGAATATTCTTGGTTGCATGTGAAAGAAAATCCAGAATGTTTAAATGGAAAGGAAATTCACTGGAACAGCCACAGGTAGTTTGTACTCAGCTGATGTCACCAGGACTCAGTTTTCTCTCTCCCTCTCCCCTGTGTATCGGATACGTTCTGGTGCTGACTTTCCATTCCTGATCGCAAAAAGGGTGCCAACCTGCACTACCATCAAATCCATCAAAAACAGCAGAAAAAGGAGAGGGTCTTTATCCTGGTATTCCCTTCAGAAATCGTGATATTCATTCTATTTTGACAAACTAAGGCCATATGCCCAACCTCAAGTCGATTACTATGGCTGGGGGGACTATGAAAGAGTTTAGGCCAAGGTGATTTGTAACTAAATGGGGTGAGGGATAGATTCCAAATGAAAACTGGAACTCTGACTGAAAGGAAAAGCAAGGATCCTGGAGAAAGCCAATATAGGTATTTCCTGCTTTTTGCAAGTTCGTGTTATACTATTTCACTTTTGTGAAAGACCTAAATTAGAACCTGTTTTCCCTAACCGAAAGAAATTCCAAGAGGATTTTTGCTTTTACAACAAAAAGCAAACAGCAAAAGTTGCACTCAGAGTTTGTGTTGCGACAAGCGGAATCCTTAAGAGACAGCTCACACTCCCAGCAGCTGGAGTGGCGCGCGCAAGCTCCTTCCCCAGGAACCACACTCAGCATCTCAGCATGAATCCACCATAGCTCTGACCTGTGTCTGTGGGCGTCTGTGCTCTATCTCGATTTATTCTGTGCATCCTTTACCAAGATGTGTCCCAATGAGACAGGGACCATGGGTGTAGGCAGAGTAGGGTGAGGGCCTCCGGAAAAAGACCCCTGCCTAAACTCCGTCTTACACAATTAAGCAAAGTCAGAGTCACATTAATTCTCTAAAGTAAAATATCAAACCAGGAATATAGGCATTCTTCACTGAGATTAGTTAAAACTAAAAAGCCAGGAGTAACTTGGCCTGGAATGTTTGAACACCCCCCCAGATAAGAAAGTACCTCAGCATAGCCCATGTCTCCACTGTGTCAATTAAATGAGGCTATTGTAAAATTTACTTTTGCCTGCTAAAAGGTCCAGCTTATCCTCTTTAACTTTGCCAGGTTGCTGCTTTTCCTCCTCCAGCCCCTAATCAAGTAATATATAACCTGGGCAATTAATATGGCAAGCGGGCCCAGTCACAAACAACATAGTAAAAACAAGAAAGATTTCGTCTTAAAGGTAAGATGGCATTTTAAAACCCAAAAAGAAAAAATAGGTTTCTTAACATAACAGACAATAACCCAGCCCACCTTGGGAGCTGGGCAGACAGTCTTGATTAATTTGCTTCCAGACAGAAGCCGATATCCTGGAAAAGAATCAAAGCAATAAATTTCTTGTGTTAAGCTAACTTTGAAGAATAACCCACTGATAAGAAACTTAGTATCTCTTAAAAAATAAACATTTTGGGACCATCTGGCAGGTCTGCATCCCTATCCCTTTATCTCTGAACCACCTATAAATCCCCTAGACAACGCACCACCCTGGACTCTCTTGTCCCCTCCTGGCGTGAACCAGGAGCTCTGTCCTCTCACCGTATCTCTCAATAAAAGCCTCTCCCTGGCTCTCCCACCTTGGGTGTTTGCTGAGTTCATTCTTCAACTCTGCGAACAAGAATCCCGGCATCACCAAGGTATCAGAAAACCCCAGGAGAAATTACTTTTGGGATCTGGGAATGCTAAAAAAATTTTTCCATGTAAATTAATGGTAATTGCTTCTTCACTTTATGCCCTTTCAACTTACAAAAGGCTCCATAGATACCCTTTACTTTGGGATAGTGGGGGAAACCTGTATGGGTATCTACCACGATGTCCAGATCTGAACCCCTACTTGGAAATCTTGAAATCGTCTCCTTCTTTGTTTTCAAACCTATTGTCTCTCACTCTGAGAACATCTCTCCAGTCTACTTCTTTCTCCCATTGCCCCTGCTTGTGTTTTGTTTCAGACCCTCACCATTTCTCACCTTTGAGAGCTACAAGCCTTTGACTCGATGCTCCTGGTTTCATTCCCTGAACGAATCTATGCAGAGCAGCTGCCACACACCAGGCGCAGTCCTTACCCTGGTGGACCTCATAGGCTTGTGCAAGAGAGGAAGAAAATAAACAAGTAAACATGTAAATACACAAGTGACAACTTGTGCTAAATGCTGTGAAGGACACAAAGGGGTTCATGAGAGAAAATAATGGAGGATCCGTGAAGATTGGGTGGTAAGCAAAATCTTTTCAGGAGGTGACACTTAAGCTGAGATCTTAAACACGAGAATGATACAGTCACGTAAAGGACATCGAGGCAAAGAGGGGGGCATCCAGGCAGAGGGGACAGCCTGTGCAGAGGCCTCCAGGGTGTCTAGGAAACTGGAAAAAGAAGAGCATGGCTAAAGCACAGAGAAACCGGGAGAAAAACCAGACGAGGCTGGAGAGGGAGGCAGGACCTGAGTGTGTAAAATTTATGGGTGTGGTCAGGAGTCTGGATCTTGGATTCTGTTCAAGATAAAGTGGAGAGCCTTGGAAGAGTTATCTTTACTAGCTTTATTGAAGAGTAATTGACATGTAATTAACTGTCTATATTTAAAGAGTATGATTTCATTCATTTTATCATATGCAAACACTCATGTAGCCAGCACCACAGACAGTGAACATTTCCATCACCCCCAAAAAGTTTCCTCATGCGTCTTTATAATTTCCTCCTTCCATCCTTCCCCAACCACTCCCTTTCACAGCTGTCCCCAGGCAACCACAGATCTGCTGTCACTGTGAATTAGTTTGCATTCTCTGAAGTTTTATATAAACGGAATCATAAATATGTATTCTTTCACTATCTAGCTTCATCTGTTTTAAGTATCAATAATTCACTCCTTTTTATTGCTGAGTAATATTCCATTACATGGACCCGCCACATTTGCTTATCCATTCATTTATTGATGGACATTTGAGATGTTCCCATTTTTGTCTCATTTCAGCAGTTCATAAAACTACTGTGAATATTCACATGCAAGTTTTGTATAGATATGGCTTTTTTTCTCTTGGACAAATACCTAGGAGTAGAATGGCTGGATCATATGGTATATGTATATTTGAATTTTTAAGAAACTGCCAAAGAAGTTTTCACAGAGTGGTTATACATTTTGTATTCCCACCAGCAGTGTATAAGAGTTCCTGTTTTACATCCTCACCAACACTTTCTATTATCAATCTTTTTAATATTAGCCATTCTAATGGGTAAGTAATGGTATCCCATTGTGATTTTAGTCTGAATCTTCCTAATGACTATTAATGTTGAGCATCTTTTCATGTGCTTTTTGTCATCCCTACATCTTCTCTGGTAAGCTGTTCACATTTTTTGCTCAGAACTTTTGGACTACTTGTTGCCTTATCATCCACTTTTGATAATTCTTTGTGTGTTTGACTACCAGCCTTTTACTCAGTTACATGATTTGCAAAGATTTCCCCCCGGTCTGTGGCTTATCGTTTTGTTCTCTTAACAGTGTCTTTTGAAGACAAGCCCTTAATTTTACTGATATGTCATTTATCGGTTGTTTTCTCTTATGGATTATATTTTTGGTGTTGTATCTAATTTGTCCGACTCAAGGTCTCACAAAGATTTTCTTCTATATTTTCTTGTAGAATGTTTATAGTTGTAGGTTTTACATTTAGGTCTATGATCCATTATGAGTTCATTTCTTATATGGTGTGAGGTATGAATCAAAGTTTATTTTCTTTAATATGGACATCCAATAAATTCCAGTACCATCTTCTAGAAAGTCTCTCCATTCTTCACTGAATTGTCTTTGCACCTTTGTCAAATATTAGTTTTCCAGTATGTGTGGGGCTACTTCTGAACTCTCTATTCTGTTCTATTAATCTATTTGTCTATATATCAATAACACATTGGTTTAATTATAGTACCTTTATAATATGCAAAATTAGGAGCATTAGATCTCCAAATTTGTTTTTCTTTTTCAAACTTCTTTTAGCAATTCCATATCCTGTGCATCTCAATGTGAATTTTATAATTCATTTGTTATTTTCTAAAAAGAAAGAAAGAAAGAAAGAGAGAGTAAGAGAGAGAGAGAGAGAGAGAGAGAGAGAGAGGGAGGGAGGGAGGGAGAAAAGGAGGGAGGGAGAAAAAGAAAGAAAGAGGAAGGATAAAGACTTCTGGAATTTATCGTGGTTAGGACTGCATTGAATCTATGAAGCAATTGCTATCATAATCATTTTCTTTTTTTTAAATTTTGGTATCATTAATATACATGAGCAACATTGTGGTTACTAGATTGCCCTCATTATCAAGTCCCCACCACATACCCCATTACAGTCACTGTCCATCAGCGTAGCAAGATGCTATAGAATCACTACTTGTCTTCTCTGTGCTATACTGCCTTCCCCGTCCCGCCTCCTGCATTATGTGTGCTAATCATAATGCCCCTTTTTCCCCTTATCCCTCCCTTTCCACCCATCTTCTCCAGTCCCTTTTCCTTTGGTAACTGTTAGTCCATTCTTGGGTTCTATGAGTCTGCTGCTGTTTTGTTCCTTCAGTTTTTCTTTGTCCTTATACTCCACAGATGAGTGAAGTCATTTGATACTTGTCTTTCTCACCTGGCTTATTTCACTGAGCATAATACCCTCTAGCTCCACCCATGTTGTTGCAAATGATAGGATTTGTTTTCTTCTTATGGCTGAATAATATTCCATTGTGTATATGTACCACTTCTTCTTTATCCATTCATCTACTGATGGACACTTAGGTTGCTTCCATTTCTTGGCTATTGTAAATAGTGCTGCGATAAACATAGGGGTGCACATGTCTTTTTCAAACTGTGGTGCTGCATTCTTAGGGTAAATTCCTAGGAGTGGAATTCCTGGGTCAAATGGTATTTCTATTTTGAGTTTTTTGAGGAACCTCCATACTGCTTTCCACAATGGTTGAACTAATTTACATTCCCACCAGCAGTGTAGGAGGGTTCCCCTTTCTCCACATCCTCACCAACATTTGTTGTTGTTTGTCTTTTGGATGTTGGCCATCCTTACTGGAGTGAGATGATATCTCATTGTGGTTTTAATTTGCATTTATCTGACAATTAGCAATGTGGAGCATCTTTTCATGTGCCTGTTGGCCATCTGAATTTCTTCTGTGGAGAAGTGTCTGTTAGATCCTCTGCCCATTTTTTAATTGGATTATTTGCTTTTTGTTTGTTGAGTTGTGTGAGCTCTTTGTATATTTTGGATGTCAACCCCTTATCGGATATGTCATTTATGAATATATTCTCCCATACTGTAGGATGTCTTTTTGTTCTACTGATGGTGTCCTTTGCTGTAGAGAAGCTTTTTAGTTTGATATAGTCTCATTTGTTCATTTTTACTTCTGTTTCCCTTCACCGTGGAGATATGTTCATGAAGAATTGTTCATGCTTATATTCAAGAGAGTTTTGCCTATGTTTTCTTCTAAGAGTTTTATGGTTTCATGACTTACATTCAGGTCTTTGATCCATTTTGAGTTTACTTTTGTGTATGGAGTTAGACAGTAATCCAGTTTCATTCTCTTACATGTAGCTGTCCAGTTTTGCCAACACCAGCTGTTGAAGAGGCTGTCATTTCCCCATTGTATGTCCATGGCTCCTTTATTGTATATTAATTGACCATATGTGCTTGAGTTTATATCTGGCCTCTCTATTCTGTTCCACTGGTCTATGGATCTGTTCTTGTGCCAGTATCAAATTGTCTTGATTACTGTGGCTTTGTAGTACATATTAAGTTTTCTGATGCATGAAAAAGTCATTTATTAGGCCTTCTCTAGTTTCTCTCAACATTGTTTTAGAGTTTTCAGTGTCCATGTCTTTGACATCTTTTTCTCAAATTTGTACCTAAGTATTTCATAGTTTTGATGCTATTGTGAATGGTATTCTTATCATTTCATTTTCCAATTGTTAATTGTTGGTATATATAGATACACTTGATCTTTGTACATTTGCATTTTATAACTTTGCTAAACTCACTTATTAGTTCTAGTAGCTATTCTATAATTCCATCAGAATTTCTACATAGGCGATCAAGTTACCTGAGAATAAAGGTATTTTCACTTCTAACTTTCCAATCTGTATACATTTTATTTATATTTTTATCTGATTTCACTGGCCAAAACTTTTAGTACAGTGTTGAATAGAAGTGTGAGAATGGGAATGTGCTATTCTATAAATGTAGTCAGATCAAGTCAGTTAACAGTGTTGTCTATATCCTGATCTTAGTGGGAGAGCATTAGGATTTTCATCATTGGGTATTATTATAGCCCTGGGTTTTTCATAGATGCCCATTACCAAGTTGAGAAAGCTTTATTCTATTCCTGATTTTTGAGAGTTTTCCTTGTATTGACAAATGGTTTTCCTTTTCAGTTTTTTATACAGTGAATTACATCGATTTGTTTTTTCAGTGGTAAACTAACCACATGTTTCTGGGATAAAATACATTTGGTCATGATTTACTATCATTTTTACATATTGTTGGATTTGACTTGTCACAATTTTAAGAATCTTTGCATATGTGTTAATGAGGGATATTGGGCTATAGTTTCCTTTTCTTGTAATGTTTTTGTCTGGGTTTGGCATCAGGGTAAAACTAGCCTTAAATGAGTTGGGAAGTTTCCCTTTTCTTCAATTTCATGGAAGATTTGTAGAGGATTAAGATTACTTTTTCTTAAATGTTTGGTATAATTCACCAGTGAAAACACTTGGGCCTGGAGTTTTCTTTGTAGAAAGATTTTTAGCTATAAATTCAATATATTTATTAGATATAAGACTACCTGTTTCTCCTTGAAAGACTTTAATTTGTGCATTTCATCTCAATTGTTTTATGTATTGCATAAAGTTTGTAAAGTTCTCTTGTTATCTTCCTAATATCTGTAATTTATGTTTGTTAAGAGATAATTCTGTCTTCTCTGTGGAGAATAAAATGTTGTGGGATGTTGGGTTTGAGGAGGTAGAAACAACATCTATCAGTCTTCTAACTGGGTTCTGAATTATGTGAAAGACTCTAGAATCATCCATACAGTAGGAAATCGGGATAGCATCTGTTATTACTGATTAAAGCTGGATTGTAGAATGTGGTTTAAGTGTGGCAAATAGGCTTTCTAACACTTTATCCCAGAATTATACAGAGTAACCAATCCCTTACCTCCCAGGAATAGGCAGTTCTACATGACAGTGAGTCCTCTGGGAGGAGGGGGCGGAATTACTACAAACCTCTCGGTAGGAAAGCAGAGCTCAGCACATGCCGCTAGCAGTCAAACCCTGAGGGGACCCCAGTGATTCCCTGCCTCCTGCTGAACATGTTTTCGTGTAATTCCTTCCCCCTGAGTGCAGGTGGAACCTGTGACTTGCTTCCACCAACAGAATGTGGCAGAGGTGATGGATGGGTTGTCACCCTCTAAGTTAGGTCACGTTGCATGGCAAAGGTGTTAACATGTCACTCCATGGTTACATCATCTTACATTAGACTCTGTCATAGCAGGCTGGATCAAGAGCATGTCCCTGGAAGTCTGATGAAGCAAGCACCCACCCTGAGGAAGCCCACATGGCAAGGCACCGCAGACGGCCCCTCGGAGCTGAGGGTGGTCTCCAGGTTGCATCCAGACTCTGTCATATGACTTCAAGTAGGAATTCTGTCAACAACCCAAATGAACTTGGAAACAGATTCTATGGTGGTTGAGCCTCCAGATGAAAATGCCCAGCTGACACCTTGGCTGCAATTTTGTGAGAACCCGCACAGAGGACCCAGCTCAACCAGGCTCACGGTCTTGTCCCACAGCAACTGTGAGATAATACATGTGTGTTATTTTAAGCTGCTACGTTTCTGATAATCTGTTACACTGCATTAGAAAACGAATACAGCCTTCCTGAGGCAGACAGTCATTCTGAAAGAAAGCTAAGCCACGCAATGGTCTTCTGTTTCCTAAACTCACCTCTCAGGTCACTGGGAGAGGCCAGGGCTCCTCATATAATGGAGATGCCTGTTCATAACGGGAACATGAAGCCCATGACGCCCCTTCTCCCACTCCTGTCTCCTTCGGAAGAGTAGAAGGGGAGAACTGGTAGGCTATACCCGTAGCCCAGGCAAGGGGCAATGGTAGCCAGGGTGGGGAGAAGTAGGCGGATCTGACACATGTTTGGAAAATAAGATACAGAGGGTGAGAAAGAAGACTCTGGAATGACTTCCAGGCTCTGGCTTGAACAGCTGGACTGTGGTGATGCCATTAACCAAGTGGCTCTCTGACCCGTCTGCTCGGCTACCTTGGAGAGGCAGCATGGGAGAAGAGTGGAAATCAGGATTTTATTCTGAAAAAGTTAAGTTTCAGCTCCTGTGAGACATCCAAGGAGAGCTGTCAGCTAGGGGGCTGGAAATGCCAATCTGGAGCTCAGAAGAGAATTTGGGGCTGGAGATATAAGTGTGTGAGTCATCAGCATGCAGATGTTATTTAAAGCCATAGGAAGGGATAGAACCGCCAAGGGGGGGAGTGCAGAATCTCGCCCTCCCAGTTTCTCCTCCACGCTGCCCTCGGACTTGGACTCATCATTTTCAAATGCAGATCCAATCTTGTCGTTCTGCTTAAAATTATGCACAGGCAACCAAAGAATTTTCTTCTTCTTTTAAGTTTCAAGTTTACTAAAGTGTTTAAACTGTAAGAGGAAAGTTATGTTAACACATTGTACATTAACCTAGTTTCACAGACGAAATTACACGGCTCTGATTAAAGGTCGGTACAATATTTGAAAAGTTGAGGAAAAACAGAGAACACAAAGAAAATAAAATGAAGGTAAGTGAATAATTAAGTTATAGCAAACACATCGCTTTCAACACTCTTTTCTCGAGTGACTACAATAGTTTCTACACCCAAAGGTTTTCATTGTTTAAAAGGCCTCTTGCTAGCTGTATGATCTTACAAAACTGCTTTAACCTTTCTTTGTCGCCTTTTGCTTTTTCTGTGAGGTGAGAATAACCATGTTTGCCCTATCTCCTGGAAAGGTTGCCGAGGGGGCCAAAGGAGATCGGGGAAATAAAAGCACAGAGAAGAAGGAAGTTATAAGCTTCTGAAGTTCGAGGACTAGGACATGTTATACTCGCATCCTCTCTGCCCAGCAGACTGCCTAGAGTTTATTAGAGAATTATTATCAGAAAGGAAAAAAGTGTTTCAAGAGCTCCTTATTGCCTTCAAAATAAACTTCAGTTGGGTTCCCTGAGAGGAGAGTCTAAGACGAAGACTTAGATGTAGATAGATGATGAAATTGTCCCCAAAGCAGGAGTGAGGGAGCAAAAGAGACAAAGAGAACAGACCACTGTGTGGTTACAATAGGGACACCGCTGCTGAAAGCAACAGGGCTCAGCTCTGCAAAGATCCCTGGGATGCCTACTGAGTCACTCCCAGAATGGCGCACCCAAGAGGCTGGAAGCGGGGTCGGGGACCCCGCAGCTCCAGGCCCTCCACCGTGGGAGGCGGTCCCAGAGTGAATTAGTCACCCGTCCACCCATCTCCAAGTGGGGCAGTCCTTGGAGCCCCAGAGATATTCAGAGGCAGAAAGTGGTGCGAGCTGGAGGCGGAACCTGTCATTGAGGGGGGGGCCTAAGCTTGCACAGGGACTGGGCCAGCGGCTGAGCTCCGAAGTGGACCAAGGGTGGATGAGGCGAGGCACCGGGAGCCTCTGCTCCAGGGTCCAAGACCTTTCACTGCCGTTTGTCCTCCCATAGCTCACGGCCCCTCAAGGAAATTTTCCCTGCCATCAGACGCTGCTAAAAAGGCCACCCTTATGGGGCTTTTCTGTAGTTCATGGCCCGGCCTACCTCCCGGTGCCACAGCTGATTGGACCAAGGGCGGACACCTGTCCCTATAACAACTACCATACACAGACTGAACAGCTTCAACACCAGAAACGTATTTCTCGTATCTCGGGAGGCTGGAAAGTCTGAGCTCAGGGGCTGGCTAATCCGGCTCCTGAGACCTGCTCTCTTCCCGGCTTGTACGTGTCGGCCCCTCGCACTGTATCTCCACATGGTAGAGAAAGAGAGCTGGTTTCGCCCTTTACAAAGGACGTTCATTTCATCATGAAGGCCCCACTCTCAAGGCCTCATCTAAACCTAGTCCCCTCCCAAAGACCCCTCCTCTGGATACCATGACATTGGGAGTTAGGGCTTCAAGGTGAGAATTTTGAGTGAACACAAACACGCAGCCCCTAACAAGTCCCGATGGCGGCCAACCTGTAGAGCAGCTGGTAACCCGTGACTAGATAAGATCAACCAATCGGGTTCTCTTTCTGGGGAATCTGAAGTGGAAAAGCCAAGCGAGCGAATCCAACCACAGTGTGTGTTGAAACTAACAGGAAGAAAGGTAAAGATCGGGCTATAAGAATAAGTCTAGTTTTACCAGGGGACACATTGGTCAGGAAAATTTATTATAAAAGAGATGATTCCTGAACTGAATCTCGAAGGGTGACCATGTGTTAACCACGCAGACAAAATGAACTGAAATTTGACCTCGATGATGAGAAAATAAAAGATAAGGTAAAGAAAAGGTGATTGAGGATGAGAATGGTGCAAGCCGGCGGTGATGGGCGAGGCGGAGACACCTAAAGAGGGGTGACATCTCCTTAAAGGCCCAGCATTACCCCGAAGAGGAGACATCTGCTGCTCCTGAGGCCGGGTCAGGGGGCTTCCCCTGGTCTGTGTCTTCTGACCCCCCCCGTCAGTCCTTCAATAAAAGGCCTAAGGAGCTCCAGAATACCCTGGCCTCTGCTCCTCTCTGTATATTCCACATCCTCTCATGCCAACCTACCCTCAACTTCCAGGGCTACTCTTTTCATGCTTTAAAACTCAATTCAAGCCTTAGAGCCTCTGCAAACTCCACTGCACTCCTGTCATCCTGAGTTCCAGGCCTTTCCGCTGCCCTCTTCAATACCCCACCCTTACCTCTAGTCTAGCATTTTGTGAGTACCGATTATTGATATTCTTGTCTGCTACCATTACCTTGAAAATTCTCTGAGAAGGGGAACATTTAGCATTTAACATTTAACATTATATTCATTTAGCAAATACACATTGAGTACCAACTATGTGCCAGGCACTGTTTAGACATTGGAGTCGTGAATTTGAACAAGGCAGACAGAGTTCTTGCTATCTTGGGGCTTACACCCCCAGTGTTGCTTGAATGGATGAATGGATGGGTGGGAAGATGGTGAATGAATGAACGGACAAAGAGATGGACAGATGGATGGGTGTGCGAGCGAATAATTAGGTGAAGCTGAGGTAGATAGGTTTGCTGTAAAGGAACAGAAGATCCTCTTTTTAATTAAACTTTGAGAGTCACTTCTTGGTCTCAAGTCAGATCTATTTTCATCCCTGTGTAAGTTATATCTGTGACGACATAACAAATTGGCCCATAACTGAGTGGTTTAAAACAACAATCATTATCTCACTGTTTTTATGTGTCATGAATTTAGACAAGGCACAGCAGGAATGATACATCTCCACTCCACAGTATCTGGGGTCTCAGATGGGTGACTTGAAAGCTGGGACCTGAAATCATCTGCAGGTTTTACTGAGGGGAGGATCTGCTTCCAAGGTAGCTTGCTCACATGGTTGTGATAAGTTAGATTCTCTCCACATGAGCTTCTCTCAGCGCTGCTTGAATGTCCTCAAGACACGGCAGTTGGCTTCCCCCAAGCGACTGATTCCAAGACAGAGCAAGGCAGAAGCAGCTGTGACTTTCATGGCCCAGCCTGGGAAGTCACACAGTCACTTTTGCCAGACTCTGGGCGTTGGAAGAAAGCTACTCAGTTTGGCCTACACTCAGGAGGACAAAAATTAGACTCTGCTTGTCAAAGAATTTGTAGACATATTTTAAAGCAACGATGATCCTTCCTCAGGCCCCCAAATCGATTTTTTTCTCCAGCTGCCACCGCCTGTTGTCAGACTCCCTGCCACAGAATTCACTTCACCCGGTAGGATACAGTCTCCCCAATTTCATCCTTACCAGCTTTCTCTGAACAAGTAATAACCCTTTTCATTTGAAGGTTTTTTCCTAGTTCCTAAAGAAAACTAAACAGAATTTTAAAATGGCAAATCTAGGGAATTATAAAGTTACAAAAATCTGGTAAATAATTGATAAGGAGGTTATTATTCTCGGATTCCCTGCAACCACAATGTCCTCAGTTCTGGGGCTCTTGGACCATCCCAGGTGGCCCCAGAGGGGAGTCAGTTCTTATCCTGGGGATTAGCCTACACTTCCTGTCTGGCTGGATGGCACACTTAAGCTACTTTGCTTTAGCCCAAGAGTATCTAGACACCCCTTCTGTATCTGATGGAGTTTTTGAATTCTTCCAGAACTTCTCCAAAATGTCCTCACTTATTGTAGACACCTTTATTCTTCAGCTGTTCTGCTTATAAACTCTGCCTGTGCTGGTGCTTGTGGATTGTGCCCTGTCCCTGGACACTGGGAAACAAAGGTCTGTCTCCAAACCAATGCAATAGATTTCTTCCCCAGTTTAGGGGTGTCCTACAGAATACGACCATTTCCTGCTTAGGAAACTTCAAGCACCCTTTAACTGGTCTCTCTCCAAACTATCCTCCACACCTTAGCCAGAGTGGCTTTGCTACCTACATATCTGATCTCACTGCTCCCGTTCTTGAGACTCTTCAATGGTCCCCATGGCCACAGGAGAAAGTCCACTGTAGCTCCAGGCTGGAGGGGGTTCCCAGCTCCAGGCAAGTTCACTCTGGAGTTGGTGAGACTGAATAATGACAATGGAACGTTGTGGGGGTAAAAAGTCTTATATCAAGCTTTATTCTTGTGATGGCGGTTTGAGCACTAGAATCACATCCACACTGGCAAGTCTACATGCAGCAAGTTCATCATCTCTCCATCTCTGCCTCCTCTCCAGGCCCTGTGCTGAGCACTGGGCGGAGCTCTTTTTATAGCAACACAGGCAACAATGGCTTATTGCCAACAAGCATGCAAGCATGCACCTGCTTAATAGGCCAAGTATTACATCACTGCACATGCACAGTGGGAGAGTATATTACGATCAGGTGAGGATCCTGGCCATGGAACTTCCACTTTTCCTATACCCACAAACCTTGGCAGAGTCCACAGGCCACTCATGGTATTGCTTTGATTCATCTCAACTGACATCAGCTTTCAACCAGAAAGTTCTGTCCCGCCTGCGGTCCTTTACACAGTCTGTTTGCTCTACCTGGAAAACTCACCTTTTCTACTCTGCCCTTACCCCGGTCCTGCTTCACTCCTATTCACTTTGAGGTGTCAGCTTGAGTATAACCTCTTCTAGGAGCTTATGCCTGACCTTACCCCACCCCAAGCTAGAACCCTTGGCTTGCTCCCACTTTTCATGCTCAGTTTTGCTTGTTTCCCATGCCTATACTGTTAAAACCTTGAAGGCATAAACCAGGTCCCGTATCTTTACCATCTAACACAATGCCAGGCCCATAGTACTTGCTCACTGAACATGTAGGGTCCAAGGGCAGCCGCCACAAGATGTGCCGTTGTGACATGCAGATTATTTTGAGCTGAAAAGCATCAAGGCCCAAAAGACTCAGAAAGAAACTTTGACCTCCCACCCCCCAACTGCACAAAAAGAATTTAGATGGAGGACATGCTCTACAAAAACAGCTATCACCTTAGAGAGCTATATTATAATGTAAACTGGGTGTAGTAGCCAGGAAGGGATGGGGCTAAGTTTGTTAAAGTTCTTCTTTGTGCCCCCTCACTGTTTCTGTGTGGCCCATCAAGTATTTTGTTTATCAAACATTTACTCTGTTCATATTCCTGTGAATTACTTCCCTTTTCCTTTGAAGTCACAGGCCCATACCCCCTTCCTCCTGGCTCGGGACATGTAAACCTCATTCTCCCTGCCTGTCTTTGGAATCCATGTCTATGGCTTCCCCATATGCAAATAATTAAATATTGTTTTTTTTTTTCTCCTGATAATCTCTCTCCTGTCAATTTGATTCTTAGACCAGCTAGAAGAACTTCAAGGGTACAGGAAATTTTTTCCTCCCCAACAAACATTTCTGATTGACTGAATTAATGAACAGAGTCCCTTCACTATTCACCTCCAGGGGTCCTTGTGAGATAGAGCAGGACAATGGGACAAGAGCCATGCCATTTTAAAATCTATTTAGCCTACAAAAAGGCCCAGCTTATTCTTTAACTTAATCTATATGTTGTTTTTCCTCTTCTTCCAGCCCCTTAATCAATTAAATAACTGTAACTAGGACAGGCGATAGACCTCTGGAGTATAAATGAACCTATATGGATAAGAATACCAAGATCTGGACCAACAGTCACCTAAATAATCCCATTCTTAAGACAAAACTTCAAAAGAATTGTACCTTAATGTGTACATCATGCCTTATGCTGAAGCCCTACCCAAAGGCCCTATAAACCCCAAGCCCTAAACCCTTAAATGTGCCTCGTCTCTGAGGTCATCCTCACTTCTGTCTTATATCAAATAAGCTTTCTTGTTGCATAACTCCATGGTACTTGTCTCTGAACTCTTTTCCATGATCATGGGTAAAATTGCAATATTTCCAGAGTCTCTCGCCTGGCCTTAGTGCATCTCCATATCAACAGGTGTATCCAAGAGGTGGAGAGAAGTCGTCCAGCTCCATATCAACAGATAATTACAAGGGCCAGCAAGGGCTTATCTGGAACCAAGAGGCTGGGTGGGGCCTCTTCTTCTGCAGCCGGTTCCCGGAGAGAGAATCAGGAGAACAGAAGTGGATGACTTCTTGTAAGAAATAAACAGGTTTCTCCCACTTCATTTCTCCCTTTGACTGATTTCAGTTTCAAAGGTATTTTGCCCTGGGATTTTCCACCCAGAGTTACAATGATAAAGACAAGAACTCACCGACCTCCACCTCTGGTAGTGAATGTCTTTGTCACTTTGCTATTCATTCAACTTTCAAGTGTTAACTCAATCCTTTTCTCGCTCCCTGTTTTATTCAGACCAGTAGGGAAATGGAAGGTCTCAGAACACAGTCTTGCTCCACCCAGTGCTCCATGGCTCCCCGCTATCCTGGAGTGGTAGGGACTTAGTTCCCACGCCATGCAGATTCAAGCAGACACCAGACACCAGGTGACCCTGGCTTTAGGAGCTGGCAAGGGATTTGCCCTGTGTGGAGCAGTTCAGTGAACTTCCCTCCCTCTGCCCCTCCTTGCTTCCTGCTGCCTGCACGGCTGCTGCCCTTCATTTATCACTCACTTTAATGAATTCCTTCCTTTCCCACGCTTGTCTGAACTGTCCGAGAATTCTTTCTCATTCAGAGGCAAGAACCCTTCCCTGTCCAGGCTGAGCTTTCCCCTAGTGGGCAGGTGGAGACCTCCCCAGACACAGCTGCCCAGCAGTACTTGTCTCTGTTCTCTGGAAGGCTCGCCTGGACCCTGGCCTGTTTCTGCCACATGCAGCCACCTGAAAAGCCCCGACATAGTGAATGGATGGGTGCCAATTCTGTGACCTTTGCTACACTGGGCCACTATCAAAGCCGAGTTTCATCAGCTGCCATATGATGTGGCAGACTGGCCCCACCATCCCCAGCCAGGTCCGCCTCTATAATCCATGCAACAGGTCCCACCGAATTTCCACGTAGGTAAATTCACCTGGTATCTGGTCATCCCCTCTGCCTGCGTAATCAAAGCTGTAGATTTGGGGGTCAGGTGACCACTGAGTGTGGCCTCTGTCTTTCCTAGCACAACACGGCTGGTCTATGCCCGACTGTGTAGTCACATTTCTGACAGCAGTTGAAGCAGTTACATATCAAAGGCATCCAAAGCTAGAAAGACCCCAAGTACTAGAACTGTGACCATTTGTGCTTCGATCTCCTTATTATCAGTACAGTACAGGGTTGAGAGCTGAGTTCCTGACTCACACTACCAGAGACGGGCCCTGGTCCCACCGCTCATCAGGGAAATCATCTTGGGACAGGAGTCCTTTAGCCCTTTGATTTCTCAGCTATAGAATGGAGACAGTGCCTTCTCTTAGGATGGCTGTGAGCTTTAAGTTTAGACCATTGATGTAAAATAGCTTAGAATAAATGAGAGGTGCTATTGTCTGCACATGACGGGAGGAAGGCCAGCTGGGATGTTCCTCATTCTCTAACTTTCTTCCTTATCCCGCTTCTTCCCCCCTCACAGCTGCCTCCCTTTAAGTCTTTCCTCTGTGGGCTATGCTTCCCCTCCCATAGGATGAGGCCAGGCTCAGCCCAACCCCTCCAGAGCCTGCCGTCCCCTCAGGCGAATGTCAGCCAGGTGTTCCCCCGGCAGGTGCTCTGTGGTCCGCTGAGAACTACGTGTACACTGTCTCTGTGCGTTGGGGGATGGTGGATGAGCAGATAATGGGTATTTCAACTCCATTTCAGCTTCTCTCATGAGCAAACGCTGCAGTCTGCTTTTCCCTGAATGACCTAAAAGCAAACACCCCTGTCTGCAACACCAATTAATTTTCTTCCGTAGACTGCAGCCTAGGGTACAGAAGGAGTGCATATTCTTCCCATGAACACAGCTTTGACCCTACTCTTTGGGAAATAATTACCCTGACTTTATTATTCTAAAGAACCCTTTGCCCACTTCCTGGCCTAATTTTTATTACAAAACGCATCCCTCCACTGAAAAAGCTTCTGCTCAAATCGAAGACTGATGGCACCATCTCCTTAGTGCAGTTCCTCTGGTCCCGAATTTCCCTTTTAATAATCACTGTTCTCCTTTCTGCTCATCCCACCGTCCACTTCAATCTGCCTGTTCTGAAGCTCCAGCTCCCTGTGGGAACCTCCACGCAGCTGCAGGTTCCAGCCTAAAGGGCACCTCTTGGTTCCAGCTCACCACAGACATGACTAACTCACTCTAAACCCAAAGATGAATCACTCAAGCCACCAGCTCCAGCCAGTTTTCTCACAGACCCTGAGACCACGCCAGGTGCACAACCCCCCATCCCGTCCCCATCCTCCTGGGACCGTGGTTCCCAGCTTTGCCCCTGTCCACCCGCCCAGTGTGCATTTGTTCCCACATTCCTAGCACCTGGGCATCCATGGATTTTTTTCCTTTTGTGCTTTGTGGCATTAACAAAACAGTCTTAAGGACAAGCTCAATCCCCAGTTGTCTCTAATTCCAAATCTTCCCACAGCCGAGCAACACTCCCCCACATGCCCCTGAGATCCTCTCTCTCCATCTATTGTACTGCAGTGCTACAATCTCTGTAAACTCTTAAACGTACAATAACAACAAATATAATTCCTTCCAGAGGGAGAGGAGGCCCATCCCTATTTCCCAAGTCTCCAAAAAAACCAATGAGAGTTAGTGCCAGGCAGCCTTAATGGGCGCTCCAGCTCACCCCACCCCCCGCCCCAATTTTCTAAGTCTGCTCAGCAACCAGACCCATGAAATCCAGAAACTAATTTGTAAGGAAAACGAGAAGAGTAATGTCTCTCTGTCGGATTCCCATGGAAGGTCCCTCCCGGACAGGCCGTGCTCTGTAAAAAATGGAGAAGGGCCCCTGGAGAGAAACGCTTATTAACATTCAAAACTCTCCTGGTGGAATGGAGGCTGACCTGCTACAAAATGGAAATCGGCCCACAGGAGCCAGTACTCAGGTTCACAGTACTCATCCCGCAAACAGAGCTGCTAATCGGAAGCAATCACAGGCCTGTTCCCATGCCCAGGGGCAGCCAGCAGAGCTGTCTCCAGGACACGTGCCTCTGTGGCTTCAGAGCAGTGCTATCTGGAAAGGAGAAAAGGAAAAATAAAGTGGGGAAGTAGGAGGGGGGAGACAGAGCTACAAAGGCTGGAGAGAGAGTCAGTGAGCAGGCAGAGAGGGCAGTGTGTCCCTTCAGAGACAGCTAACCTTGCTGGAGCAAAGTATTGATGTGGTCTTCTATTCTTCGTGGGTGGGGGCTGGAGACTTGCAAATGGGTAGATTCACCCTGAGTCATCCCGTGAGTCATAGGCAGGAGGCAGAAATAGATCATACGACCCTCTCTTCCTTGTCACAGATATCTTGCAGCATCTTTAACCAGGATTCCTGAGTAGTGGGGAGGGATTCGGCCACTCCTTGCAGCCAGATTGGTTCATCTGATGAGCTGTCCATCCTCCTCCATTCCAAAGGCAAATGATTTAAAGACGAGAAGGACCAGGCTCCTCAAACAAACATCCCTGGCTAAGGCTACCTCTCTGCTCACATCAAGTACATCTGTTTACCATGGTCAGGGAGGTACAACTCCTTTGCCTCCTGTTATCCTCTGCCTCTACTACGTTTTCATTCCCACACACCTGTGGGTAAAACTGCACTATTTCCAGAATCTCTTGCCTGAACTTAGTGCATCTCCATATCAGTAGTGTTTGCAAGGGGTGGAGAGAAGTAGTCCATCTCCATATCAATAGGTGATTACGAGGTTGGTGGATAGGTTGGGCACCTGGACCAGAGAGGTATTGTTTGACTTCTTCACAGCTGGGTTGAGAGAATCATGGTGAGCAGGAGTAGATACTGCTTGTAAGCAATCAATGGGCTTCTCCCACTTTATTTTTCCCTTTGATTGATTTTGGCCCCAAAGGTGTATTTGTCCCAGGCTGGGAACATATTTTCCCACCAGAGTTGCACCACCACATATACTTGAGTCCATCTAGGACTCTTAGATCGCACTGGAAGCTCTTGCACATCAGAAAACCTTCCTTGATTAGAGCCACCCACATTTTCCTTTTCTCTTACTTGCATTCCCTTAGGGCTGTGACAGACCATGTAGACTGGCCGCCCAACAGCCAAGGTCCTTCCATTGCCTTTGTCACCTGAACCGAGATGAGTTCTTACCCTCCCCGCGCACAAGGCAGGTGCTCCTTCCCCAGCGCAGTCATGTTTTTGGACTCATCATGTGATGATATCACTGGTTTTAAAATGTGGGTGTCTTGCCTGGGGGGGGATTGCCCCCAGGCAAGTTCACGCTGGATTCAGTGAGACCAAATAAAAACTGAAAGTTAGGGTTAAAAGGATTTCTACCAAGTTTAATTCCCATGGTGGCAGGTCAAGTGCTGGAATCACATCTGCCTCTAGGGCATTTGCAATCCATCTCCTCTGTTGCCAGGCAGAGCACTGGGTGGAGCTCTTTATATAGGAACACAGGTGCATAAGCGTTAGCCTACACGGTAGGCCAATTACATCATCAAGTAGTTTAGGTTCAGGTGAGGATCCTGGCCATAGGAACTTTCATTTTCCCTATGGTAGGTTTTATTGTTTTTCAGGTATGGTGAGGCCAATAGATCAGGAGACAGTTGCCATTGAAAAGATTGTTACTCACAGCTCCCCAGGAGGAAGCATACCACACGATGCTAGGAGGCCACATAGGGAAGCACCAGGGTCATCTGGAGGGAGAAGCAGCAAGGGAAATGTGGGCAAGAGTATTTTTCCAGTGTCTGTAGGACAGAACAGATGAAGCAGTATAAGCAAGATTGGCTAGTTGAGTGATTTCAGTGGGCTCTGGGCACAGGGCAGTCCCTAGTTGTCTGGTACCTGGCCCTGGGATGATTAGGGCAGCTGGATGGTGGCTCAGAGTGTGAAGCCCGATAAAGGAGGTGGTTGGGGCGTGGGGCATAAAATCTGGATTGGTTGGCTTGCATATGAAATGTATGCTTGTAGGCCAATAGTTTACTATCTTTAGGAATGAGGTAGCCCTGGGAGGGGCAGTTTCTCCAGGGTCAGCAAGGGTCCAAGAAGGAAATAGAAAGGCATAATTAGTGCAGTTGGCCTTGGAGATGCTGCAGCCATCTTGTGACCACAAGACAAAGCCAACAGGATTCCCAAGAAGCTTTAGGCCTTCTGAACTTGCTGAACTACCAAGTTAAGCAACCCTGAATCACCTTCCTCTGACGTTCTTATTAAGTAAGACAAAGCCACTTTTATTCAGCTATTATTATGTTACCTGCCACTGAAAGCATCCTTACTATATATTTAAGCCTTTGGTTTACTCTAAAAGTAAAAATTCTAACTTCATTCTGTTTTGTTACATTAGAGTTGCTTTTTCAAGAATGAGTTGCTTGAAATAATATCATTCCTAGGTTGCAGGAACTATACATGAAGTCATAATAAACCATTTCATTTGTTTAGAATTATTTATTTTATGACCTTTCAGTCGCCACCTAACCTTTCCAGAGTTGAGTAGGAAGTGAAAAATAAGTGTTCTGAATCCAGCTAAAGAAGGAGAGTGGCACCTTTTCCCCCTCCTGACTCCTGGATCTTCTCAGAATGTGTTTCCTCCAGGAGATAGGTTGGGACTCCAGGTATGTGAGATGGAAGAAAGACATGACTAGGAAGGGGTGAAGTTAGTGAAATTCATTTGCTATTCGACTGGAAGACCAAATAAGTATAGTGGGGGACAACGTTATCTTAGAAATGAGAAGACAAGCTTCCTAGACTTGGGTTGGCTGCTGTCCAGATGTGTGCCCTCTGCCAGATCATCTGATGTTTCTAGGTTTTTCTCAATCCCAAAATGAAGAAGTTGGACCAAATTATTCTTGGTTGCTTCAAGCTCTAAAAACTCCATGATTCTAAGTATAAATAGACCATCTCAACTGACTTTCTGTTAAAATGCCAAATAAAATCAAGTTCTTTATTAGACATTGTCGGGGCCAGGCTGCCCCATAATGTACCACTTGGTCATGTGGACTATTTTGAGCTGAGACCCTGTGGGCTCAAGAGAAGCTTTTGTCCCTTCCTCAGCTACTTAGAAGAATCTAAATTGGGGTCTTTCCCAAAATAAGGTTTTTTAATATTACCAGAGATAAATTTTATGTGAGTGACCCATCTGTACGGCAGGGCAAACATCTGGTCTACTTACTGTTTCCCTCCCCTTTGGAGCCCAGGCCCCTATCCCATTCCTTGGCTCAGGGTGGCATATACACTTCATTTTACCTTTCTGTCTTTGAACCTCTCAAGTATGTGGGGTTCTTATATGTACGACATTAAATTTTATTTTCTCCTGTTAATCTGTCTCATGTCAATTGAATTCTTAGACCATCAGGAAGAACCTTGAAAAGTAGAGAACATTTTTTCCTCAACAAAACAAAGACCATTACATGAATTAGAAGAACTGGCTGTAAGTAATTCTGTTTGGCAGGGCCCTCTACCAAGATATGGAAATGACTTGTCAGTGATGTTTATTACCACCACGGTTCCAGGTTGAAGCGTGTTCCTCTCTCCAACCCTAGAACCTCAGAATGAGACCTTCCTGGGAAATGAAGTCCTTGCGGCTGTAATTAGTTTAGGTGGGCCACACTGGAAAAGGGTGAGCTCTTAGTCCAGTGATTGGTGCCCTTATAAGAAGGGGAGAGAAACACACACAAAGGGAACATCATGCGAAACTCGGAGACACACAGGGAGAAGACAGCCATGCGACAACAGAGGCAGAGACTGGAGTGATGCACCTATAAGCCCAGGAAAGCTGAAGATGCCCGGAAACACCAGAAGCTAGAATAGGCAAGGAATGGTTCTCCCGGACAGGTTTCAGAGGGAATATAACATTGATGACACCTTGATTTCAGATTTCCAGCCTCCAGAATTATGAGACAATAAATTGCTGTTGTTTTAAGCCACCCAGTTGGTGGCACTTGGTTACAGTAACCCTGAGAAACGAATACAGTTAGTTTATTTGTTGAGTGTTTATTGTTGCTTACTATGTATCGACATTTGTTGAATGCTTACCGGGCACCAAGAGCTGTGCCAAGTACTCAATGTGCAGAATCTCTTTTAATCTTCACCACAACCTTATGATCATGATGCTTTTCTTAAATCTGTGTTTTACAGGTCAGGAATATAAGGTGTTAAGAGTTAAATACATGCCCACAATCATCCAGGTAAATAACGGAGTTGGAACTTTGAGGTACAGCACCCTTCGTTGTAAGGGTCTTAAGTGTTAAGGGGATTTTATGTATTTGAGGCCTCTTGTGGGGACCAAGATTTCTGTACTACTAGAGTTGTTTTCCCGTTTACGATGTGCCTGCCCAACAAAGCTGTATGATAAAGTGCCTCTAAACGGTAAACTGCACGCATCACGCCCCCTGCCCAAACCTCTTCGATTTCCCACTAAAACATCCCCTCCCGCCTTCTCCCCCATCTTAGCGGGTGGCTCTGTGCATTTGCTTAGGCCAAAATCCCGGGGTGCCCTCAGTCCTTCCGCCCACTGCTAACACCGGAACCCCCAGCACTTCTGTGCGCTCGCGCGGTGTGTTCAATCCAATCACATCGCCCCGTCCCACTGACCCCACCCCGGGCACGGCCCCCTGCACCCCTCCCCTGAGCTCGCCGCTCTCGCCTGGCTCTCGTCTCCCTGTTGGTAACGGCCCCTCCTGCTCTCCTGGGGCCCATTCTCCACCAAGCAGCCAGCAGGGGCTTTCACATTTTCAAACAAATTAGGTCATAATATTCTCCTGCTTAAAACCCTCCAAAGTCTTCTCATTTCGCTAGAATAAAACCCAACTCTTTCTGTGGTCTGCGAGGCTCCACCAGCCTGGCCTTTGTCCTCCCTGCAGCCTCCTGCCTCCTGCTTGCTAGGTGTGCTGTCACTATGTGTGGTCCTCAGATATTCCTCGGCTTTGTGCTGTTTTCTTCACCTAAAATGCTCTCACCTGGAGCTTGGGTGGCGGCCTCCTCATTATTTAGACTTCAGTGGACTCCCCTGAGCACCGTATTTAAAACAGTCCCTTCCCTCAGCCCCATTCATCTCATCACCCTATTTTATTTCCTTTATCCTCTGAAAATTAGCATAACTTTTTTTCATTAAGGTATTATTGATATACACTTTTATGAAGGTTTCACATGAAAAAACAATGTGGTTACTACGTTTACCCATATTATCAAGTCCCCCCCATACCCCAATGCAGGCACTGCCCATCAGTGTAGTAAGATGCCACAGATTCACTGTTTGCCTTCTCTGTGCTACTCTGTCTTCCCCGTGATCCCCCCCACACCATGTGTACTGAACATAATACCCCTCAATCCCCTTCTCCCTCCCTCTCCACCTGCCCTCCCACACCCTTCCCCTTTGGTAACCCCTAGTAGTATAATTTTTTATTAACTTACTTTCTTGTTTTTTGTTCCTTTCCACTAGAATTCAAACTCCCTGGGAGCAGGGGCCCTGCTTCACTGCTGGAGTCCAGTGCCTGGAAGAGTGTGGGCATGAACAGATGCACCATAAATGCTGCCTGAATGTGCGGGTGAAATGCTGAGATCCTCAGAGTGGGACCTGTGCTTCTGGAAACCGTCTCATGTCTTTGCTGCTCCCGGGTCAGCTCTGTGGCCCTGGATGACCAGAGAAACTTCTCTTCTAAAATTTCTAATATAGAATTTTCTGAGTGGTCCTAGGATTTCACATTCACAAATAGTCTCACAGTGTGCATAGATAGATTCAGAAATTTGTCCTTAATTTTTTTTTCTCTGTTCAGTGAGACAGATTCATCTTCCACACACATGTAGGCTTCACCTGCCCCAAACCTGGGACCTTTCCATCCTATCTAAGCTCACGTTTGTAAATGTTTTCTGGATTAATTACTTCCAACAGAGAGCCCATCTGGAGCCCCTTGCCAATTATTCTGCCTCTCTAACCACTCTACGCTGCTTGGGAAAAAGAGTTTTTCTGCCACATAGACATAAGAGAAAGGACACAGGACATAGGAGAAAACTAAGGTCTTTTTTAAAATTAAGCCCATACTTGGTACTCTTCTCAGATGCATTGCATCTATTTGTAATAAATGGAAGTGGACTTGTATTTCTAGGAAAGTGATTTCTCCATTCCCCTCAGTACCGTTTTTGCTGGCGCATTGACCTTTATCCCCTCCAAAAGCTGTTCTTAACGCCCAATCCACTGAGGTGGGGGAGAAGGGAACCCATAGTTATGCAGGTCCAGCAGCTAAAACTGTGGCAGCGTGTTCCTCCAGACCCTTGAAAAACCTCTAGGAAGCACTGCCAGATGCGTAGAGACTCTGAGCTTGAGATGATGAGTTCTGGGCAGTGTGGCTTTTCCTGGAGTCCAACACAGCCCTGGACATAAAGTCTCCAGCGCAGCTGCCCACCGCCACCGTGTTCATCCTTCCCATGCCGGCCCAGGAAGCAGAAGGATGAAAGCGAGTTAAAGAAAGTTAAGTTAGCTTGGCGTTAGCCGCGAAGAGGAAAGTAGCAGTGTCTATTTTGGGCAATATCATCTCCCGGCAAAACTGTCCAAATTCCTCTCCTTTGGTGAAAGGTGTTTGGAAAGCAGTCTGACTAAGCAGTGTATTTTGGTGAAGGTTCTTTTGGTTGCAAATAACAAAAACCCTTTTGAGCTATCTTAAACAAATAGGAATATGGATCACAGGGATATGAATATCTCACAAAACTCGAGATCAGGGAGAAGATATTGGCCTCAGGAGACGTCTAAGCCAGGAGCTGGAAAACCCACAGGAACCAAATCAGCCACATCCTGCTTTTCTTTTCCTTTAAGGTCATGTAGACTCTCATCCCTGTTTCTCTCTGTACCTCCATTTCATTCTCTCTCTCTCTGCATACTGGCTTTTTCTGCTTCTCTCTGACAGCCATCATTCAACTCTCCAGCTTATATGTTCTCCGTTCCAGCCACACACAGGGACCAGCCACTCCAGGTTCCCAGAGAAAGTCTGACTGGCTCAGCTCAAAGCAGGTACCCGTTTCTGATCCGTTCCGATCCTGGCCGAGTGAACACATACTAACACCTATCAGGAAGCCATCCCCACAAGCTGAAAGGGAAAAGCAGAGAGGATTTTCAGACGACTTGCCACTTAGGTTTGGCAACAATCCCCAAAAGTACTTACCCTGTACTTCGCTCTGCATGCACAGAGCCGCTTGTTCATCTGGCCACTGTTGCTATTCTGGTCCTTTAACTCAAGCAACCTTGGAGAGTTAAAAAATGACTGGTATCTGGCTCTTTATTGCTTTTCTTATCTGAGGAAGTATTGTTACGAGAACTTTCTAATGAATCCTAAAGTCATTTTTTGCAGAGAAGTTTTTTTCTTCTTTCCAAATGTCTGAACAGGGGTCTCGAGACCACGGCCTCACCATCACTTACTGTCATACCCTGGGAACTAGGGTAGCGGTCCTGGGACCATGTTAGTTAAGGTTAGGAAATAATAGGAATAATAATAGGAAGAGGGAAGGTAAAGGAGAAACAGATGTGGAGTAGGACGGGCAAACATGCCTTGAACACTTAGGGCTGCCGGGCATTGCAGGGAGCACCTTAGGGACTCAGGGGCCATTCCTTTCCTCCAGCAAGTTAGAGACACCGGGAGCTGTAACTGTTCACCCACCACACGCCAAACTGCTCCTCTCCTCCAGACGGCCCTGCAACTGCTTGATTGCACAAAACATTACTATTTTCATTTGCACAAATAGCTTTCATTTATACCTAATCACCATGTAGCACAACGATGACGATGCGCTGATTAACCTTTGCTTTAAGATTAATTTCAACATTAAACTCTGCCCGTTATATCTCGGCTTCCTAGTTTAATGTTTGTACAGAATCGATTGTCTATTCAAACTTAAAAATAATAAGAGGAAACATTATACCCTGGGATACTTGGCTATAATGCAGATGGTACAGGTCCTTCCACAAACAGCAGAGGATAATTGGAAATTCTGAAGAATTTTCCTTAAGATATTTGGATATCATTTTTGGAATGGAAAGACTATTAGTGTCATAGAGATATGTCGTGTGGTCTGGTTGCATTTTTAAGGTGCTAAATAGAGAGATGGGGTGGAAGAGTACTAGTAATAAAGTCAAAAGCCATGGCCAGCCTGCCTCCCACAATTACTAAGTATGATACGTGACCAAATATAGATTTCCCTGGTATATCTGATCTTCATCCGCAGTTCCTGGAAACACTACAGAGCCTTAAAGGTGAAATGGGTGTCTTTTCATGCTAATGAGAGACTTTGGGCCCCACCCAAGGGCAGGGGCTGGACGTTGAATCAGCCAATGGCCAATGATGTAGCCAATCATGACTATGCAATGAAGCCCTCACCAAAACCCAGAAGAGCTTCTCCCTGTCTTGCATCCTGCTTCTCCATTGGAAAGAGCTTCTGTGCTTGAGGAACCGGAAATTTCCACATGCCACTGAGCCAGGCCCCAAGCTCCACGAGGACAGGAGCTCCTTTATTGAGACCTTGCCCTGTGTCTCTCTTCATCTGGCTGTTAACTTGTAGGCTTTACAGTATCCTTTATTAAACTGGTAAATGTTAAGTGTTTTCCTGAGTTCTGTGAGCTGCTTAGCAAAATTAACCAAACCTAAGGCGGAGGTCGTGGGAACCGCCAATCTGTAACCAATTGGTCAGAAATACAGGTGACAGCCTGGGGCTCGTGACAAGCATCTGGAGTCCAGGGTGGAGGGCAGTCTTATAGGACGGAGCTCTTAACTGTGGGGAATCTGGCGCTGGCTCCAGGCAGACAGCATCAGAACTGAGTTCTCAGACACTGGTGTTTGAGAATTGCTTGGTATGGTGTGTGGGAGCCTCTCCCCCTACCCCTGCCACATACACCATTTGGAATCGGGTCCAGGAACCTGATAGGAGTTGAGTGGAACACAACTCTCATAAGTAAATAGTACTGTCAGATACTTTAGTAGTAGCAATAATAGTAATGGCAACAATACAGAAACAATATAGAATCAAGATGGTAGCATCTATTGAGCTCTTTCTATATGCCATGCAACATCATATTTAATCCTCAGAATAACCCTCAGGAATTGGTGCTAGGAGCAATCTTGTTTCTCCAGAAGAGGAAACTACAGTTCAGAGATGCTAAGTAACCTGACAAAGACCATGTCGATAATTCATAGGTAGTCTGGATTGGAATCCAGGTCTGGCTGCCATCAACACTCAAGGTCTTTCCAGTTCTCCCAGGCTGTCTCCATGGTTAAATAATCCCTAATCTCCAAGAATCTCAGCTTCACAAGGTCTTGATAAGGTTCAATAGAATCACACACCCAGAGCACTTTGTAAAATGCTAGAAAGAGTACATTTGTTAGAGACTTAGAAAGTTTACCTGGTTTCCTTGAAAAAAAAAATAGTAAACTTTTCTTCCTTCCTTCCTTCTCTCATTTTCTACCATTCTCTCCTCCCAGTCCTTTCATCCCTCTCTTTTGTTATCCCTCTGCTTCCTTTCCATTCTGCAACAACTCCATTCTCACCCCCAGCCCTGCCTGATTTGGGAAAAAATTAACCAGGGAGCCCAGGAGAACATGCCTTTTAATTAGTCATCCTTGATTCAGTCTCCAGGAGTGGCTCTGCTATGCTGAGGACAGAAGGGGACCTGAGAGCTTCTTGCTGGTGCAGAGCTGGTTGCACACCCAGCAGGGGCTCAGAGCAGAGCTGCAAAATGATGGGTGATATCGTTGCTCCGTTGAGGGTACTCACTGGATAGATACAAGGAGTTTCCTTTTATAGGATCATCTTCACGCTGAGTCTCAGGCACCGACCTGGAATTCTCCTAGAGAAAAACTGGACGTTAATAGGGTGCAGTGGATAAGGCATAGCATCTGTGACCAGAAGATCCAGATGTGAGTCCCGATTGTGCTTTTTTGCTTTGGGATCTTGGGGAAGCTCCTGACCCTCTCTGAGGGTTTTCTCATTTATGAAAAGAGGAGAGTGGCAACAACATGAGTTGGAGGTGTGAGTATTGAAGGAGGTAATAGATACTTTGTAAGCAGTGTGCTTATGACTAATCATAAATATTAGTTGCGATTAAAACTATGTATTTTTCCAGTAATGAGGAGAGGACAGGGTGAAAGAGAGTTGCCTGAACCCTTGGAAACTCTTCCTTAGGGGTAGGATCTGTTGATAGTTCACTGGCTTCTGGGAGGTTCACTAATTGTCCTTTATCATCTTCATTATTTAGACAAACAAGCACAGATGTGACTTACAGCACTTGCAGAGCAGATGGCTGCCCCCGAGACCCAGACAGTGACGATGGCGGGAGGATGAGGTGAATTCTGCGGGACTGGGCTTTGTGACAATGGAGACCGTTTCCCTGCGGCTGACTCCCCAGCAGCTCAGGGAAGTGACCGAGCCATTGAATAAGGGAGAGGCAAGTGTCCATTATACACAATTAGCAATAACCCCACAACCCTGCTGTCCTACTAATGGGTTTCAGCTCCGGGCAAGTTCACTCTCCATTCGGTGAGACCGAAAAATGACAATGGGACGTTCTTGGGATAAAAGGGTTTATACCCAGCTTTATTCCCATGGTGGCAGGTCAAGTGCTAGAATCCCGTCCACTCAGAGCGAGTCTGCAGGCAGCAAGCCGGTCTCTGCCTCTGGGCCTCTCCGCCCCCGCAGCTGTCTCAGTCTCTGTCCTTCATGCGAGCACTCCTCCAGCTTCTGCTCTCCTGCAGCCGTTGCAGCCCAGAGCACTGGGCAGAGGTCTTTATATAGAATCAATAATAACGTATTGCCCACACGTCTGTAGTGAGTAAGCTGACCAGCGCCAGGTGAGAATTCTGGCCACAGGAACTCTCATTTTCTCTACACCTGCCCTCATGAATTCCGACACCCCCAAAACTATTGCCTTTCTACAGTGTCTTCCCCACCACCTCCACTCCCAGCTGTCCTGACACCCATTTTGTCCTGACTTTGAGGAAGCAGGAATGCTGAGGTGGCTAGCAAGGTTCGCCCCTGTCTAACCCTGCCAACCCCGAGCGGCAGGGAAGCTCTGAGGTGCCACGTCCTTAGGAAGAGTGATGTCTACACCCACACGGAGAATGGAGTGCGTTCCTTGAGCCTGCACAGAACTGGGTATTAGAAGACAAGAAACTATACTCAGGTTCTACCACCAAAATGCTGTGTGACTCGGGCAAGTTGCTTAATCTCTGTGGGGCCTCAGCTTCCCTTCTCAGTAAAAGGGAAATATGTGTTCTGACTTCCTCATGTCGCTGATATGAGGACCAAACTGAACAACAAAAACAAAACAAAACAATCCGGGGAACCAAAAACTCTGTTCAAGGGTTTATTTTTAGGAGGACACGAAAGCAGTTGAAAGCAACAGGCGAGGTGCTACACAGAGCCACCCTGCTGGATCTTAAAAACGTGCCCCTGAATAGAAAATGCAAGAAACATAATGAGCTATATTACACAACACTATTTACATAAATTAAAACTACATGCTCCCAAGACAGTCATAATGTTTTTCAGATTCAACATTAAACCATAACAGTGACAGGACTAGGGAACGGGGCTGGACTGAATGAACGGCAAGGATTGTGCAGGCACCGTGGTGACGGCGTGACACGTGCTGAGGAGAGGACCAGTCCAACCCTGTGCGCTTGAAATTCAAGGACAAAAATGTCATTATTAAGCCTCAGCTTTGGGAAGTAAGAAAGGCATGTTGGCAACACTTTCTTCTGCGACATAGTCTTTCATTTATTCATTCACGCAATTAACGTTTATTAAACATCTATAATCAGCCGAAAGGTGCAGGCTACTAGGACCACAGAGCTTAAAAATAATAGGTCCTGTCTATTGTTTATAGACTAGGAAATGGGTGATGAATTACAGTCTGGTGTGGCGGCATCTGGTAGAGGTGAAGACAAGGGACCGCAGAAGGGAGGGACCTTGTGCACCGGCCTGGGTGGAGGCGGGCGGCCGGGGCAGCCACAGTGGGCAGCGGGTGCTTGAGCGGTACTGGAAGGACCAGGCTGCGCCAGTCTGGCAAAGAAGGTGGGGCTGGAGACTTTGGGCGTGGGAACCAGCAAGTTCAGTGGCCCTGAGACTTAGCTCAGAGTGGCTAGCGCAGACACGACACAAAGGCAAGGCCTGGGTGGTGGGGAGCAGAGCGCACGCAGGCCCCTGCTCTGCAGGGCCTTTGAGGCCATGATGGAGAGTGTGGGTTTTCCCTGCAGGCGTGCAAGTGGATGTGGGTTTAGACAGGATAGCATCGCATGCACATATTTTTAACAACCCTCCCCGACACACATGGAGATTGGGCTGCAGGAGGGCAGGGGGCCATTTGGGAGTTTTCAGGAGCCCTGGGGGCCTGGACTAAGGTTGGGGACCTGGGGACAGAGAGAAGAGACCAGGGGTGGGATACTGTCAGTGGAAGAATCCAGGGTTATGCTGGTCGGTGTCTGACTAAATGTGGGATAAGGGAGGGTCAGGGATGATGGGCCAGGTTTCTTGGCAGAAACCAAGGTTTCGGTGGCTGACCACGCCTCTCTTCAGAGCAGGACACCCAGGAGGAGGGACAGGCTTGGGCAAGGTGATCGACTTGGTTTTGGAGAAACTGGGTTTCGGCTGCAGAAGGTGGTTGTATAACACACATACGCAACTCGGGAGCAGGCCCCGGGATGGAGACATCTATATTTGGCAGCCCTGAATGTGAAGCCATCGGAGGAGATGAAACATCAGGGGCCCTGAGAGGTGAGAGGGGAAGAGAGCCATGAGTGGGCCACGTGTCAAGGGCTGGGTGGAGGACTTGGAGCCCAGAGAGGGAGGGAAAGCAGACGAGAGCCGAGGAGATGAGGTGAAGAACGAGTGGAGGAAAGCAGGAGGGAGCAGATGATGCAGACGGGCCAGGTCACATCAGGGCTGAAATGAGCGCAGCAAGCAAAGGCCCCTGCTAACGGCGGCGGGTACACACAACAGCGGGCTGAGACACCGCGAGGGAAGTAGAGGCTGCAGGTGC
The DNA here is from genome assembly GCA_029783875.1 of Phataginus tricuspis. Taxonomy (NCBI): domain Eukaryota; kingdom Metazoa; phylum Chordata; class Mammalia; order Pholidota; family Manidae; genus Phataginus; species Phataginus tricuspis. The sequence goes on from JAQQAC010012408.1 coordinate 11,515,641, forward strand.
AGAAAACTCAAGAAATATGGCTGGAAAGGGAAGGGGGGAGATAGGACTATGACTAGAGGGAACCAAGAAAGGAATGTTTAATGGATGAGAGCAACTTTATCTACAGAGGAGAGGATTTGGGCAAAAGAAAGAGACTTCCCTTCCTCTACGCAGAAGAGAAGGGAGAATTGTGGGGAGGGGATCCTGCAGAAGGCAGCAAGCGCAGGGCACAGCAGAAAGCCAGGGACTGGCAGGGACTGCCTCTTCCCCAGGATGCGGCGAACTTCCCGGCTCCCCGGGAAAGCCTTGGCTCTCTGCAAATTAGACTGGTAGCTCTGGCGAGGCCACTGTAAACATTTTTTCCCACTTCGTCACTTCCTTTGTCCCCAGCTCCCTCCCAAAGAGGCAAGAACACTGAGGTGCCTCAGAGGCAACAGGGAGGAGGGCCTGGAGCTGGAAGCCATAGGAAGTGGAGACTGGGAAAAGGACACCGGTTTGTAATGGGACACAGAGCGAGGTCGACGCCCCTCATAACCCCAGCCCACGCCTCTGCTGAGCCTAACGCAAGCTGAGGATCCTCGTGGGGGGGGGAAATGGTCGCGGCCCCTTCGCACTAGAAGCCCGTTCTCGCGGCCCTGCCCCTCGGCCCCGGGCCCCCTCTCGGTCTCTCACTCACTCCTGCTCCTTTGCCTCCTGGGGTCCTTTCATTTCTGAGCCTGGCGCCTCCTCAGGAGTTTTGTCTTGTGTTTGATACTTTGACGCTTTAGCTTTCGTCTGTCTTGGGCAAAGGGAATTGTTATGGAATAAAACAAGATATACTTTTTATTTTAAATGAGGTCATGAATGAGAAGGAAAAGCAAAGTTGAAGACATAGGATAAATCCAAAGGTAAGGTGAAATGCCAAAAATGCATTCCAAGAGCTTCTGCATATCTTACTTTAAATGGTCACAGATGGATTTCTGAGCTTCCTGGTAGCCAATGTAAAGAGGAAACATGATTTGGTATGCAACTGACTGTGCTTTTAAATACAAATAAATGTATTTAAATACAAGAAAAAGGGAATTCAGAATGAAAGAGAGGCAAAGGGAACCTCCAGAATGAGAGTAAAAGAAAATCTCAGGGTAGTGGTGGCAGGCCTAGAGAGTACTACAACATGCCGGGAGCTGTCTCCAAACAGCTGTCTCTATTGGAGGAAAATGATGGAATACCTGATATATTTGAGAATATTGAAGAGTTCAAAGTTCAGCATGTAATAATGATAAATAGAAATACATAGACATTTAGCAAAATGACAATTATCCCCAGTAAAAATTAAACGGAGCAAGAAAGAAAAATTAATAGCTCGGCTATGAATAGCATTTATGTGCTCATAAGAATGTAATCCTCAAATGTCAACCTAAGTGTTCGTCATATTCATGCTGTCATATATTGAGAGGAAAAGAAAAAAGTAAGTTGAGATATTATGTTGATTGTTTTATCTGCTAAGTTTGGGGGTAGTTTGTATTTCTCACTGCAAAAATGAAAAAGTGGAAAATCAGTATATAACACCTAAAAGAGAAACACCAGGGAAGTAGCAGCACAGGCTTGTTACTTAAAGATACGAAAGTTAGTACCAAAAAAGAGCTTATAAAAGTTGAGGCCGGAAGATCTGCCTCCAGGCTGGCTCACTCCCCAGCTCAACAGCTGGCGAGTCCCTGCTGGCTGTGGGCAGGAGGCCTCAGTTCCTCACCACATAAGGCTGCCAGAATGTCCTCAGCACACAGTAGCCAGCCTGCCCCACAGTGGACAGGATAAGAAAGAACATGGTGGAAATTGCAGTATCTTTTATGCCCTAGCCTCAGAAGTAGAACCCCATCATTCCAGTCCTGTCCTATTGGTTACCCAGGTGAGCCCTGTGTCATTCAGTGTGAGAGGCCACTGCACAACGGAAGCAAGGGTCACTGGAGGCAGCCACACCAATGTTCAAAAAGAAGAAACTTGCCTACTCATGTGACCCTCCTCCTCGATACTCTTATGATGGGTACATCATTAGGCTAGTGGCAAAGCAGAGAAGCCCCGTGCTAAGAAGGCTAGCCCACCAGAGGCCAAAACCATGCATTCACCCACCCAACTCTGAAAAGTCTCTGAAGGTCTGTCTTGGATAAGTCAGATAAGATTTACCACGGATAAGACTTAGAGAATCTAGAGGAATGGGGGGAATGAATGGCTTTTGCCTTCATTAATGCTATTTTTTGCAACTGAGCATTTGGTAAATGCTGAGCTGCAGGGAGCTCAACAGCATGCTGTCTGACAAGGGCATGCAGGTGGGCACCTCCCTGCTACCAGTTAAGGGCCCCTCCACGTTCTTTAGTAGGCTGAGCTGGAGAGGGGCCGTCATCCACCCGTGAAAGTTCAGGAGCCTGGCTGGGACACGTGCTTGGCTGGAAGGAGAGCCTTCTTCGTGTCACACTTGTCCTAGATGCAGACGGAATTGGCATTTACGGCATTCTGACTTTAAATGCACACCTTTCCTCCTGGCCTGACCGCAGAAAAACTATTCACTCCCTTTTTTAAAGTCTATTAACCCTTCAAAGTGTACCTCAAAAGCTCTCTGTCCCTCAAGCCTGAGGAGGGAAGGCACGTACGAAGTGTGCTTAACAGAGGTGGACCTACTGACCCCAACAAACTCCACCACGTCCTCAGATACAGGGCACATCTCAACCAGGTACCACCGGGTCAGCTTGCAACCTTCCCAGACCTCAGGTCTGTTCTCAAGAAGCCCTTATCACCTTTGCCTCTGCGAAGTATGCCTTTAGAAAAGGATGATTCTAGGGACACAGAGACGTCCACAAAGGACATCCACAATTTTTGTGTTTGTTCAGGCTTCTCCCCAACCCCCCAAGGAAAAGACTTTAGTTGTCTTTGGACTCTCAAGACCCAAGAGGTTAACAATCCTCCTTAGAGGACACAAACCAGGCCTGCAGGCCAGATGTGACCCTCTTGAGTTTATTGGTTTGGACTGCACTGTTTTGTTTTGCTTTGTTTTTTGGAGAAAGGGGTTAGCAGCATTAAAAAAATCAGAGGATTTTATACAAATATCTAGTGTTTTGTGTTTTTTTTTCAATTGGAAAATAAGACAACCCTGCGCCCACATTCCCTGGTGGCAAGAATTGGCCAGATCTGGGCAACAGCTGCCCTTCAGTCCCCACCAGACCAGTCTTCTTTCTGATAATTCTGCCTTCTGGACCCCAGTTTAGGTCTTTTGTTTTGATCTTGAAAACGGGCCATGTTTCTCTCCCAGCAGTTGGTTGTTACTGGGTTCAGGCCACTGCTGGCCACGTTCCGTTTTCTCTCCACCCGGCGCCTCGCTCTCACCCGGGAGCGCCTCCTCATGCGCCCTCCCCCCGTGGGAAGCCCTTCCTCTGCTCACCTTTCCGCACCTGCGGAGGGACCCCCTGAGCCTACCGCTCCCCTGGCTCCGCCCCCAGCTCCTGATTGGCGGGCGGGCAGCCCCGCCCATGGCAAGGTGTGTTTGGCGCCGTCCTCCAGCCTTGCGGGGCAGGTCCCCTGGCGAGGACCTAACGACCCCATTTTCCTCCAGATGTGAGAACTTCCATCAGGAATAAAGGTGATGCCTTGTTCTCCACCAGCCTGCTGGTCTGTGGATTCGGGAATCGCACTGCTCTTCGCTTAGCTGCAGTGCGACCTTACTAGTCAATCTCTCTTCTGCCTCCGTGTCTTGGTTTTGAAAAAGAGGAGCTTAAGTCTAGTGTCACCCTCGTCGAGTTGTCATGAAGAAAAAAATGAGATAATCCATTTTTTTAATGCGTACTCAGACTCGTATCCAGAACACAGTAAGATCTCAATCATTTATCATAATTTCTGATCACAGTGATTTAAAAATTAAACCAAAGTGAGTTAGAAAAAACTTCCCAGTCTTGCCTTTTGTGTATCTCTTACTTACTAACACACTCAGAACACTTCCTAACGACAGATGTGTGGGGTTTTCCCCACTGAGCAGTTCTCTGCAACACCAGCTGGGTGTCCTACAACTTAACTTGGTTCTGACACTACCTACCTGGAGATGGGGTCACGTCCCACAGGCTAAGGGCTCAGCCCCATAAAGCTGCCCTCACCCCGCTTCAGAAGCCAACCACAAGTCCCCATTTTTCCCTGTGCTGACAAATCGGCCGTAAATCAGAGGTTCCCACGACCCCCTCCTCAGGTTTGGTTAACTTGCTAGAGTGCTTGCGGAATTCAAGAAAACAGTGTTTATCAGTTTGTTATAAAAGGATATGATAAAGGATACAGATGGACTTCCGAATGGAAGAAATGCATAGGACAATGTCTGGGAGGGCAGCCCGGGAGCTTGTCCCCATAGAGCTGGGGTGCGTCACCCTCCTGGCACACGGACATGTTTGCCGAGCTGGAAGCTCTCCAAACCCCATACTACTGGGATTTTATGGAGGTTTCCTCGTGTAGGCATGGTCAGTCATTAACTCCATTTCCAGCCCCTTTCCCCTCTCCGCTCTCTGGAAAATGGGGTGTGGGGCTGAAACCTCCAAGCTCCTATCATGACTTGGTCTTCCTGATGACCAGTCCCCAGCCAGGAGCCTTCAGGAGGCCACCCAGAGTCACCCCATTAGCACAAAAGAGGCTGCCGGTGCTCTTATCACTTAGCAGTGTACAAGGGTTTGGGGAGCTCTGGGTCGGGAACTGGGGGCAGAGACCAATTTCTCTCACGCAGCACAAAGCAAATAGAGACACGCAGGCTCTCCTGGGCTGATGCTCCTTCATTCTTCCTTCTCCAACCTCTGCAGCGGCTCCGGGGAATCCCCAGGGGTCCTCCAAACAGAGTTTAAAATGACTACCCCGCTGTCAGCTCCCCAGTAGCTGGAGCCAGACCCCTGAAAGTCACCCTGGATTCCTCTCTCCCCTTTCCCCCCATACTCAGCAACCCCAGGTCCTGTCGGCAACCCCTCTCAAGTTTCTCCCCATCTCTCCCCTTTTCTTAACCCCACTGCTACTACCCCTGCCTTCATGAATTCTTTCTTTCATCCATGAATTCAATAAACCATCATTTAGCCAGTATTTATCGACATCGATTGGGTGCCACACCCTGAAGTAAATACTAGGATACAGCAGTGAGCAAAACAGACCATCCCGGCCTTCAGAGAGCTTCCTTTCTACTGAAAGGAGACAGAAAATGGGGAAGTAAACATACAGTTGGCAGATGGAAAAAACTAAACCATGGAAGTGGGACAGGCAGTGGAGAGCGAGGGGACGATGCTAAAGTCTTTTCAAAAAGAAGGCTCTAAGCAAAGGGTTGAAGAGATGGAGTGAACCATGTGAACTTCTGGAGGAAGAGCATTCCAGGGAGAGGGAAGAGAAGGCGCGGGGGCCCCAAGGTCACTGCGATTCGCATGTTCAAGGATCCGCTGCAGGTCCCTGTGGCTGAGCCAGGGGAGGCTGGGTGGGCCATGAGGTCGCCGAGATAACGGGCTGGCCGGTGGAGTCAGGCGCTCATTGGACTGGCTTCAGTCTTGACACGGAGGGCCACGGGAAGCCTTGGCCGACACCGCCAGATTTCCCCCCGCATTCCTGTAGTGGCCTCCCTGACCTCAGACTTCACCCTGTCTGCCTGCCCCCTGAGGCCCCCAGCCCCAACCCCTCCTCTCACCCCCATGGACTCAAGTTTTCTACCACCTGTCATTCCCACTCTTGACACCTTCAACAGCTCCCCGCTGTTGCTAGGAAATGTCAGCTCCCTTGTGGAGGCTTTAAATCTTTGTGATCTGGGCTTACCCCCACCTCACTAGTCTCTCCACAGCCCCTAACCAAGGAACACCCCCTACCTTCAGTATTTCAGAGCAGATTCTAATTCTCTGTGGGGGCCACTGCCTCTTGCCCTTTTTCTGTTCCAGCTGCTCCCCTGCATGCAACGTGCATCCCCGTCCCCTTCACTCTCTTCCAACTGCTCAAGCGCTTCCCTGACACCCCTGGAGGTGGGGAGACCATCCATGCCCATCAGGAAGTTCCCATTTTCCTGGCTCTACGAACAGCACTTTTCCTCACTGTCCACGCACTCACGTCTCTGCCTGAGCGAGTGCTCTGAAGACCAGGCAGGTCTTCTTCATCTCAGCATCTCTAGTGCTCCGTACAGTTTCTTGCACTTAGCAATAGCTTAATGAAGTTTTAGTTGAAAAATGAATGATCCCTTTCCTACCCTCTTAAAATCCTACCAGTTAACCTAGAATTCATCTTTCCTCTGCTCTTAAGCACTTCCATGCATTTGATTTTTAGCAGTTATCACAATGTGACCTTTATTAGTTATGTGCGTGCATGTATTATATCCCCACCTGGGTTATAAACTAAATGACCGGAACACTGGCATTCATTTTGTGCCCATACTCCACTCTCATCCTCACACCACCTAAACTGATGCCTGTCTCAGGGAGATGCTAATAAAGTGAAGAGTGTGGGCTTTGGGGTGGGACGACATCTCGGCCTTCTGGCCTGGGTGGCCTTGGCCAACCACTTAACCTTGAAGTCTTCTCCTTTTTTGGAAAGTGGGGCCCGTGGTGGTGATGTCTATTTCATCACACTGTTGAAGGAGTTAAATGAACTACTGAGCTACTGTTGATTAAGGGCCCGACAGAGCCAGTTGTTTTCATTAGAGGCACTGTGTAGTGTTTCTCAAACTGTGTAAAGTTCAGTCCCTTTAAAGGAGAAAATTTCTCATGGAACTCCTGAGGACAAATATGCAAAAACACAGATGTACATTAAGTTTTGCCTTTATAAATGGTATAAAAACTTCTGTAAAGCTTTACCATAAAATGGAAAACTCAAACTTTGAGCAATTCTTGGAGAACTTGCAGAAGCTGGAAGTGTGCCCACAGACCCCCCATCTGAGGGGCCCGTGTTCACTAAGCTGACCTGGGGCAGGGCCAAAGGCAGAGGACGGTGGAAGCCACTCCATGGCTGGCACTGCGGTTTCCTTCCAGGGGACGTGCTTCCTGTGGTCAGCAAAGAAGAGAGCCTTTTGTTCTTCCCACGCTTGGGGGAGGACCCACTAAGCCAGCAGTGTGTCCCTGTGACTGTAGCCTGATATAGGCCCAACCATGGGTGCGAGCAACCTCCCACCAGAGCCCTGGAACCAGCAGTGCCTTGCACAAGACTGGGGAGAGAAGGACTCTAGCCTGAGCGGGAAGAAGTCCAGGGAAAACGACGTAACTGAGGAATTTTGTGTCTCCAGCAGATGGGAAAACCGCCAAGGCAAGCGAGGCCATCCAAGCAGACAAGACCCACAGTAACCACACAGGAAGGGCCCCTGGCCCCTCCTCCCCACCTCAGACCCTGCCGGGCCGGGGGTCCCTCCGGTCTACCCCCAGCTGGTCTCTAAGCGCCACCCTTCAACCCACCCCCCACAGAACGCACTCCTCACCTCTCCCCTGCCCCAGCAGAAGCCAGTTTCTGGGAGTCACCTTGGCCACAGACCCAGAATAGAAACATCTAGAGATTTTCCAACTTGCATTTCAAAGAGATCTCAGGAGCTCCCTCCCCATCCTCAGCATATGGCAACTTCTCCCACATAGTCAGACAGGCCGAGGCCTCAGTAGTAAACAGACCGACTGCTCACCATTCCTCCTCCCAAGAAACTAAATAAAAGTCTAAATGATCATGACAGCCCCTGGCAGGCTCATCTTGCGCACGCAAACAGAGATCATTCACATTCGCAGGGAATCTGCAGAGGTCAGCTGCCTCTCTGAAGCTCGGCTTTCTCCTTGGAGGCTATCAAGCTTGGAATGTTATTTTCCTCCCGCAGGAGACTTTGGAAAGAGCACCACAGTAAGCCACGCCTTGCACCCTAAAATATTCCCCGTGGCAACTTTGCGGGGGCTTTACAGTACCTTGTGCTATGCTCCTCCCGGCCGCCTCACCCATGCTGTCAGGTCACCTGGGGCAGCACTGGAGGAGGCAGAAAGCAACAGGACCAGCCGCCTCCACTTCTGAATTAGTGGAAAAACTAGCCCCATACTAAATCTCAGCAGTGCACCGCAAATCGGAACTTAAAAAGAAACTGAGCTGTTGACCCCTAAGGGGGACCCAGGCAGGGCTTCCGGGTCGGTCATTTTCTTCCCTCCCTCCTTCAACCTGCCTTCTTCTTCCCTTCCCTCCGTACACAGGGGCCAGCTTCCCAGAGAGCCATCTGGCGAGGTGGGCCAAAAGTCTGACTAAGTCTGACTTCTAGGAATCTACCCCAAGAAGATAATGTTTTGCCTTGTTTTAAATCTGTCGGTGTTCTCTTTGGAGTGTTATCTGTAATCAAAATAAGTGATTCAACATAAGAGATTGAGTAAATGATGGTAGTTTTGTATACTAGAATACCACAAAATCTTGAAAAAACAATATGGGGAAAAGTTTGTGCTCTATTGAGAATTTTTAATAAGCATTTCTGAAATGATTTCAGCATAGTTCCAACGATGTAGACACAGCAAAGCAAAACAAAAAAAGGACCAAAACACGGACTGGGAAGATAAGTTGTATGGTGGGTATATGGATGATTTTCTTTGCACTTTTCAAATTTTCCACAATTAATATGTATTATTTTTTAATCAGGGTATAAAAAAAACAATAAATTGTCCATCCTTCTAAAAGACAGACACCTACTTTTGTCCAAGGCGCATATGTGTACAGCGAACTTCTTACCACCGTGCCCTGCGAGAAAAGCCAGGGCTGGAGGGGGCAGAGGAACGCAGGGCGGGTTATGGATCAATGAAAGAACGGCTGGGAGGGCCGGTCTAGGGCAAAATGAAAGCACGGGGCTCCTTTTTCAAAAATCAAGAACTTCAAGACAGCAACGGCAGCACGTGGAACCAAGTGCGGGGCCCTGTGCCCTGCACGTCTCGTGCCCAGGAAGCCGGCCTGGTCGTTGGCCTGGAGCAGGACACCTGGCCCAGAAGATGGCGATTTGCAGCCAGGCATCAGGCCTGCAGGGGTGGAAGGGAGGCCCCACTGCCTCCTTAACCTGTTGCTGAACAGATTCCCAGCAATCAGCCTCTGGAACAATGGCATACTTTATCATACATATGCAAACCAGAAGCCAGCCAAGATGACTTAAAACCTGGCTCATAACCTTTTTTTTTTTAAGGGATGGCTTATTTATTCTATTTTAAGAATACCAGAAAGATGCCAACCCATCTTCTACTTTGAAATTCATGGCAGTTCCTACAGAGAGAAAAAGCGGGATTTTTTTAAGAAAGCAATTTCTGATTATTTTCTCTCCAGAATCATCAAGAACTCTGATTTGCAAGGTATTATGGTTTTTCCCTGGTCCAAGACCCCCTTTTTTGCCAGTCCCTTCTTTTTGGGAGCAGAGAGGAAAATCATTAAGAAATTCACTGCAGAGCATTATTCATGCCACATGTCTGTCTCAGATGTTTTTAATATCAGGAGTTACAGTAAATCACCCTTGTGCTGTGCTCACATGAATCCAACAAGGCGCACAGAGCAGCCTCCTGCTAATGACCAAGCGAGGGCAAAGTCAGAGGAAGCGGGTTAACTCCCCTCGTTGGCGGGGGAGCAAACTCATTAACTAACCCTTGGATTAAATTATGTGCAAAGCAAATCTCTCCCTTTGCAACCAGTCACAGTGGCTGCCTGCTGCAGAAATGCAAACAAATCAGATTCAAACCACAGCCAGACACTTGCCTGACCCAGAGCTGGTGAGAAATGAATACAGAATTGCTTAGGCAGAAATGCACACACTGCATTTCTTCTTCCTCTAACTTCTCCAAGAGACTTCACCTGAGAACAGGCTGGCGTAGGGTATCGCAGGACCCCAGCCTTGCCCTTCACCCCGGTGGTCAGAAGAACCCTTCTCATCTCCTAAAATTCATCATGTGGAGGTTTGCTCCATGGCCAGGTTTGACTTTACATCTTTTTTATCTTCCTGAAATATGGAACAAAGTTTGAAGGGGCATCTAGTTCCACTGCTCTAACACCTGCACCCTCTGTAAAGCCTCGTCCAACATTCACCCAGCCTTTGCTTGAACACCTCCAGGAACGGGGAGCTCACTACCACCAAAGGTAGCACAGAATGTTCTGGTAAAGGTCTGTGTCTTGCCAATAGGTTTCAGCCCTGGGAAAATTCACTGTGGATTCAGTGTGACCAAAGAAATGACAGTAGAAAGTTCTTGGGGTGAAAGGGTTATACCCAACTTTATTTCCACCGTGGCAGGTCAATCACTAAAATCCCATCCACTCAGAGCAAGTCTGCATGCAGCAAGCCGGTCTCTGCCTCTGGGCCTCTCTGCCCCTGCAGCCATCTCAGTCTCTGTCCTCGGCGCTGCCACCACTCGTCTCATCTCTGCTCTCCTGCAGCCATGCAGCCACGTAGCCATGCCACCGTGTCACCAGAGCACTGGGCAGAGCTCTTCATATAGAGTCCATAACAACACATTGTCCACACATGTGTAGTGAGCTAGCCAACCAGGGCCAGGTGAGAATCCTGGTCACAGGAACCTTCACTTTATCCACAGGCTGACTGTCCTTTCTCTTTTTAAGTGGAACTCTCTTGGTATCATTTATCTCTGTTGAGAGCTTTGTTCTACACTTTGGGGCCAGATAAAGCAAGTATTGTTCTTTTTCCTTATGATGACCTTCCTGACACTTACTGCTCCTATTTCCCAGAGGTGTTCTCAGGGGGGTTATCCACTCCATTTCCCACTGACCTTGGCCTGGGACAGCTTGTTGGGAGTCTTGGTTTTCTTCCTTGTAAAATGGAGATAATAGTGTCTACTTTTCAGGAGTGTTGCTGGGATGAAAAAGAATGCATGCAAAGCATCTCCCAGGCAATAAGCTATTATTGTCTGAGTCACTATACAAAGAGCTCTGCCCAGTACTCCAGGCAGAGGCAGAGATGGAGGTGGATTACGGACCTGCAGACTGCTGGATGCACAGGTGATTCTAATGCTCGACCTGCTGCTGTGAGAGTAAAGCCGGCGATAAACCCTTTTACTCCAAGAATGTTCTGTTGTCATTTCTTGGACTCATCAAAACCGTAGTGAACTTGCCCGGGGCTGAAACCCTCAGGCAAGACACCCTCCTTCGGACCAATGCTGGATTCCTACTTCAGCCTAAGGAGTACCCTCCTTTTGGGCAGCCATACCACATGGCACCTTCTTATGTGAGCCTTATATCAACCAAAACCCTACGTCTTTTTGCTTTAAACCTGTCATGCAGCTAGGGGTGGTTGTAGAAGGGAAGATGTCTGTCAAGCACACTTAGTAAGGGTTCAAGTATATAAGCAGCTGCCAGCTGTTACCAGTTGACAAATACTTCCCCAGAGGAGAAGCAGGAGATGTGGGTCAGGAGAGGCGCCCAGCGGGCCCTCCTCAGGTCCGGTGGGCCCTCACTTGTCAGCCGCTCTCAGCAGCTCTGCGGCCCTCACACCGGGCTCCCTCCAGGGCTGTTCCACACCCTTTCTTCCCAGGCTCTGGCGGCTCCCCAGCCCCTCAACCTCAGCAGGCCACTTTGCCCACTTTCACAACAAGCAGGCGATTCTCTCTAACTCAAACTCTCCCTGTTTTCACCCAGCGCCCCCCGTCCCCTTGCTCCAAGCTCCAAGAAGCCTTGTCCTCTCTCCTCCCTTTACTTCTGTCCTCATCCAAAAGGGGGTCTTCCCTCTCCGTTCTCTTTCTCCATTACATCAACCTTACACAGATTCCTACCTTTTCTCCCTGGAAAAAGAAAAATGTTCCCCTGTTCCTAAAACTTCTTCTCTCACAGGCTAATTAACATAATAGTGAGGTGCCCACCAGGCTGGCCCAAATCCACGCCTGCGGCAACACTGAGGAGGAGATGGTACCCTGCCCTGGGAAGTCTGGGCAGAGCCTGGCAAACTGGACGTACACATGTGTGATGCCCCAGTTATCCCACTTCAAAGGGTCTATCGAGTGACTCCCACACGGGCACAGGGATGTCCCCTGGGGCACTGCCTGTAACGGAGACATGGAAACACCCAGCAGTAGCGAAAGGATGTGGCTTGATACAATGGCAATGGGAATGAATGAACCAGCGCTCTACTAGCTTCGTGGGTAGTCTCAAAATAATGTTGAATTTTTTAAAAACTGCATAAATGTATTTACAGAAGATACCTTTTATGTGAATATTAAAACATCTGAAATAATTCTACAAACTATATTGGTTTAGATAGATGCAATAAACATTTTTTTTTTAATGCACGGGAATGAATCTGACTTATGGATGGTGATTCTCTGTGGGGATGGAGAAAAGAAGGGTAGAGTGAGGAGGGGAATTAGTATCTGTGAGTTTAAGTGTCTTTTTGTAAAAGAGAGAGAGCTCTGTAGCCAGCATCGTACATGTTAACATCTTAAGTCTGAGTGGTGAGTCGTTGCCAATTATAATTTTCTGTACATTTAAAATATTTCGTAATTAAAATACACTGGAAAAAAGTTCCCTCAACCCTGCTTCTCCTTCCCTGCCTGCCTCCTGCCCGTCTGTTTGTCTGTGGATCGTCAAGCTTCTTCAATGAGCACCTGCTGCGTTACTGACTCTGGGGCTCCCCTGCAGACGCCCTCAGGCCCCCTAAAGCGCTGTCCCTCGTCCTTCTATTTCTCAGAGTATTGGAGACTCCCGGCTGCCTCCTTCTTCTGGAACCTCTCCCCTGTCTCAGGTAGAGAGATGAGGACTTGTCCTAGCTCTGTGTTGGCTCAGATGGATGCAAATAAGCAAACATCTTCAGTGGCTCCTCTTTGTTCTCCCAGTCCCTGAACACACACTGATGCTTCCTTAGACCTCAGACCTCTTCTGTCCTCTATGCTTTCTCCCTCGACAAGCTCACCCACTCCCGCACGGTCCGCAGGACAGTGAAGCGGTCAAGAGCATGACCTCTGGTACAGGCATCGTTTCTGCTGCTTTCCAGGGCTGTGACCTTGGACAAATTATATATTTAAGCCTCAGTTTCCTCATCTGCAAAATGGAGGTAACAATCCTAAGCGGAGGGCTGTTGTCAGGATTAAATGAGACAATGTATTTACTATTAACCCAAAAATGTTAGTGAATATTCACATGGCCTCAGTATATTTACCTCAACTCCCTCAGCCTGAGGAGCAGGGCCCCGATTGTCTTTTATTTCCCTATACACCCTTACGGGCAACGCACATTCTCCTAAAACTAGCCTAGCAGCTCTTTACTCACTAGGCCTGTGCCTAACCACCTCCACACACCTGCCTGGAGCAGTCTTTCCTCCTGAAACACCCTCTCCTTCCCACACTTCCTCTGAGGCCGCCTCCCACCCTGCCCCTTAGGGAGGCCTCTTCAAATGTCCCTTGTTGGACGTGACCGCGTGCTCCCTGAAGCTCCGTGAAGCACCCTCTCTTAGCCCCTTCCCTTCAGCTGCTCGGGTGGTGTCAGCTTCTGGGGGGGAACCCCTGCCTGCTTGGCCACCTGCCACCTCCCCCTTGCCCCTCCGCAGCTGGGCTCTCAGCTCCTGACGCAAGAGGCCTCCCCACGTCCTCCTGCCCCCGGCACAAAGCCCGGCCCCCGGCACACACCTGGTGTCCTGAGAGCTAAGCGAGACCCGTGCATTCGCGCCGTGTCCGGCAGGGTACAGGGCTCAGGAAGCCGTGCTGCTCTTTACTATGTCTGTGTGGTGGAGGGCACCCTGCACGGCGGCGGCCCAAGGCGCAGGCAAGCTCGCGGGTGGACCCATGAGCCGAGGCTCCAGCAGACCATGCAGCACAAGGCCCCGTTCCCAGGACCCTCGCCAAGACAACTGGGTGCCAGACAAAGGAGCCCTGCCCGGGTTCTGGCTCCGGCTGCCGGCCTTGGGGACTATGCCTACCTCTCAAGACGCGCAGCTGCTGCCGGGGGAGTTCATGCCTGCGGAAACCCCCCCAGCCCGGGGCCCTCGTCTCTCCAGCCAGTGGAAAACATTCTGGCAAGGAGAGGACAACCCCTGGCCGGTCAGACCCTCCTCCTTCCCGTGGAGCCCTCCGGCCTCCCCGGCGCCCGGGGCCCGCTAAGCCCCACTGGGCTGCAGCACGAGAGCCAGACGCTGGGAAGAGGAAGCTCCTGTCCTGGCTCTGGGCGGCTGCTTCCCTGCGGAACCCGCCATTAACAGAAGGCACGGGGAGACATCATGACCCGTGTGCCGCAGCCGGGGGACGCCGGAGCGGAGAGGTCGCCCGGGAGCCTCCTGAGATGAGCGGCCGGCGGAGCCCTCCGAGCAGCGGTGCCAGCGGCGCGGAGAGGAGCCCTCCTGGGGGTCCGTGTGGCCCAGGCCGGGCAGGCTCCGGGGGCTGGCCCGGCGCTGCCTCAGGCGGGCCGGGGTAGCAGGGGCTCCGGCCACAGACGCCCTCCCTCCCGTATTCATCCACCTCTTCACCCTCCGGTCCACCGGATCTGAAGGCTACCGGCGTCTGTCTGATTCACTGTTGTGAATAAGCACACACACATAGTAAATACTTCGTCAATATTCATTCGATTTTTAATCAATCAGTTGTCCGTCCCAGTTGGCTTTGACATCGAAGTGTCCCCCATTCAGACTTCAGCGCCCCTCGGTGGCCTCTCCTGACCCCGACCCGCGCCTCCCTCCCCTTTGCCTCCTGCTCCGTGAACCAGGCACTGGGCCTCACTCTACCCCGTGCCAATGGTCCGACTTGGCCGTCTGAACATACTTATGTAGCTTTACGATCCACAAGACATCTCCGCATCATTGTCTCACTTCGTCCTCATACCCCCACTGCGAGGGAGATGATAATATTGTTGCTCTTACCAGTGAGGAAACTGAGATGGCACAGGCAGGAAAGAGCCGAACTTCATGCCCTTCCACTGAGCTGGCCTGGTGAGAAGGTGAGCCAGGGGACCCTTTCCAGACCTTGAATCCGTAAGAGTGTGGAACTGCCTCACTTGCCCTCATTAAAAACCCACAGAACATAAATACCAATTTATGGCCGATTATTTGCCTGCAATTTACAGACTTTCAAATGAATCCTGAAGTTTTGTTTAAATGAGATTACTCCTATCTCAATTTAAAATACACGAATTCAACTAACCCTTCCCCTATATCTCCCCTTACAACTTCATTATTAAACCAGTGTTTCTAGTTTACATCTTTAAAGCTTCCCCTAGATATCTAAACAATATACAGCATAAAAAATACTTCACCTGAATCAGGACTAAGGAGGGTTGGAAAGGACAGAGAGAGGAAGAGAAAGGAATTTGCCAGGTCATAATCAGGAATGAAAAGAGAAATCCACATGTATGTGTGTTTACCACCCCTGCACTGAGAGGGAAAAATGCTTAAAAATCCAAGTCATTGGGCAGAGAGTCCAGGAGGTAGGAACCATTACATCCTCAGCCACAACCAACATAAAACATACACCTACTTCATAAGCCACTGAGTGAACTGAACACACCATGTGTGGAAGGCACTGGACAGGGCACAGTGAGTTAGAAAATACGTGCATGACTTAAGGGTCTAAACCAGGTAGCTTGAGACCTCTTCCAGCTTGGAACAGGCTATGCTTCCGGTCTACGGAATACCCTGCCACACTCCTTGTGACACCAATCAAGGTACCTGGCATGCATGCCAACTTTAAATCTTTCCAAGTCCTTTCATTCTTGTTCTGTCCCAGCCTAGAGTGGACAGCCGATTAGAAACAGCGATGGAGGTTTCTCAGAGTGGATCCTACAGCTGCGGGGAGAATGACAGGTGACAGCGAGAGAGCAGAGAGAAGAAACACTAAGTAGAAAAGCGTAACAGCCACATTCTATGCAGCATAATAGGTTCTGAAGGCGTTATGACCAAGAAGCACGGAACAGTAATTGATGTGGATAATGACTCTTAAGTCATCGAGAGGGGTTAAATCATAAGTATGTCACTGTGAACTGGTCACTCCCCTGATTTACAAAATGTTTATTGGACAACCAGTACGCGCCTGACGCTGTCCAGACCCCAGGAATAGGAAGCTGGATGAGGCCTAGTCCCTGCCCTCAAAGGCCATCTGGACTTCAGTTTGTTCAAGTGTAAAATGAAGGCACCAAACTCAGAGATTCCTAAGATTCCTTCCTGGAGGTCTGAAAAGCTTTAAGCATTAGGGCTTGAACCTTAACAGTCCTATGAGATGGTAATCCAGGTAACACAATCTTGTTTTGCACATTGCGAAAACTGACACAGTTAATGAGGAGCAGAGTCAGGACACAGCCACATGGACCAGTCACTCTGAAATAGAAAGGTCTTCTCCTCCCACCCCTGTGCTCTTTCTACACCATCTTCCTTCCTGCAAAAAGGACAATCTGAGTAGATGGACAACAGCTCACGCATTTGACAACTGCATGGATTTATTTACATGTCTGGAATATAAAACTCAGCAGCTACAAAACAAAAATCGTATGCAACTGGACAGTAAGAACTATCTGCGAGAGCAGGTGCGGCCAAGACACCACTGAAGGATCTGTCAAAATCAACAGCAAGATAAGTCACAAATGTCAACAGTGATGGCTGACAGGGACACATGCTGAGCCACGGAAACCTTTGAGAGAAAATGTGGTGGAAGAAAAAGGGTAGCTTGGAGCACTATGTTAAAAAACAAGAAGATAACCAAAGGCCAAACACACACGTCATTGCTGGTAGAGTCAGTTCAGACGCAGAGAAATAGGGGGATGCCTCTACACACCCTGCTTTCTTCCCCGATGGCCATGCAGGGTACCTGTCAGCCCTGTAGAGATCCATGCTGGGAAACAGGTGCTATGTCTTACTACAGACAATGAACAAATAGAGAGAGAAGGCAGCTGAAGAGCTACTAGATCAACAGATGGCTCATGACACCAAGCAGAGATGGCCACCTGCATGCTGTCCAATGTAAGACAGCAGGAATCCTATCCCTGGGAATAAGCATTTATTGAGCACTGTTATTGTTTGGGTGCTCTACCAGATGTTTTATAAACACTAGCTTATCCATTCCTCATAAATTCTTGGGTAGGTAATACTCACTGAAACTCAGAGAATTGATTTGCCCGGGATTACACAGCTAGTGGCAGAGCAAGGAATTGAACTCGAGCCCTTTCCACTCCTCCACAGAGCTTCCAACACACAGGTTCTGGCCCCGGGGCTTGTTAGTTAGGTGGCCTTAGACAAATCATTTAAATCTCTAATCCTCAGGTTCCTAGGCCTGCCTATGTCATGGAATTGTAAAGATCGAAGGAGATAAAATGCATGAGTACTTTGCTCTCTGAAAAGACCTCTGCAACCATGTGATATTAATAACAATAATGCTATCGAGCACCTGCTATGTGCCAGGCATTGGGCTTTCGGCTTTACAAGGGTGGCTTAATTCTCACAATGATCTGTGAAGTTGGTACCATTACCCACATTCTATAGGGGAAAAACTGAGGCTCACAGAGGTGAGCTAACTTGCCAGCAGGTGGCAGGGGTGGGGTAGGACAGGTTTAACTACCTTTAACTACTCCAGAACTTCTGCTATGAACCAGATGCTGAACAACAAAGGTGTTCCCACTACCTACTGAAATTTTATTGCCTTCTCCCTTGTATGGCCACAGGGCTTAGACGTGCTAGCCTAGTTTGAGACTTTTCTCTCAGATGCTGGAGCTAGACGTTGGCACCATGGGAAGGCCAGTGCGGTCTGCAGTTGAAGAGAAACTTTCAGTTTTTATGGAAGCTTGCCTTTGTCCAACTGACCTGAAAAATGCCCCCAAGAACATGTCCTGCTCACCAGCAGCCTCCTGAGTTCGGTCCTGAGTTGGGAGACAAATATGCCCAGAGTCCTGAGGGTTCACAGCTAATGGGAGAACATGAATACAGTTTTTTAAAGCCCATCTCTGAGTCAGGTTCTGTGTTAGCCCTGGGGACAGGAAGGTGAGCGAGATACACACTCCAACTGGGATGTGCACAGGGTAAACTGAGGCCCACAGGAAAGACACCGGACCCTTCTGAGTGGGCGTGGAAATGGTTAGAAAAGCCTCCCAAAGGAAGTGGGGTTTCAGAACCACATACTAATTGTCTATACTACTAAAGAGTTTGCATATATCATCCCTAATCCTCAGAGCAATAACCCTATTGGGCAGATATGATCACTTTATAGGTAAGGTATTAAGTAACCTGCTCAAGGTATCATAACAGTAGGAGGCAGAGCCAGGCTCTGATCCCAGGAGCTCTGACTCTTAGCTTACCAGACTCTAAAGTTTGTGCTCTTTCTAATAGGTGAGGTTGTCTCAGACCTCAAGCTATGATGGAGAAACAACACACCATGAATGAACGGAACAGGAGACGGTAATGACCGGGCCACGGGAAGGAGTCACAGGCGAGGTGTAACGAGCCGTGGTAGAATGGTTCGGAACAGGCCTGCGAGGTTCCTTCACTACTCCAGTGAGTCCTCTGGGCCACGTGCAAGGGAGGAACACGCTAAAGGGTCAAGGCCGCCTGCCCAGCAGTACAGGGGAGGGTGGAGAGGTAAGGTGAAAATGAGTTTCTTTGGGTTGTAGATAACAGAAACCCACTCAAACTGGTGCGAAAAGAAGAACAGGCAAGAGAAGGGAGTATTTATGTTAGGGATCCTGGCATTATGTAGAACTCAAGGGCTAGAAATATGCTGTGGCCCCAGGGGGACTGGTTAGAGATGGGACATGCACGGCCATGTTCACCTACCCTGTCACTGTCTCTGCTTCTCTGCGGTGTCTACCTCATCCTTTTCCCTTTGCTGCCTGGCTTTCACTGCCTCTGGGCAGCAGGACAAAAGATGCTTCCAAACGCTTCCTCAGATCTGACATCTCTGATCTGCATATTCTAAATCCCCAGGAAA
>JAQQAC010012408.1:11534943-11556846 GCA_029783875.1 Phataginus tricuspis
GGGGGGGCAGGAGGGAGGGCTGAAGGGTCACAGTTCCCAGGCAGGAAGAGGCACCACGAGGGAGTCAGGAATGGGAAAAAGCCCAAACTCAGCCAGGCATCAACATCCGTCCAAGCCCCACAGAAAGGACACCGGCGTGCGGAACGCTCACAGGCTCAGATCTACCTAGGCCCCTACCTGCCGGCCACATCCTCCAGCCTACTTGTCTGTGAGCAGTGCCACCGAGGCACCTGGGCTCCTCGGGCGGTCTAAGTGCACGAGGGAAGGGAGGGGTCTCTGCTCCATTTTACAATTCTCTTCTTGGGAATTAAGATGCTACCGACTTCAAACTATTAAAAAGGCAGAAAGTTGCAGATTCTCTGGGAACTCCCAACTTTAACAGAATCATCAACTTGTCCTGAGATGCGTCCCCACAATCCTCGCTCTCATTTCCACTCTGTCCCCTTATTCCAACCATCCCAGGAGTAGAACACAACAGTCTTATCTGCTCCGAAATTGCTCTATGTATGTGGCGACAGAGGGCTTGCAATGTGGAAGATCTTATTAAAAGATGGAGTTTCCTGTAGGTTCTTACAGAGCCCTATCTTGTCACTCCCCAGGTCCCTGACAAATGGAGTGAATCAAGACACAGAGTCCTTCCAGCCTGTGCTGGAAGCGAAGGAGCCACTCACCTCCAAGGCAGCAAGCCGGCGCTCCAGGTACTCCACGAGCTGGTGCTGCTGTCCTTGGAGGGGCCCCACCCACGGCAAAAGGAACAGGAGAGGCGCCCAGGGCCTCATGGCCACAGGAAAGCGGGGCCAGAGTAGAGAGTGTGCAGTTGTGTGCACTCGGCCGCTTCCACTCACGCCTGCGGGGTAGCTTTGGAGGCGGGGTGGGGGCGGGGCCTTCCCTCTTTCTGGCTCTCTGGGTCTCTCTCACTACTCTGGAATGCTTATGGTCTCTTTACAACCCCCACCCCTCATTCTGCCTGGATTGATCAAACACAGATGGCCCTATTGCAGAGCAGCCAGAAGCCCTAACCACCTCCCGCCTAGGCTGTAGGCTCCCCAGGAGAGGGAAAGAAGACAGAAACCCCCGGGCAGAGGCCTTCCGGGCAGTCACCCAGGAGCTAGTAGTGGGAGGCAGAGGCCCCGGAGAAAATTCAGCAAAGTATATCCCTATGTTTTAGGAGAATGCTTCCACTGCTGACTTAAGAAACATCCTTCATTAGTCCTTCCCTGTGCCAGCAACAATAGCATGGATTGTTTTCTGCTGTGTTCTGTGAAAGCTGGAAGCAGGGAAGATGGGGTTTGAGAGGAAGAGTTGGGAAAAAAAAGCCAGTTGTCTGTACTACCTTCTTCTGTAGCTCATTGGCGCCATCTTGTGCTAAGCACCTGGCGTCATCTCAGGATTAACAGGGAAACCAAGGCTTTAGACTTCACCTCACGTGGAGAGTTTTCCACCAAAGCAAGCCAAGTTGCATTTATTGGGATTTTCATCATTAAAATGTAGATTTCCCCACAGACTACCCAATTACTTAGGGGCTATCCCAATATCCCTTTGATCTAGCCTAAGGAAGAGAGAAAATTTATTAACTGAGATAAAAGCAATTAAAATAAAAAAAAGATGATTTAGTAAATTAATTCTTGATTAGCTGGAAGTGAGACTGACATAAGAGCCTTTCTATATGGTTTTCCTTTGCCCAAAAGCTTATATGTATATTATTACCAAAACTGGAGGCTATTTAGCAGGTTCACCCTAACTTTACATCCATTTATTTGGGGAAAAAAAAAAATCTGAAAAATACCATGTTGCAGTCTAAATCAAAATAAATGCACTCTGACATCCTTACTTATGGGAGAGAACAGATTATTGATAATTTCTCTTGATTACAGTCCAACAGGTCATTTCTAAGTGCTTCTCATTTCTATATCCCATCTATGACTGTAGGAGCAAAATTAATTAACAGCCACTCTAGGGTAGACTGCACCTGAAACATGTCAAAAGAAGTCAAATAGAGCATTTATTCAGAGAGGTGCAGCGATTAATCTAGCCAAATCTCTAATTCCTTATCAGGAGACGATTTATTCACTTTCAAATCATGAGAAATCTGATCAGAAGTGCTCCTTTTCTAAAAGGACTATGGCTCTAACAGTGCAGCTTGAAAGGAGGGAGGAATAGCATCATCTTCTGGGGATTCTTATTTTCACTTGCTTCTTTAGCTGTTGGTGGAACACGCTAGGAAACAAACTTTAATCAGCCTGTGTCACAAATGTCTGCCTCTTTCAATGGGCCAGATCCAGCTGATCTATGTTAGGGCCCAGGCCACTCCATTCTCAGGAAGTGTTCCCAACCCAACCCCTGTTCATTTCTACTGTGGAGGTTTGTGTGAAGAAATGAACTTGTCTTCATACTCTACTGATGTTCAGATACAATGTGTTTAGCCACACTGAAGATGTCTTTGTTGATCTCCTTTGTGCCCTTATAACAAAAGCCAAAACAACCACATAAATCAGAAAATTTACCCATTTTATTGATGCATTGCAATTGCTCTACCTTTTACCATATTATGTAGAAAATACTGAAAATACAAGCTACTTTGTAAAACCAAAGACAAACATTGAATCCAAAGATAAACTATGTTTTACACAATGGACCCTTTCCCATAGTTAGTATTAAATTTTAAATATCTATTTCTTTTGTTAAAATGATTATTTTACATACTCCCTAAGTACATCTGCATTACAAACATAGCTCAGTAAATCTCAGAAACTGGTTCTAGAGGCTTGTTGTAAAAGGAAGCACACAACAAGAAAAGGCAGAAAGCAAAAAAAGTTTAGAACGCACACAATAACTAGCATATCAAATACATATAATAAAGTTGGAATTCCATTGCAATATCAAGGGTTCAAAGCAGAAATACTAACATTACATATAATGTACATACAATGTACTGCTACATGTAGTGATTATTTTTCAAGCTGAAGTAAAACCACACATTATATAAAGTTTAGCAACAAACAACCATGTAGACATGCTGTACCATCCATCGGTTAAAAAAAAAATCAAAACAGGAAGCAAGCTTGGGTCATTCCTATCACTGAGAGGCAATTTCACTTCCTATCCTAAAACAAACCATCCTAAACAGTGGGGTTTTGCATAATAATGCTGAATAAAACACACAGCACTGTGCTTGCCTGGCTGAGGGCAGTCAAGCTTGGCCCCTCTAGTGGAGGACGATGGATGGCCAGAACTGTTTGAGATGGATTTCTTATTCCTGGGGCTGGTGGCTAGCAGAGCGCTGACAGTACCGTCACCTCCTGGGAGACAGTAAGAGCTCTGGAGTG
Organism: Phataginus tricuspis; assembly: GCA_029783875.1. Classification (NCBI taxonomy): domain Eukaryota; kingdom Metazoa; phylum Chordata; class Mammalia; order Pholidota; family Manidae; genus Phataginus; species Phataginus tricuspis. Next base: position 11,538,270 of record JAQQAC010012408.1, read on the forward strand.
ACCAAGTGTCCTGAGGAGCCCAAAGTGGCTGAACTTAACCCTTCCCCACTTTCTCTCTCACCCTGAAGGGGAAAAGCTGGAAATGCAAATTCTGAAAGGACTTAAAGCCCTACACTGGTCAGAAGTCAGGCCTCTATGACCCAGGCCAGCGACTCAAATCACTCAATTCACAGGGCTTCCCCCATCCGGTCAGGGCCGGCAGAGGGATGGAATCTCAAGTCACACTGAGCACACACACACACACACTTAGCAGACACAAGTGAATTTTTATCTTAGTAAATTGAAAATGCCAATTTGCAGACAAAGGCTGACAATCTCTAAAATTCTTAAAGCCGAACACTACTAGTAAGATTATTAAGGTAACAATACAAGCTCTTGGCATTGTCTTTTCCCTGTGAAGTTAAGACTCGTATCTTAAATTATATATTTGTTGGACTGAGGGATAGGAGTGGAGTGTTTTGTATTTTTTTCCCTGCATCTCATTTTACAAAAACAACAAATATTATCCCTTGTGGAGGAGATACCAGGAACAGAAATGCTTCCATTAGAAACCAGATTTGCCTTTGAACAAGAAAATCCAAATATGCTTGGCAAAAAAGGAGGCACAAAGATCACACACGCTGACCAGAAAACTGCACAATGCTAGCGACAGAAACTATACAAACTGCTTGGGCAGCCTGACCAACAACACTGAAGACACAACTCAGTACAATGATAAAAAAATAGAAAACGTCAACATGTTCCTGGTGGGCTGTACTGACTATCTGCCCCATCTTGGAAGCCCTTACTCCTTACAATGAAGAAACTCCAAATACCTTGACAGCTCCTCGGTGTTCAACCCGGTACATAGCTTGCTGACCAGGCTCCATGAAATCTCCCATCTCCATCCTGCACCTCCTTGACACCATCTTACAAAGAACCAGTCCTAGACTTATCCCTCAAATATACCATTTTCAATTCAGGTGGAACACTCCTATATCTTAGGGTTAACCTCCTTCCCCCAAATCTTTTATGGGCAGGAACATCCTCACCCCCAGTACCCTCTACTTGACCCAGATCCATGTAGGAGCTGAGAGTACACGGACAATTTCAGTTTGAAGGGCCCCAAGAATATACAAGTTGTTAGAAAGAAACTTCAAAAGCCCAATGACTCAACAGGCTTTGGTTCCTTCCTAGTTCTTCACCAGCGAAGAAACCTTTCCGTGAGTTCCCTGTCACCAGCGGCATCACAAAACTCCTCTTCATAGTATGGGGACATGGTAAGCAATACAACAGGCTCTTTGGTATAAACACATCTGTGTTATGTTTTTTTCCAACAAGCAAATATTTTACTAGGAATGTCAACTATTTGCAGGAAGGACTGCCACATGGGAAAAGGAAAAAAAGAAAAAACACCTCATTTTAAAGGTGATTGCACATACTTTTAAAAAGAAAAAAAATGCATACTTAATATTGGCTTGACTCCTCTCACCTGCTTCCCAAAGTCTCACAGAAGCAAGTAGCAATGAACAGTGAGAGAGTCACATGGGGAAAATGCTTCTGTGAGAACTCAGGTGAGACTCAGAAATGGAAAGGGGTAGAGGTGGTGGTAAAGGAGAAAAGCTGTTTTTATTTTTCAGTGTCAGCAGGGAAACTGAGAACAATGCATTTACACGACACAGCTACTAATCCTGTTCTGATAAATCCCAGTGAACAGCTTAGGGTCCACGAGGGCTTGCTGGTCCATCCTAAGGCAAGCTCACTGTAAACTCTATTAACCACTACATTATCATATAAGGCACTACAATAAGGGAAAGAGGAGAAAGGGAAGGAAGAGACACACACTGAACAACTCGTCACCAGACACACCTGTGCAAAACAATTCCAAGGGTCTCCTCTCCTTGCAGGCAACGCCCCTGCTCATTCAGTACTACAGTAATATGCTCTAATATAACTGCAATTAGTTCACATACATTCCACCAAGTATCAGTTCATTTTGGTTTAAATACAGTGGAGACATCAATTCCATCTCCGGGGTAACACTGGAGGATCAGATACACACTAAATACACAATTCAAGTGTAATCACTACACACTGGATTACAAAGAACATTTTGGGTTAGCAGGAAAAATTGCTTGTTATATTTTTCTAATCAATATGTACATATTTAATTATGCAAAATATTAAAACACCACCATTACAAAACTTCTAAAATATTTTTAAATTCAGTAATAAATTTTTAAAATATTTTTTGCAATTCCTACATGCACTTATTGTATAAGTCTTAATAAGAGAGCATTCAATTTGCTGCTGGCATACAAAGGAAGCTACTTTAAAGTATAAAAGCTATACATAACGTTCTTATCTGATTTGAGATTCTTTAGCTTTCTCCCCAAATAAATCACATCGAACAGAAGGGAGAGAAGTGTATTATGAAAATTCATACTACTCTTTAGGCAAAGCTCATCAATGCCAATATAGCATAATACAAAGAGATTCTGCATATAATAAAACCACCACCACCATACAATAATAACCACCTTAATGGCTTTTTCGATAATAAAATTTAAGCTGAATCAGAGAGAGAAGGACTTTTTAAAGATAATTTAAAAAGAATGCACGGGGCTTCATTTTAAAAGCATACCAGGTACTTTCATGGTAGGTATGGATTCTCTCACACTAAGTTACCAGCAAAATGGTGAGCTGCCTTTTTTAACACTACAATAAGCAGAAGAACATCTGAGAGAATCCCAAGAGTGACACAGTCATGTGGAACCAGTTTTACAAAACTAACGATTGCCTATTAAGTATAGTGTGACATGAAACAAAACTAAAATACTATAAGTTTAAATGTCCCATAAACAAAGTTAAAATTTTGAGGAGAAATGCCTGATAGTAAAATACAGACTTGTGTAAGCTGCTCTTAAAATAGGCAATTAAGTCTTGGTTTTTAAGCAAGCAAAAAGTAATGATTTTTCTTTTCTCACTTGTTACTAGATTTCAAGTCCTCCTATTAGCATTTTTCCTCTGACCAACAATTACAATAAAACAAAGTCAAATAATTTTTAAAAGCATTTATAGAAATCAAATCAGACAGAAAATATTTTTCAGAGGGTAACTTCAGAGTGATCTCTCTTCCTTGGTAACTGCAGATGGGCATCTGAACTCTTCCAAATACCAAAAATGCTGTCACAAAAATAAAGAATTAAAAAATAGGGCAGACTTTGGGAGAATACAACAATGCAGTTAACACTAAGACAAGTTCCCCAGAGAAAAACCTTCTGCTTCACTGGCCCCTGCAGAATAAGCTGCTGGCTAAGGAGTTTCAGGTGAGGGTGTGGGAGGAGCTCATGGGGCCAGGAGCAGGCAGCCACTACAAATATGAGTACTGGCTGATCTTGGTAGGACTCAGTTGATATCCAGTGTAAATTGCTGAGCCTCGGGAAGACCCAATGTAGGACTGGGCAGCAAACTGGTGTTGGTACTGAGCAGGGGCCACACTGGCAGAAGTGAGGAGGCTGGGCCCAACACTGACAGGGGCCTGGTGCACCAGAGTGCTAGGGTGGGTGGTATAGGCTGCAGCATGCCTTGAAGAGCCCTGCGGGGAGAAGAGATGAGCAATGGAGCTGGTGGAGCCCAACGCAGCAGCAGAAGTGGGGGCAGCATACGTATACAGGTGAGGCTGGCTTGGCAGGTGAGCAGGGGCTGGAGCGAGGTGTGGGTGCCCCGCTGAGTGTAGTGGGCTGCCATGCTGGAAGGCATAGGGGGCTTGGGAGAGCGGGGCCACAAACGCCTGCTGCCTGCGGGGGGCAGGGTTGCTGCTTCTCTCCTGCGAGGTCGGAGCTGACGATGACTGCTGGTTCTGGAAGGAGGAAGAAGGAAGTGAGGATCTTGAGGTCAGGATCTTGAGAACCAGAGGTGCTCTGGTTCAGAGCACCAAAGGCCAAGTTGAGAATTGAGGTTCTAACTTGTGCTGCTCTGGGCTGCCACAGCATAGATTCTCCCAGACTGGCAGTGCTTTTAGAAGGCAGACATCTATCCCCTGCCTCTTGGCAGAATAGATCTTAAACTGGCACAGATAGCAGCAGTTTGCTCTTAGGTATGCAGAGGAAAGGGGGAATCAAGAGTTCATAGGGTTACCTACTCCTGCAAGTTAATAATTGTTGACTCAACTCACCCTATTCTGGCATGAGTGAATCTGAATTTTTCCTAACCTTTCTTTCTTGCCATTATTTTCTTTTTCTCCTCTAAGTTCTTCACATCCTTCTTGAATTGTGTAGCCTAAAACACATGCACTAAACTTGAATTTACATTTTGCTTGCATATGCTTTCTCTCTCACACACACACACACATGCATGACAGAGTTACAACTTCCTATTTACACTTTCTCACTACTGGTAGATACCTTCCAAGCATTAGAATTTTAACTGAGGAAAGAGTGAACACAAACAGAATAGTGACCTTCCCTACCCCATCGGAAGATCAGATTATGGGGGAAAAGCTCCAAATCCCAGACTAAGGCAACATATAGAACCAGTTGAGGAAGGGGCCAGAAAGTTTATCACTGTCTCTTGCCTCAAGTAATCAGTATGAGGCTCAGGATATTTGTGACTTGGAAGATAAAGGAAAAGAATCTCATCTCAAAGCATGCAGTAGTATAGAGCCAAGCATGGACTAAAGCATCCTAAGCTCTTTCTAAATTCTGGATATCTCTTTAAAATCTTCCAGGACAGATCAGGGAGGTCTGATAGAAAGCCTGAGATGCACATCTTGAACACACTTACAGAGGGAATGGGGAGACAGAGCACATGCAGGTATGATGCAGGCCACAGAACACCAAATTGTTTGACACAAAAGGGGCTTCATTTGGCTTTATTCAGCTATCCAGCCAGAAGCAGGGTTCTCCAGAGAGTTACAATAGGGGGGCCCCAAACAGAAGGCAGCAGCCCCTCACACTTACCTGGCTAAGGTTGAGTGGCTGTGCTGCACTGGTCCCCCCACGTTGAGCCCGATACCCAGTGGGGGTGATACAGCATCCGGATGACTGCCCACTCACTAAGGTCACTGGCTGTGTCTTACTGCTCAGGAGACCTAAAAAAGGGTCAGGCCTTAGTTAAGAGTAGATGTCAGCTCAGTGTCACTGAGTGAAACCTCAGGTGGTATCACCTTAATCAGTCTACGTCTGTATGAGGTTTGCAAGAGTTAAGGTTTTATGTGTATCTTATTTCTTCCATTACATTTATACCAGAAATTATCCATTCATTTTCTGTCTTGCTATAAAGCTCCATAAAGTATCTTCAAAAGGTTCACGTTAAGTAAATATTATCTAATCCCCTGTAATGTGTAAGGTACTACTGTGAATGCAAACACAAGTAAAACACAAAGGCCCTACCCCCAAGGAGCCTAGAGTTTTATATAAGAAGGGATTAAACAAGTATAGAAATGACCATGTGAATGAACCTGAGTAAGAGACTGGTAATAAATTGGACACTTAAGTGTCAAGAGGTTTTAAGGGAAGACAAGATTTTATCTTGCTGGAGACTCACTCTCTTCTAAGAAACTGCAGGGCAGTTGAATATAATCAAGATCAATTTTCAAAATTTTGCTTCTTTCTGTGGTCCACTAAGAAAAATAGAGCATTTATTTAGTGACTTGAGGAGTAACTGGACCCAAAGTATTCTTTGGACCCAACAGTGGACAGAGCTCCTAATAATGTTGTTCAGTAAGCTGGCATCAGGAAGTTTTGTCTGGTCTATAATGGGACAGTTACCTATTTCTGAGGAAGAGAACCACACTGAAACTTAATACAACACCCTGAAATCACAGCCGTGTTTATATCTCTGGCAGTAACATAATTCGCAGGAAATCACTAATTAACACAAATACGGTAGAGATGTGTCGGGAGCCGGACAATCAGGCTGAGCAGCAGCAACTGTCGCCGCCCACACAGAGCTTTCGCAGGGACTCCATTTTGCTGCTGACGCACTTCTTATTCTTCATGCTCAAGTGCGCATGCGCCCGCATGGACTCCATTTTGTGCTTGGACACCATCTTGTTGCCTGCTGCCTGGACTGCTCTTTGAGCGCATGCTCATAGACTGCTCTTCCATAGGACTTTGGTATAAGGCTTCATTTGCATGCTAAACTGCCAATCAGGATTAGCCACAACCCCTTCCCACTTGAGCTATGCTATATAAGCTGTGTGTTTCCGCAAATAAATGAGACTTGATCAGGGAACTGTCTTGTCTCCATCCCTCGCGTCTTTTGTCCCTGTTCTCCTCCCCCTCTCTTCGGGTTCCTACGTTGTCTCTCCTGCAGGTCAGGAACAGAGATGGCTATACCAACACCAAAAATTCACATCCCCTCCTTCAGTATATAGAGTTGCCACTGGGCAACAGCTGTCTAGTCTAGGACTATACCACTTCTAGATGGGGCCATATGATTAGTTTTCACTATTTCCAGGCTAAAGATATTAAGAAAGGTGTGTGCCTCCTCCAAACTTTCTTTCTCCACATCGGATGCTGAGGATTCCGAGGCTCTGATGTTTAACTCACTGTAGGCCTATGCACAGAACACCTGCGCTGGAAAGTGACGTAAGAAGTCAGCCTCTACTACGCCAAGCCAGGGAAACTGGGGACTGCATTTGTCGTTACCCAACAGCTGAACCAGGGAGCCTAAAGCCTATCATACACCAGAGTAAAAAAGACGGAGGTAATTTGGTTGACAGTAAAATCCACAAAAACATCACTGCTATGACTATGGGTGAGAAAAGATTTAAGTACACAGTGTTTTCCAAAAAAAATCTTTGCAGTCATTTTTAACATTATCAGTTCTTGTCCACTTCTGGATTGTCAAATTTGAATCACCTGTGGCAAAAAGAAAACGTGCCTGCTAATTCTCCGTGTCATACAATATATGTCTTGTCCATCCATCTCATTCACAGTGAGTGTATCTGGGACTACAAACTCATTTTCATATTACTCCAAGCATAATAAACATAGGAAGATAAACTGACGGCCAAAAATAATTTCACATCACAAGGAACTCATTTCTTAACTGAGTAATTTTTTAAGAAAATCTATGCCACTGGTCTCTACCATTGGCATAAGTAGATTATAGCAACCTATTAAGGATACATCCATCAAAGACTTCAACTTGAACTATGAAGATACTCACCTGAGGCCTGTGTTGCTACAGTGCAGTCCCCTGGCTGAGTTTTCAGGAGCGGCACAATGATGTTGCGGGTGCCAGCAGCATCCCCAACTACTCTGCCAGGCGCTTCTAGGAGGAGCCCGCTGTTGCCCCGGAGAGCACTGAGAGTATCAGCGGAATATGGGCTGCTCAAGGAAGAGTCAGAGTCTGGAGAGTCATTGACAGTGACGTAACTGATGACATTAGACCTTGCCTTCAGGCCAGAGCTGAGGAAAAGAAAACACATGAGAATCCAACCCCCTTTTAGCAATGTTTCTTTCATGATCTCTGGTCCTCCCACGATGACAATGACAGTAGCACTATGAACAGCAGCAGCAAGCTTGAGCGCTGGCGTATCCTCTACCCTCACGCTCTACACGCACCTACGGAACACTCACAACGTTTCTGTTACGTAGCTACTATTATGCCCATTTTGCAGATGAGGAACCTGAAGCAACTTGCCTAAGGTCACACACATGAAAAATGGTGAAAACAGGACTTAGACCAGGACAGAATGACTTCAGAGAACACATCTCAAACAACTATTCCATGTTGCCCTGCAGCCATTCCCATCCAGTTATTTCAATAATATTTTTAAAATACCACTTCATTTCCATATCACCCTGCTATAATATAAATGGTTCCTTATTATTTCTAATCAAACTTATCACCATGTTTTTTTAAAAAATTTCCTTTACAAACTGATCCCCACCTTACTAACTTTAGTTTTTCCTTATTTTAAACAGACTTGGTTTCAGTCACAGCAATCTTGGTAGTTACATACTTTTGTCACTTCTAGGGCTCTTTTCCTCACTGGAAATTTACTTTTTCTCATCCCCATATCATTTCAATAAACACTTTTAAAACTTAGTTTCAAGTCTACTTACCATTTGTAAATAGCCATTTTCAAGTACTTCATTCTAAATTTACCCTTCACTCTAAACTTATTCAAGTTCATTTCAACTTCATTTATATATGGTTCTGTAAAGTCTCCTAAGTTACTTTCATGTGTGAATCCCACCTCCTTTGGTAAAAGCAGGTTTACTCCCTCTTCTGTATGTCTCAACATCACCCAAAGCCCAATGAAGAGTACAACAGGGAACAATCAAGGCAAATGACTATGTTCACACCAAGAGAGAGGGTGTACCACAGTTCTTAAACGTATCCACCCTCTCTTAGTTAACTGCCCAGTTAAGGACTTGCATTAAGGTGCTGCAATAAAATGAAATAATGTGGTACTTAAATTCTTAAGCCTTCAGACCATACAGCAAAAGTGGGTAAAGAAGGTAGTCCTACTTAAAGTTCTACCTCTTCCAAAGAGGCCTTCACAGATTAAGAAATTACATGACTTTCAAATAATGTCATATCTACTTGGCTTATTCCAATTAACTGTTGTTTATATGTTTCTATTAAGGTATCTGATTTTAGATTTTAGAAAGTTTCTTAAAGGCAAGGGACCATATCTGTGGTATAATGTTCATTCCAAGCCAGAGAAGCCTGACAACTTAACATACACCTTCTATGTAACGTATATGAAAGACTAACTTAGCTAATGAGCATGTATAGTATTACAGGAAACCTGACAATGCTCATTTATGGAAACAAGTGCTTTGGACTACTCATTCAAGGCCATGATTCCAAAATACCCTTTGTTAGTCCTTCCTTTCATAGCCAAAATTGGGCCACTGGCCTGAAGCCAACACTCTAAGACCAGGCTGGGAGCCACCAAGCCAGGTAGCTATTCACCTGTCTTACCTACTGGGCTTGTATTTGTTGTCTTCTTCCTCATCAGTGTCACTGCGGATAGTGATGACACTCACAGGAGGGCTGGGAGTATCTGGAATGATAATTGGCTGGTGCTGATCCTGGGCCGGGACTAAGGAATTGTAAGAAGATGTGGTGCGGAGGGGACTGCTCCCAACCAGAGAATAGACTTGAGAAGGCGGAACATCCAGAGAGGACCTGTAGAAAAAGGTTACAAGAAAGACTATTCAGTACTTGGCCCCAAAACTATACATCTTTACCCCAGAACTCCTTCCAACTCGCTCTTTGATTCTACCTAATCATTAAGTCAATACACTTAACTACAAAAGTTCTAATAAAAAATAAATGAGCCACTCCAGCCAGGGTTTCCAGAGACAAGAACACCAAAATACCACATAAATTTTATTTTTGTATGCCCTTTACCCCATGGTTAAATTTCACTCTGTAAAGTGGGCAATGGTCACATGAAAAGGTTAGCTAGTCCTCAATTTGGCAGCTACTTACTGCTTTAGACCAAAAGAATCTAGACCACAATACTCTAAATGCCATGCACCATGTCTCTAAAACTGGCACAGGTTTAACTATCAGCTCTCACAGAGACTTACTTAGAAGTGGCTGGAGCAGACTGCTTATTCTTCTTTGAAGGGAGGGAACTGGACTGTTGCTGTCTGACAACATGGGCAACACCAATGTTCAAGGGCTGAGCAGTGGCCAGTGTCACATGGTTAGTCAGCAACGATGGCTGCTGCATGATAGCGCTGTACTGGCTGCCGTGGGAGTGGGCACTCCTGATCAATGGAAAGAAACAGAGCAAATGCCTAAAACATTGGGAAATCAGGACCAGATAGGTATTAAGAGCACTTAATACAACCAAATAGAGCTGTGTTTTATTTGTAAAGTTAAGCACCTAAATTACAAGGCTTTAGGTTTTCACTGTATGGTTTCTAATCGTGTAAGACCTTATTTAATCTGAATTAAATGACTCCTGATCTTAGAACCTATTGTTTTCCTGTAGTCAAACGTTTCTTGTAACTCCATCTCCTAGCCTGATATGGGTTCTTTTCTTAAAGAATTTCAAAGATACAGCTCTCTTTTCCTTTATTTTCTTCCCAGTCTCACCCTATTGTCAAGCACTCCTACCCTAAAGGCTCTGCCCTTGCAAATCTCCCAGAAAGGATCATAGGGCACTTGCCTCCAGTCTGTGAGCTGCTGGCCACTGCCCATGGCCTCTGGAATCACTGCTGTGGGCTGGACAGAGTTGTGCAGAGCTACCCCAGGCAACTGTTGCCAAGTTGAAGGCAGGAGAATTTGTTGGGTTCCTCCCGGCCAAGCCTGCTGTAAGGAAACACACACAAAAAGATCCAGACTTGACTGATTCTTGGCTTTTTCTTCTGTTGTTTTAGACGAGAGAAAAATTCGTATCTTAAAAGAAGTTGTTGTAGATTGTTAACTTGCAGAGATTAAAAAGAAAAGTCAGGGGGGCTCAAAGTTACAAGTCTTATGAATAAGGAAAGAAAACACACTTCTCTTGACCACCTCCATAACCTGACTACCAGGATATTAAAGAAAAGAAGATCCTTGCGGTTAAGAGTTCCTACCACACTGCAGAGCAAAGGCGTCTGAAAGTTCAGAGGGAAGCTCTGGCTAAATGCTGGAGTATCATTTTTGCACTAAGATTCTAAAAATATCCCTAGAGTGTTAAGATGGTTCTCTTGAGATTAAAAATAGGAATTTGAAAATTTTGAGTGCCAATCAGATAAGACATCTGGTTAATTCAACCCATAAAACAAAGGGGAGAATTGTTCCTTTTTAAAAGGGTGGTACTTGGAAAATGGAGCTAGATGTGGATGACCAAAGGCCAAAGTCCCCTGGAAAACAAGCTAATGACAGCAAGAGAATGCTAACTCACCATTTGTAGCCATATGATAGAACTAAAAAATAAGGCAATAAGTAAAATATTTAGGAAATAAATGTAGAGAGCACCATATTTTGTTTTTAATAGTAACCTAAAATAAACTGTTTTATGTATCATTTGCAGAAACATACTTCAACATAAAAACTAATCACAAGAAAATACATCATTTCTAGTTTTTAACAAGCCATGTCACTTGTAATAGACAGCAACAAATATGTTTTCTGTACTTCCCACAGAAATTTTGGCATTTTCTTAAAAAAATGGGAACAGATTTGTAAGTTTCCTTTTTAAACTTGAATTCTACAGTATAATCACCTACAATGCTTGGGTACATATGGTTCTATTTCTTTAATTTCAAACTGTAAGGCCATCAACACACTGTTTTAAAAATATATCTGCAAGTAACAGATCCACTTGTTTCAAATACCGGTTCCAAACAAGAAGCCTTCAAAGCAGAGAAACTGCAAACATGCCTGCTACCGTAAGCAGAATTTAAAACAAAACAAAACAAAACAAAATAAGAGAAGTATGTTAAGTCACACCATGCGTCTTTCCATATAAGCCAACACCTGCACAAGGCAAAGCATGTAGTTTAATACAGAGCAAGAAATATCATTCCAACGTGAGGCAGAAATCTGGCGTTCCAAGCGACGAACTGTTTTGACAGAGAAAGAACAAAAATATGCAAAGCTTAGCAAATGGCTAGTGCAAACTTAAGAGAAGCAGCAAAGGAGAAGTGTCAACTGACATTTCCAACCTCTAAACTACAGGTGAGCAAGTTAAAACCAGTGGCTTTCATCAATCAAGTTGGAAATAGGTATCTGACTCCCTTGCACTCAGGTTTTATGCTTAGGATATCATTAATCTGGAGGTGACAGAGACTTTAAACTGAGAACCAAACAAATTCCAACAACTAAAGTATATTTCTGGAAGTGTTTTCACTCACATGAGTCCTTAAGAAACAACAGAAGAAATTTAAAGCCCCTTTGAAAGATACAAAAGTATCAGGATTCAATAGTATCAATTAGGTTTTCAAATGCTTACCTAATTTTAATTTTCAAATAATGAAATGCTGAATGGCCAGTAAACAATTCTAACTCCCCCAAATAAACCAAAACATATCCAAAAATCACTCTTAAGGTTATGAATCCGGAAATACACCTCAAAATCTGTTTGTCTGTTTCCTATTTCTAAGGCCGATAATCCTACATTTGCCGCTCTATTTAATAACTTTTCCCCATGATTTTTGTAACAAAGATACTATATTTGCATAGTTTTCAGCCATATTTTCACCTTTGTATAAAGACCTATTTGTAAAATAATTAATTTCTCCATTAACTCCTAAAAATGAGTTCACCTTTAAATTTCAACCAACAAATGAGATAATGATCTGAAAAGATTCTGAAGGGAACACCTTTAAATAGAAGATATAAGCTACCACTGATCATGAGTGGCAAAAAGTTACCTTCACATGTTCATAGAAGGAAAGTTAGTATCAACTGATAAAGCAATAAAGAACATCTTAAACATTTCTACAAGCACAAAAGTTTTAGGAGCTTAAAATAGCAAATAAAGAAGGAAGCTGACTTGCCAAGGAGTTCAAATTTTGACCATCCGGGTACCTGTAGCAGAGCCAAGCTAAAGGCCATTTCCTTCATTCTTAAGATCAGAGGGTAAGAGCAGAAAATAGGTAACAGTGTTGAAGCTCCTCTGAGGCTACACCAAGAGCTTTTATCACCCTAGGCTGGCAAAGAAGAATCAAGGGATCTGGCTCCTCAGAGCCACACTGAACATCAGAGTCAAACAGTGCTTCAGCAAATGTTGGGGAGGAAAACAATGAGACATTAAAGATATAGCAAGAACACAGCCACAAGAAGGCACATGCTTCCATGCCCTCTGCAAAGACTAAGTTAAAAAAACTTCTTTTGAAAAATGAGAAAACCAGAAGGCAACAGAACAAAAACAAACAGGAAAAAATAAAAAAGAAAGAAACCAAAGAAACTCCGTTAGTAACACAATCAAGTGAGGGGAATTACCAGTACAGCGGCAGTCTGTTCAACCAGCGCCGGCCGGCCGGCTGCGCAGCTCAGAGTAAAGGGCACCGCATACTGCGGTGTGATGGTGGCTACTTGAGGGTGGAGAGTTGCTACCATTAGTGGTGTACAGCTTCCCTGAAATGTAGATTAGGCAGGTGAGTGAAACAAACATGGAGGCAGGTTATCTGGATTCAGAAGGGTTCTCATTCCCCCCAAGTTACTACCAACAATAAGCAGTCATTTCATATCACCTAAAATGCATGTACCAATATGACTTTTCCCTTCAAATCTGGATAGCATTGGTCAAATGCCACTAATGCAAAAAAAAACCCCACAAAAAACAAAAAATATAAGATTCCTTCTTGAGCCAGATTTAGAGGATTCATTTTACAAAACTCAGTCAACAATGACATGTATCAAGAATTCAATTCCTCTTTTCCTACTCACAAAATAGGGGTTTCGAATTTCAGAACTTCCTATGTGTCATGCATGGGCCACAAATATTTACACAAAGAATTGAAAATATGATACTTGTTGCCAATGTGAATACTTCATGGTTTTCTTGACCGTATTAGTTGCATGTTCCATGGCAGGTGTAAAGTTTTAAAGCTTTCTACAGCCCGGTGAAACATAAGAAATGAAGGCATATAATAATTGAAGAGGCATCCTGACATGATCCAGCCTCTCAACCATGATGAAATTCTCAAAGACTGAGCAAAGGGGACACAAAAGGAGCAAAAGGAGAACCTTTTATTTTTAGATGTAAAATGTTGATACACGTGTGCTACAGTTTTAAGAGAGCCAAGATAAAAAAATAACTTCATCACACAAAATTAAGAATAAATTTACTCAGAAGGTGATTTCTCCAAGTCTACAGACTTCTACCTGCTGGTCTAAGGAAGCAGCAGCTGAGCTGCAGCAGTGTCGGCAACGAGCACATTGTTCCATTATAGGTGTCTCATTTTAAGTCCACTGAATCATGACCAAGAAAGATCTTAACAGTCAAAGCAAATACCATTTTCTAGAAAGGACAAAATATCTGATTCTCAGTAGTGCTAAGCACCACTGAGTTCCAAGTTGCTTTGGATTTTACCTGCGTGAGAACTCCGGACTGTATCTGTAGTGGCTGAGCTGCTGGTGCCTGGGGTACAATCGGCACAGCATTATCCATCCTCACAGGGAATCCAGAATGCTTTGTTGTGGCTTGTAGTCCAGCTATAGAAAAATCACAGTTTAAAATGCTTTGCTAGGTCTGGGGGTATTGTTTGGGGTTTTTGTTTGTTTTTAGCTTTTCTGTTCAAATAATCCACCACCCAGGTCTTAGTTCTAGACACTTAAAGGAATTTCACAGAAGTCTAGGGAGTTAAGAAGGAACAATTGGTTTGGTTCCCTTCAGGTTAAATTAATGGAAAGATGCTTACTACAGGCAGGGCTGGTTTAAAGGAATTCTAAAATTTTTTTATCTTACACAGCTACAAACAACATTCATCACATTCCCATTAATCATACAAGCAAAACAAACAAACAAACAAAAAACCTTCACTATCTAAGTTACACTGACCTTTTAATCTAGTGGGGGGGGAGAACTCAAGTATTTTTTAAATGTAATCTATTAAAAGCAAAGATTTTAATATAACTTCTGGATAATTAAAAAATTATGAAAAGCTCAATAATTTATCATCTGAGTTAACACTTCTAGAATACTTTAAGGGGATGTTTTACCCCACTCCCCCAAAATATAACCTAGTTCACAAATTAGTCATATATTTCATCTAACCAGTAAGTGAACAGAAGAAATTATGCCTAGGATAAAAGTTTTTTTAAAGTAGATACTTTGATTTACAGAAACACTTTTTTCTACTTATTTAAAACATCTTTTGTCCCTGACAGCTTTCTAATAATATTAAGGCTCTTTTGTGTCTAATGGACAGCTAGCAAAATCAAGAACTTTTTCCTATCTTTAAAACAGTGACTATGTCTCATTTACTTTTTAATTCATTATATTCTGGGCACAAATGCTGAATAAATGTTACCTACAAATAGGAATTTCTCGTTCTGGGAAAAAGAGAGGCTCAAGATAGTTCTCCCTTTGGCCAAGAGTTGAGAAGAGAGCCTTCAAAGCTTTCTTTTAAACCAACTATATCAAAACTCGCAATGTAGATAATTTAAGTTTCTATTATACTTCTAATTCACTAATGCCTACAGTTTTGTTAAGTGAGGATACAACACTTTTTAATCAGAATACTCCAGTGACACTTTCTATGCTATCACCAACTAATTTCTCTCAGATTACTATGGAGGTATCAAATGAGCATAACTCATACTTCAATACCATTATTTTCAGCAAGTCTCATTTCCTTTTCAGTAAATTTAAGTATTTTAATAGTAAGTTTTATGTAGAAAAACACACCCAGAAATGTACAGAGATTAGTAAAATCAGAATTAAAACACGTTAACAATAGATTTTTTAAAGTGCCACATAAGTAAAAACAAAAGGTAAAAAAATCAAGGTATCCAGATAAAAAAAATGCCAGCCATTCTTCCTAAACCATTGCTATTTAATAAAAAAGTTAAGCAACATCAAAATTCCTGTCTATTGTGAGGACATATGGCTAACTATAAGACAATGTTATTGCAATAGCCTCCTACAACCTGATAGGAACAGAGGCAAATTTAAGAAGAAATGTTCACTACAGAAGCTCATCTATGGGTCTGCAGGTAATGAAGTAAAAGGGGACAAAATTACAGAATAATAATTACAACTGAGCAAAATGTTTGTTTAGTTTGGTCAACTGGAATACTATAGAGAGTAGTATTTATAGTGCTGACCTTCAAAAGTGACTCAAAGTATTAGATTGCTCTAGTAATTTAGGCTATGCCACAGCAGTCAAACTAGTTTAAAACTAGCTTGTAAAAGGAACCACAAGTGGAAACAAAGAATTAACAAAAGGCAACACTTTGGGAAGGTTCTCACTAAACCCTGAACTAAGAAGCATTAAAGTTTCGTTTCAGTTTTTTTGTTTTTATTGAACACAACCTTTTAAATAAAAAAACACGAAAGTACTGATAGAAGAATAAAACTGCCTAATTGATGAGTAGTTTATTTCCTCTAAGCACAAGCATCTTCTACAAGAGCAGATGGTGAAAGAAAAGTAGGCAACCTGTAATAAAGGACTGCTGGGCAGAAACCAGCATATGGCTGTGGCTGGCAAATCAAATGACAGACTCTTTACAGCTATTTTTGAGTTTAAATACTGAGAGGTAGTATAGAATAGTGTTTAAAAATACATAAGCTGACTGAGGGGGCTTTCAAAATGGCGGCATGAGAGGTGAGACGGAGAGCTCCTCCCAAAACCACAAACAGTACAAAAATATAGTTAATTAATACAACTAACCTTGGAACAGCAATAAGAAAGAAGGCTGAACCAGACTGCAAACAGACCTCACAAACAGAGCATACCTCACGAAACAGGGTAACGTAGGAAAGCCTTAATCCAGCGGGACCCAGGCCCTTCCTCCATTCCAGCTCACTGGCGGGAGGAAGAGAAAGGAGCACAGGAGGGGGTGAAGGCCTGGGACTGCTGGACACCTAGCCCTGGAGATTTGCTCTGGGAGCAGAATCCTATAGTGTATGGTGCTCTGGACATTCAGGAGCTTGGACAGGTGGAGTGCTTGAGAAACTGACATTCCGGCTGTTTGTGGAGGACGGGATCCACACCGGCCACTCTGTGTCAGAGGAAGGGCAGGCGGTCAGAGAGGCTTCCTAGCAGCAAGCAGGCTGCTGCAGAGGCAGGGTTTGCATGGAGCTTGCTATGCAGGAGAAGGGAGAGATAGACAAGGTTGTCTGGGCGGGCTCTGCCCAGCCAGTTGGGAACTTTGGAGAGCTTCAGGGGCTCCATCCCCCTGGCTGCTGACTCAGCCCCGAGGCCCCCCACTGTGACACACAACCTGCTGAGCCTTTCTACCTGCCTGCAGGCACCTGCTCGCAAACCCGCAGTCACCACGCAGGCGTCAGGTCAGCCAGAGGGAGGCCCCACCTACAACAGATAGAGAGGCAAAGCACAGAGCTTTACACATTTGTGCTTGGCCCACTGGCTCTGACACTGGAGACAGGCACCACAGACGGGAATCAGGAAACAGATCTTTCCTCCCCCCAGGCACCAGCTATGCTCCCCTATGACCCCCAACCTCACTCTAGGAGCTGAGCAGCTCCAGAGACTAGAGTTTCTGCACACTAGTGGGCACCACACAGAAATATGAAACGACAAAAGAACATGGTTCAGACCAAAATCTCACAAACCCCAGAAAGAGGGTCAAATGAAACCGAACTCACCAATCTTCCTGAAAGAGAGTTCAAAATAAAAGTTATAAACATGCTTATGGAGGTATAGAAAAATATTCAAGACCTCAGGAACAAATTTAAGTTGGAGATTCAATCATTAAGAAATTCCATATCTGAAATGAAACATACAATGGAGGGATTTAAAAGCAGATTAGATATAGTAGAAGAGACGGTAAATGGAATAGAAATTAGAGAAGAGGAAGGAATACAAAGAAGCTGAGGCACAGAAAGAAAAAAGGATCTCTTAAGAATGAAAGAATATTGAGAGAACTGTGTGACCAATCCAAATGCAACAATATTCGCATTATAGGGGTACCAGAAGAAGAAGAGAGAGAAAAAGGGATACAAAGTGTCATTGAGGAGTTAATTGTTGAAAACTTCCCCAATATGGGGAAGGAGATAGTCTCTCAGGCCATGGAGGTGCACAGATCTCCGAATACAAGGGACCCAAGGAAGACAACATCAAGACATATAATTAAAATGGTAAAGATCAAGGATAAAGACAGACTTTTAAAAGCAGCTAGAGAGAGAAAAAACATCACATACAAAGGAAAACCCATCAGGCTATCATCAGACTTCTCAACAGAAACCTTATAGGCTAGAAGGGAGTGGCATGATATATTTAATGCAAAGAAGCATAAGGGCCTTGAACTGAGAATACTTTACCCAGCAAGGTTATCATTTAAATTTGAAGGAAGGATTAAACAATTTTCAGATAAGCAAAAGCTGACAGAATTTACCTCCCACAAACCACCTCTACAGTGCATTTTGGAGGGAATCCTATAGATGGAAGTATTCCTAACGCTAAACAGATGTCACCCAAGGGAAGACAAAAGGTACAGAATATGATTCATAACATACAAAGAATGGAGGGGGAAGAAAAAGGAGGAAAAAATAAGAACCTGTATATTGTGTTTGTAATAGTATATGAAGTAAGTTAAAATAGACTGTTAGATAGTAAGGGAATTGCCCTTGAACCTTTGGTAACCACAAATCTAAAGCCTGCAATGGCAGTAAGTACATACTTATTGATAATCACCCTAAATGTAAATGGCATGAATGCACCAATCAAAAGACATAGAGTTACTGAATGGATAAAAAAACAAGATCCATCTATATGCTGCCTACAAGAGACTCATTTCAAACCCAAAGACATACACAGACTGAAAGTAAAGGGATGGAAAAAGATATTTCATGCAACTAATAGGGAGAAAAAAGCAGGAATTGCAGTACTTGTATCAGACAAAATAGACTTCAAAACAAAGAAAGTCACAAGAGACAAAGAAGGACATTACATAATGATAAAATGGTCAGTCCAACAAGAGGATATAGCTATTATAAATACCTAGG